>CAUDMG010002508.1:1485000-2072500 GCA_958450375.1 Homarus gammarus
AGGGTGAGTGTGTGATTTTTTTTATGATGATTTTACATATTTAATTTCTATATGTTTACTCTATACTATATATCTATCTGATTTTGACTTTACGCTTTTCTACTTCCCAACACACACACACACACACACACACACACACACACACATATATAGCTGGTCGTTCTTTACCACATACATACAAATGACTTAGACAAATTCCTCAGCCCTTCGCTCCCCTTTTCCACGTCATCCTGAACCACAACACCAAAACCAACAAACTAAATGGACAGTAAGCGTCAAGTGGTGGCAGGGAGAGCGTGGTGTGGCGGTGGAGTTGTGACAAACTAGGAGCGGCGGCCACTCGAGGAGCTCTGGCATAACAAGGGCCGCGAGTTCCCTGCTTCGTGTTTACCAAAGCTTCCCCCGGTCAACCCCGATACCAAGAACCTGATAAGGACCTCATTTCTGCCACTCATTTCCTTTTCCCTCTCATCTGCTCCCGCTTCAGTCACTGCCCAGGGAGACCTTCAGCTATTTCGCCGGTCGAGTCCTCTCCGGGGAGTGGGTGGGTCAGGGAGAGCGTATTAAATGTTCGGTATCGGTTATAGCATCTTCAACTACGGGCCATGGGATATTCGACGTAAATAATAATGCCCGTGCGGCGAAACCAGCTCTTACAGGGTGGGTTGTGATGCCAAGGTACAGCCCACTTATTTAACATCTGTTTCCTTAGGGATCTTTTTTTTTTAGCAAGTTCCACGTGAAAGAGACTTGATAGTAACGCCTCGTAGTGGTGTATTGTGGGCTCAGAAGGGAGAGAATTGGCGAGGATAAAAAGTTTGTGTGGGTCGGCAGAGGCAGGGATTATGTTCCACCCTGTATGGCTGTGCGGCCCGCGGCTGGGTCTGAGTCGCCCAGAGATGCCAGTTCTTGTCTTGCACGGAGCCCGCTACGCGATCTCCACCTTTCTCTATTCTACCTCATTCCTGCCTCCATTCCATTCCTCCTCTCTATGTAAACTAAAAGAAGATGGCTTCCGAGACACCAGAAAAAAACTACCCAGTGAGGTAAACGTTCCGGGAATTAAATACGGGAAAGTAAATAAACAAGAGGCAACAGAATGGGGAGTGGGTGGGGTGGGGGGGTTGATCCTACGACACCCAGACGCTCGTTGATAAATGGAATCCAAAGTCACATTCAAGCCCAGGAACCGCATTACACTCTGCTATATCTCCCTCAGCCGCCGCCGCCAGCCTCCATATACACCAATTTATCTTACGGAAACATGAAAAATCACCAGATATTTGTATATTGATAACGTCGATGCAGTAGGAATGGAGAGGGAGAGAGAGGGAGGGATGCGAGAAAAATGGAAACGGAGAATGAAAAAAATATAAAAGAATACACCAAGAAAGAAAGGGAGAGAGAGAGAGAGAGAGAGAGAGAGAGAGAGAGAGAGAGAGAGAGAGAATTAGTTAATATTAGTTTTATCTCACTAATTTGCCAAGATAATTAGATAATCACATAATAATTAGGAGCACTAATTCGTACAAAACAACTCCAGACGTAAAAAATAAGCAGTGAATAGCTCTCTCTCTCTCTCTCTCTCTCTCTCTCTCTCACTCTCTCTCTCTCTCAGGAAGTAGCCAGGGCCCTCAGTTCGCTTGCTGGTGTTTGATATTCAGTCTGATGGCCAGGAATTTATACCGAGGACACAGCATGTATTAAAGCACCCATCTGTCGTGTCGTGGAGAGTGTAAGGTCTTCTTGGTCTCTGTCGCCGCGCCTCACACACACACACACACACACACACACACACCTCTCATGCTCAAAATCACCATTATAAGTTTCGACTTCCCTTTCTTCTCCACCTTCTTCCTATTCTTCTTCCTCCTCCTGCTTCTCTTACTGCTTCCTCTCCTTTCCTTCCTACTCTTCCCTCTCCTGCTCCTTCTCCTCCTCTTTCTTCTCGTCCTCTTCCTCTCCTTCGTCTTCTCTGCCTCCCCTTCGTCTCCTCTTCCTCCCCTTCGTCTCCTCTTCCTCTCCTTCTCCTCTTCCTCTCCTTCGTCTCCTCTTCCTCCCCTTCTTCACCTCCTCTTACCTCTCCTCCTCCCTTTCCCCCCTCCTCTTACTCCTCACTCTCCTCCCTCTCCTCCTCCTCGTCCTTCTTCCCCCCCCCCCCCGCCCCCTATCCCCCCTTCCCCTTCAGAGCTAAGGGTACAACGTCAGCGTCTTGGAGTGTCTAGTAACTCCTCCACGTCTCCTCAAGTAGTAACTCAAGGTAATTATATCACCAAGTGGTTCTGCTGAGTCAGGTATAACTTATAGGTAGTTCCTGAGAGTGTTTAGATGTCACGCGTTTTGTGGGGGGGGGAGGTAATCGGGATCACCTGAAGATTAAACCCCCTAGTTTATTTCGCCTCATGATTCAGTACTCTAGCGGCACCTGGGAGTTTAGGTTATGATAGGTCAGGTTAGTTTAGTTTAAGTTAGGTTTGGTTAGGGTTAGGTTAGCGTTAGGTTAGGTTAGCTTAGCTTATGTTAGGTTTGCTTAGCGTTAGGTTAGGTTAGATTAGCGTTAGGGTATTTAATCACCAGGTGAAATACGCCAGGGTGGATAATCCTCAGGTGATGAGATAAAACTCATATTAAGCTTTAAATCACATACACGCATATATTCATACATTAACACACACACACACACACACACACACACACACACACACACACACACACACACTGAGGTCAAGGTGAAACACGATCCTCACTGGTTTTTAATTGTATTAAGTCTGACGCTCTTTGGTGCTCTTTTCTGAGATAGACTTTTATGGGCCGACTCGTACACTGCCCTTGTGTACTGAGTGGGTGAGTTGGGCGATGGTGGAACAACCCTAACCTAACCTAACACAATATAATCTAACCCTAATATAACCTAACCTAACTCTAACCTAACCTAACCTAACCTAACCTAACCTAACCTAACCTAACACAATATAATCTAACCCTAATATAACCTAACCTAACTCTAACCTAACTCTAACCTAACCTAACCTAACCTAACCTAACCCAATATAATCTAACCCTAACATAACATAGTCTAACTCTAACCTAACCTAGCCTAACTCTAACCTAAACCTAACTCTAACCTAACCTAACCTAACCTAACCTAACCTAACCCTAACATAACATAGTCTAACTCTAACCTAACCTAACTCTAACCTAAACTAACTCTAACCTAAACCTAACTCTAACCTAACCTAACTCTAACCTAACCTAACCTAACTCTAACCTAACCTAACCTAATTCTAACCTAACCTAACCTAACTCTAACCTAACCTAACCTAATTCTAACCTAACCTAACCTAATTCTAACCTAACCTAACCTAAATCTAACCTATACGTAACCTATCATGCCAAAGTGGTGGACTAACCCTATTGTTCAGAATAATCAGAGGATCAGCACCTGCCTGACCACCCTCAACCGTTATGAGAAGAATATATCTTGTGAGTGAAAAAAAATGTATTGTTAGTCTCTCTCTCTCTCTCTCTCTCTCTCTCTCTCTCTCTCTCTCTCTCTCTCTCTCTCTCTCTCTCTCTCTAAACACATGACACAACATCTACACCCTGACCACTTCACCGCCAGTACTGATCTAACTTAACACAGCATTGACCTTTATGTAGCGAGGGAAAAAGGTTTGTTCGTCAATATTCAGGTAGTAAATAGTCATTAAACTTTCGACCAGGTAAAAGAACGTTGTCGAATAAAGTATAGGAACGTTGATAGAATAATAAACTTAAGGAATGATTAGTTAAAATACAAAAGTTGATACAAATACAAAAGAGAAATAAATGAATAAAAGTTAAAATTAAATAAACTGAAAATGAATATTGTAGTGAAATTACGTAGATGAATTATGTAGTTAAGTAAATAAAATCATAGTTAACATTAAAATAAGTTTGAAAAAAGTTGCACAGATCAACATTCAGGCGAACAGAGTAAGACAGACAGACAGACAAAACAGAGATTAACAGACGAAATGAGAGAGAGAAAGACAATCCGAGAGACACATAGAAAATAAAGCATGAATTATGTATATTGACAGCGATGAAAAGTTTCAAAAGTTCACCTGTGTATCAGTTCGGGAGATAATGAAAGGTGTAGTGGAATACGACGTAAATATGATAAAGAGAGGAACAGGCATAGAGAAGAAAGAGAGAAAAGGAGTAAAATACGTTAATTATGTGTTAGTTTTTCACTTTAGATAATACAATAGTTTTTAATTAATTTTTACTTACGAGTTTTAGATTGATTTTAGTCTGTGATAGAAGGGAAAAGTACGTGTTTAACGAGAGTACAGAGGCCAGTAGAGTACATGTTTAACGAGAGTACAGAGGCCAGTAGAGTACATGTTTAACGAGAGTACTGAGGCCAGTACAGTACATATTTAACGAGTACAGAGACCAATAGAGTACGATTTTAAGCTGCCGAGAAAAAACTAGCAGGGAGAATGTGGCACACGACCCCTGAGTCTCTCTCTCTCTCTCTCTCTCTCTCTCTCTCTCTCTCTCTCTCTCTCTTTCTTTCTCTCTCTTTCCTTCCTTGTTTCACTCTAACTGCTTCTTTCATTCTTTCTTTTCTTCCGTTTCCATCTCTTTTCTTGTTCTGTGGTCTCTATTTTTTCTGTCTCTCTCTATTCCCTATTTCACCTTCTCTTTATTTTTATTTCATTTCTATCTTCTCTTTTCTTTCTTTCTAACATTAACCCCAAATTCTCACGGGTT
The DNA here is from genome assembly GCA_958450375.1 of Homarus gammarus. Taxonomy (NCBI): domain Eukaryota; kingdom Metazoa; phylum Arthropoda; class Malacostraca; order Decapoda; family Nephropidae; genus Homarus; species Homarus gammarus. The sequence goes on from CAUDMG010002508.1 coordinate 1,489,762, forward strand.
CTCTCTACTTCAACTTGTTTATCTCTTCTCCTCTCCTTCTCTTGTTCTGTCTCTGAGAATAAAATCAAGATTCTCAAAGGCTTCGTAAGGTTAAAAAAAATTCCTCGTAACCTAACCTAACCTAACCTAACCTAACCTAACCGGATATCTGATAAAGTACTGTTCTGCTGACTCACTTAAATTAACCCATATAGATTAAGATCAAAATAGCGACACGAGTACACTGAGACTCTACATAAACTAGAGAGACGTTTAGTTAGCGTCACCTTACGAGGAATGTTGAACGAAGTGAGAATCTCTGAAAATCTATTTGAAGGCAGAGGGATATTTTAAAGTGTTGCCCGAGAAGATTTTAAAAGCCGTAAATTGGGATTGTTGTAAAAGTTCAAGTGAATAACGAAACGAAAAAGATGATGAAGAAAACGATATGATGAAGAAGAAGAAGAAGAAGAAGAAGAAGGAAGAGATGAAGGAGGAGGAAGAGGGAGAGGAAAAGAAGGAGGGAGAAGAAGAAGAAGAAGAAGAAGAAGACAGTATGAACAATATGAAGAAAACAATATGAAGAACAAAAAGAAGAAGGAAGAGGAGCAACTGATGAAGAAGTAGGAGGAAGTGAAAGTGAAGAAGATTTAATTATTCGTCTAATGAGTTCTTATGATATGGATGTTTCCATGTGTCAGTTGAAAGCACCTCACTCACTCACTCACTCACTGACTCACTCACTCACTGACTCACTCACTCACTCACTCACTCACTCACTGACTCACTCACTCACTGACTGACTGACTCACTCACTCACTCACTCACTCACTCACTCACTCATCTTTCTCATTCTTAACATATATACCTCACTCACACCACCCCACCACCCTACCACCCTTCCCCCAACACGCACACGCACACACACACACACACACACACACACACACACACACCAAACAACGATCATGGGGGAACACTGTAATTAGGTAGTTAGGTTTTTACGAGAGGCCAGGTCGAGGGAGTACTACCTCCTATCCCTGGGGTTTAATTGGCTGGCTTGTCTTGACAATGATAGTCACAGGTTACCTATCCAACCCTCCCCACCCTCCCCATCCGTCCCCATCCTATCCACTCTCTTTTTCTCCCCACCCTCTTCAAACCCGCTCCCCACTACCCTCTCCCCAACATCCACCTTCTTGACCTCCCCAACTTCACACCCTCCCCTCCCCTCCCTTACCCAGCCCCCCACCTCCCTGCTCCTCCCAGCTTTTTCTCCCCTCCCATCGGTTGACTTGTTTTGATAATAATTGATCATAATGGTATCATTTATCTCCCCACCAGCCTTCTCTTTTCTTTTCCTCCTCTTCTCTTCCCAGTCGTCTCCCAACTAACCTCCTCCTCCTCCTCCTCCTCCTCCTCCTCCTTCTCCTTCCTTTCCTCTTCATCCTCCTCTTCTCATATGAGCTGTTTTTTTTTGTTTTTTGTTTTATGAGAGGGGGGGGGGGGGTTCCGGGTGATCACACGTATATTAATTCTCTCCCCACCTTCCTCCTCCCAGACCATTCTCTCCTCACCACTCTTCTCCCTACATTTTTCTCCCTCTACTAATAGCTTCCGTCACTAACACACAGTACTAATTGATCCCAGTACTAATTGACCCCAGTACTAATTGACCTCGGTACTAATTGATCCCACTACTAATTGACCCCAGTACTAATTGAGCCTAGTACTAATAGATCCCAGTATTATCTGATCCCAGTACTAATTGACCCCAGTACTAATTGATCCTAGTACTAATAGATCCCAGTACTAACTGATCCCAGTACTAATTGATCCCAGTACTAATTGACCCCACTGCTTACTTACCCCAGTACTAATTGACTCCAGTGCTAATAGGCCCCAGTACTAATTGAACCCAGTACTAATAGATCCCACTACTAATTGACCCCAGTACTAATTGAACCCAGTACTAATTGACCTCAGTACTAATTGATCCCACTACTAATTGACCCCAGTACTAATTGAGCCTAGTACTAATAGATCCCAGTACTAACTGATCCCAGTACTAACTGATCCCAGTACTAATTGATCCCACTGCTAACTTACCCCAGTACTAATTGACTCCAGTGCTAATAGGCCCCAGTACTAATTGAACCCAGTACTAATAGATCCCAGTATTTAATGAACCACTTGACCTTTCGCCTCTATTATCCCTCACATGCTGTACATCTTCTCTACGTCTCTCCTCTCTTCTGTTTCTCCGTTTCTTCCATTCATCTTGTTTCTCTTCATCTCTCCTCTTCTATGCTCCTCAACCTCCCTCTCTTTGTTATGCCCATTCTGTCTTTATCTTCTTTGTTTATTGTTGTTAACTCATTCTCTTGGGTTTTCTAATTCTTCTTCGTTTTATATTTGTCTTCTGCTCTCACTTCATTTATTGTTCTGTTTTTTTTAACGTTCATGTTTCTTTCACCCTTTCCTTCATTGCTTGTTCCCCTCCCCTCACTTCCCCTTTTCCCCTTTACACCACCTCCTTTTCCTCCCTCCCCTTCCATCACAGTTCCCCTTCCCCTCTCCCTCATATCTTCTTCTACCCCTCCCTCATAAACCCCTTACCTCCCTTCCTCTCCTTCATTTCTCCCGTACCCCCCACCCCCCCTTCCCTTCCCTTATATCTCCCCTACCCTTCCCCCACCCCCCTCCCCTCCTCTTCCTCACATCTCCTCTACCCCCCTTCCTCCCCTCCCCCAATGCCATGCGGGTGTTAGACGACGTAACCGCCTTTAGCGTCGTGTTGGTGTCATTTGTATGCATTAAAAGCAATCTATTTCCCCTGGTACCGAGGAGATGAAGGGCACGGCTACCTACCATCCCTAGCCCTCCTTGCTCCATAAACGACTGGTCCTTGCCCTCCCCTCCCCTTCCCTTCCCCATTCCCCTACACGCATCTCCCTTCCCATACACTCCTGCCCCTTCCCTTCCCTTCTTTTTACTCCCTCCCCTTTCCCTACACTCCTACTCCTTCCTACATTCCCCCCCTCTTCTCCCCTCTTCCCCCTGACTCTCACCCCCACCACTCTCTCCTTGCTGTCGTTGGTTCTGGTCGTGGTTGTCGTCCAGGCGCGCGCACGAACCAAGACCTCTTGTTGTCGTTTAAGATGAAGGATTGGATCATAAAGCATAATAGTCTTAATTAGGATATATTGCAATTCCCTCCTTCAAATATGGACCCTTGGGAGGAGGGCCTGAGAGAGGAGGACCTGGGGAGGAGGACCCTGGGGAGGAGGACCTGGGAGAGGAGCACCCTGGGGAGGAGGACCTGGGAGAGGAGGACCCTGGGGAGGAGGGCCCTGGGGAGGAGGACCTGGGGAGGAGCACCCTGGGAAGGAGGAGCTGGGAGAGGAGGACCCTGGGGAGGAGGAGCTGGGAGAGGAGGACCCTGGGGAGGAGGACCTGGGAGAGGAGCACCCTGGGGAGGAGGAGCTAAGAGAGGAGGACACTGGGGAGGAGGAGCTGGGAGAGGAGCACTCTGGGGAGGAGGAGCTGGGAGAGGAGGACCCTGGGGAGGAGGAGCTGGGAGAGGAGGACCCTGGGGAGGAGCACCTGGGAGAGGAGCACCCTGGGAGAGGAGGACCCTGGGGTGGAGGACCCTGCGGAGGAGGGCCCTGGGGAGGAGGACCTGGGGAGGAGGACCTGGGAGAGGAGCACCCTGGGGAGGAAGAGCTGGGAGAGGAGGACACTGGGGAGGAGGAGCTGGGAGAGGAGGACCCTGGGGAGGAGGACCTGGGAGAGGAGCACCCTGGGGAGGAGGAGCTGGGAGAGGAGGACCCTGGGGAGGAGGAGCTGGTAGAGGAGCACCCTGGGGAGGAGGAGCTGAGAGAGGAGGACACTGGGGAGGAGCTGGGAGAGGAGGACCTGGGAGAGGAGCACCCTGGGGAGGAGGAGCTGGGAGAGGAGGACCATGGGGAGGAGGGCCTGGGAGAGGAGCACTCTGGGGAGGAGGAGCTGGGAGAGTAGGACCCTGGGGAGGAGCACCTGGGAGAGGAGCACCCTGGGGAGGAGGACCTGGGAGAGGAGGACCCTGGGGTGGAGGACCCTGGGGAGGAGGGCCCTGGGGAAGAAGGACCTGGGGAGGAGGACCTGGGAGAGGAGGACACTGGGGAGGAGGAGCTGGGAGAGGAGGACCCTGGGGAGGAGGACCTAGGAGAGGAGCACCCTGGGGAGGAGGAGCTAAGAGAGGAGGACCCTGGGGAGAAGGAGCTGGGAGAGGAGGACCCTGGGGAGGAGGACCTGGGAGAGGAGCACCCTGGGGAGGAGGAGCTGGGAGAGGAGCACCCTGGGGAGGAGGACCTGGGAGAGGAGGACCCTGGGGAGGAGGACCTGGGAGAGGAGCACCCTGGGGAGGAGGAGCTGGGAGAGGTGGACCCTGGGGAGGAGGACCTGGGAGAGGAGCACCCTGGGGAGGAGGAGCTGGGAGAGGAGGATCCTGGGGAGGAAGAGCTGGGAGAGGAGCACCCTGGGGAGGAGGACCTGGGAGAGGAGGACCCTGGGGAGGAGGACCTGGGAAGGAGGACCCTGGGGAGGAGGATCCTGGGAGAGGAGGACCCTTGGGGAAGAGGAGAACCCTTGGGGAAGAGGACCTTGGGGAAGAGGGTCTCGGAGAGGAGGACCCTGGGGAGAAGGAACCTGGGGAGGACCTGGGAGAAGAGGACCCTGGGGAGGAGGATCCTGGGAGAGGAGAACCCTTGGGGAAGAGGAGAACCCTTGGGGAAGAGGGTCTCGGAGAGGAGGACCCTGGGGAGAAGGAACCTGGGGAGGAGGACCTGGGAGAAGAGGACCCTGGGCAGGAGGATCCTGGGAGAGGAGGACCCTTGGGGAAGAGGAGAACCCTTGGGGAAGAGGACCTTGGGGAAGAGGATCTCGGAGAGGAGGACCCTGGGGAGAAGGGACCTGGGGAGGAGGACCTGGGAGAGGAGGACCCTGGGGAGGAGAACCCTGGGGAGGAGGACACTGGGGGAAGAGGAGAACCCTTGGGGAAGAGGACCTTGGGGACGATAATCTCGAAGAGGAGGACCCTGGGGAGAAGGAACCTGGGGAGGAGGACCTGGGAGAGGAGGACCCTGGGGAGGAGGACCTGGGAGAGGAGGACCCTGGGGAGGAGGACCCTGGGGAGGAGGACCCTGGGAGAGGAGGACCCTGGGGAGGAGGACCTGGGAGTGGAGCACCCTGGAGAGGAGGAGCTGGGAGAGGTGGACCCTGGGGAGGAGAACCTGGGAGAGGAGCACCCTGGGGAGGAGGAGCTGGGAGAGGAGGACCCTGGGGAGGAGGAGCTGGGAGAGGAGGACCCTGGGGAGGAGGACCTGGGAGAGGAGGACCCTGGGGAGGAGGATCCTGGGAGAGGAGGACCCTTTGGGAAGAGGACCTTGGGGAAGTGGGTCTCGGAGAGGAGGACCCTGGGGAGAAGGAACCTGGGGAGGAGGACCTGGGAGAAGAGGACCCTGGGGAGGAGGATCCTGGGAGAGGAGGACCCTTGGGGAAGAGGAGAACCCTTGGGGAAGAAGACCTTGGGGAAGAGGATCTCGGAGAGGAGGACCCTGGGGAGAAGGAACCTGGGGAGGAGGACCTGGGGGAAGAGGACCCTGGGGAGGAGGATCCTGGGGAGGAGGACCTGGGAGAGCAGGACCCTGGGGAGGAGGACCCTGGGGAGGAGGACCCTGGGGAGGAGGACCTGGGAGAGGAGGACCCTGGGAGAGGAGGACCCTGGGAGAGCAGGACCCTGGGGAGGAGGACCTGGGAGAGGAGGACCTGAGAGAGGAGGATCTGGGAGAGGAGGACCCTGGGGAGGAGCACCCTGGGGAGGAGGACCTGGGAGAGGAGGACCCTGGGAGAGGAGGACCCTGGGAGAGGAGGACCTGGGAGAGGAGGACCTGAGAGAGGAGGATCTGGGAGAAGAGAACCCTGGGGAGGAGCACCCTGGGGAGGAGGACCTGGGAGAGGAGGACCTGGGAGAGTGTAGGGAATGAGTGAGGGCAGCTCCGGCGTCAACTATAATTTACAGGCTGTTAGATTTTAGGCTACCTGGCGTGGGATTAATGGGCAGTTAAGTGGTTCCCCTCAGTCTAGCCTGGCCAATCGGTCCGCCCACTGATTTGACGTATAGCGCAATGATTAGCCGAAGACTGGGGAAGGGCGGGGCTTATGGTGACAGTCCACAATTCATGACCAATCAAGGGCATCTGTGGGCGTGGCGAAGCTGGTCATAAGTTTTTTTCTTCGGATAATTAATGAAAGGTAGTCACTGAACTGGGTCTTGGCCACCCAGGTAGATGGTGAGGGGTCATGTGCTCACCTAACCTTGTGTAGGGAAGGTGTTGTCACCTTCTCATTACGAGGTCTTGTGAACACGTATACAAGACAGATAGCTAGCTGGTCATATGGGCCTCAGTCTGTATAGGCGCTGACCTAACCTAACCTAACCTCAACTAACAATTAGCATTGATGCCCAATATTAAGAAGGCCTATTCCAAATGGTCAGGTTAAGTTAAGTTAGGTTAGGTTAAGTTTGAATGCTTGCACGTAAATACTCATACACCTGAGCAACACACACACACACACACACACACACACACACACACACACACACAGCACAACAAAGCAGTAATACGTACTTGCAATCCATTAATGTTAAATATGTTCAGTAGGGGGCGAGGGACTCGGGAACCTGTAATAATATCAAGAACCTTTGTGGACTCCTCCCTGACCCTGAGGCACCGAGAGGAAACACCCCCCCCCCCCTGTCATTCAACTAGAAAATATACCAACACCCTTCCCTCCCCTGACATCAACCCTGCTTTCTCCCCCCCCCCCCCCCCTACCAACGACGCAGACCCAACCCTCCAACTCGTCCCAATACACGCACACACACCTCCAGAAGTATAAAAAAATCATAAGCTAATTTTTCCCTTCAATAATACCTGAACACATCTGAAGGTAAATATAAAAGTCAATATGGCGTCGGAATATCACCGAGACTCAACTCTTTAATATCCAACTTTTTCTTATCTTGACTTACGGGAGAGAAAAAAAATGTATATATAAATTTTTGAGAATCCAACTAGCGGATGAATAAAGACCTCATGGAAGTCCAGGTTGGTTGTGTACCTGTGAATAAGTGATCAAGGTAGTGAATAGATATACTACCTGCTTCTGTAGACATTTTAAATCAACTTTACGAACCACACTGTTAATAATCTTTTGAATAATATTAATGAAGAGTTGTCTGATATATTTCCTCTGATGTTTTTTATTGTCCTTCATAGAGTTTTATTTCCATATTATTTTTCAATAATATTTCTATATTTATTAGTCATATATATTTCTATAATGATACTATATTACTTCATAGAAACATTAATACAGGATTCTATTTCATAATACCTGGTTGCACTGTTTATTTACTATATCAAACATGTATTCATTTTCTTATTTATTTTACCATTTTTATTTATTTGCACGGTGTAATATACTAAGGTAAATATATTAATAAAACAAGAGTAGGAGATATAAGTCTGGTTTTGTGTCTGAATCATCTGACCTTTGAGAGAGAGAGAGAGAGAGATGTGTTGTTTTAACTTTTAATGGGTATATGAACCGCCTTAGTGTGCCAGCCTCAAGACCTTACTTGTTGGAGCACAGATGGGTCTTGTGACACTACTTGACCTCATCACGCGGCCTTGACTTGTGACGCCGCCTTCATCTTCGTTGTTGTTTTTGTTTTCGTTGTTGTGTTTATCGTTGTTTTTGTTGCTGTCGTAGTTGTTATTAGTCTCGTTGTTATTGTCTTCATTGTCGTTGTTGTTGTCATTGGGTTGCTGTTATTGTCGTTGTTGTCATTGTTGTTATTACTGTCGTTGTTGTTGTCGTCATTGTCTTTGTTATCATTGTTGTTGTTGTTGTCGTCTTTATTGTGTTTGTCATCGTCGTTGTGGTTGTCATTGTCGTTGTTATTATTGTTGTTGTTATTGTCATCATTATTGTTGTTTTTGTCGTCGCAATCCTCTAAAAAATAGTAAAAAAAAAAATAATTCCCAGAAAAATAATCATCATAAACACGACAACTTCAAGGAGCATCGTTTAAAAATAAATATAACTCGCCAATAAATAATAGACATAAAAGAGAAAATCTAAGAAACAATCGCAAAAAAAGACACACACACACACACACACACACACACACACACACACACACACACACACACACACACACACTTCTCGAGAAAACAGTTAAAACACTTCAAATAACGCCACTAAAACAGGAAACAAAACACAACGCCAGATTTAGTGAAATTCAAATCCTTCCACTGAAAAGTAAAAACAAACAAACAAACAAACAAATAAATAAACAAACAAAACATGTTAGTAATCATTATAATTAACCAACTCTACCAAGAACCATCTGTGAAAACTTCGATAAACTTCCACCAAAACAATAATAAATAAGTACACACAAACTTCCACCAAAATGAACCGTAAACACTTAGACAACTTCATTGACAAGATGATTGGAATAAGTGAAGTTTGTAATAAGTGAGTAAAGATTGGAAGTCACACCCAATCAGAATAGTTGTGTCAGGTCTTGTCACTGAGGATTGGTGGCATTGTTTAGTGACACTCAGAATCCCAGGTTTCATGATACCCCGAGCACGTGTTTAATACACCTGTTAACTTTATAATTATGACGAAACTATGACTACCTGTCTCACCTGTCTTAGTTATTTATATTGATGGAAAATTTATACAGAAATTTCTAGGAGTTCAGAGAGGCGTGGAAGAGACGGATGGTAGAGGATGTAAGAGAGAGAGAGAGAGAGAGAGAGAAAGAGAGAGAGAGAGAGAGAGAGAGAGAGAGAGATTTTAATGATCTAGGAACTGGATGTAGATGATAATGATGATGACAAGGATGATGATGTTAGAAAATTTAATATACGTAAACCCAGTTTGCACGTAAGACACCCAACACACACCTTGAACTCTACTCTGAAAATTCCACAACATTAAAATGTAAAATATATGTTAAATGTGGTATGTGTGTGCGTGTGTGTGGTCCCGGGTTCGATCCCTTGGCAGGGTGAAATAATGGGCAAGTTTCTTTACACCAGTTGCCTCAGTCCACCCAACAGTAATTGGGAAGCTGAATGTTAATCGATTTCCGGATCGTATTCCAGGGTAATGGTTAGCTAGTGCAGTTGGCGAGTTGACCGGTCTTATCGGACTATTCCTTGACACTGGGTCATGCAACTCGTTAACTTAAGTTGTGGTTGTTGTGTTGGCGACACCTAATGTACACCTTAAACGATTCACGCCTAGGTGTCCCTTGGGCCGGCCATCCTCGTACACGAGGGGCAACCATTTTTATTAAATGTGTTGGTGGGTGCTATCCACAGGGTGGTGTGAGGCGTCTAGTGCGGCAGTGTTAAGGTACAGCTCTGTTTGCTACTCTTACGTTTTCAGCTACTGCTGCCGGTTAGCCCTTGTGGTGAAAGGGGCGAGTAGAGTGTGTAAGTCTCTCCCCTGCCGGTATACAGCTCTACGTCAGCAAGACCCTTCAGTGCTTCTTCGTGACAACGCACGGTAACTGGGTGTCTTGTGAACCCAGGCAGATTCTGTAAGGGATCTCGGAGCAGAAGTACTCTAGCTGTACGTCTGTCTTTCATACCCACATTCGATTTAAGCAGCAACACAATAGACGTCGACAATGATTGGAACAACCTCAGCTTGCCCATATATGAAGTTGCAATGGACATCCTCGGCATTACCAGACGACGTCACCGGGACTGGTTTGATGAGAACGCTGATGGCTTCTTGCAACCCGAAATAAAGCCCACGGTGCTTTACTCTCAAACCTACAATCTACTGCCCTCAGAACCAACTGCTGTTCACTTAGGGCCGAAGTACAGAGGACTTTGAGAAACATGGAACACAAGTGGTGGCAAGCCCGAGCTCAAGAAATCCAGACCTTTACCAACGAGAACGATCATCGAGGCTTCTACAATTCTATCAAAGCCATTCATGGTCCCGTCTAGCATAACATCGCTCCAGTGAGATCACTCGGTGGTGAACTCCTCAAGGACAAACAGCAAATCCTGGATCGATGGGCAGAACACTAAGCCCAACATATTAGATAACATCCCAGAGTTTCCCCAGGGATAGAACTCGATGTGGCACCCGAGTTCTCTGAAACCTTTCTAGTTATCAAGAACCTGCCTTCAGAAATGTTTAATAGCAGAGGCTACCTTCTCCTCCAGCGTCTCCACCAACTCATTCTTGCCACCTGGTCTACCAAAAGCGTCCCAAAAGAATGGCGGAATTCAAACATCATCGCAATCTACAAGATAACAGGTGACTGTTCCATCTGTGACAACAACTCTTTTCGCTATGGCAGGTAAAGTACTTGCCAGAATTATGCTCTTCAGATTAGCCCAGCACATAACCGAGTCCACTTTGCCTGAGACGCAATGTGGCTTCCGTAAAGATCGCAGCACAACTGATATGATCTTTGCGATGCGGCAACTACAAGAAAAAATGCCATGAACAGAACCATGACCTCTACATAGCTTTCATCGACTTATCGAAAGCTTTCGATACCGTCAATAGAGAACTGCTCTGGACAGTTCTTTATAAGTTTGGCATGCCTCCAAAGTTTCTTATAATTCTCAAGAACTTCTGAGGACATCCAAGCCTCTGTACTTGCAGGAGGAACCAAGTCCAAACCCTTTAGTGTTGAGGCCTGTGTGAAACAGGGGTGCCTTTTGGCCACCGTCATCATTAATCTCTACCTCACAGCACTGACCCTGATCAGCCATAACTCATGAACGACGATGACGGCGTGAAGATCCAATTCCGTTTAGACGGCACCCTGTTCAACCTCCGCCGCCTCCAGGCAATAACAAAAACGTCGACCTCTCACCTCCTGGAGCTCCAATATGCTGACGACTGCACGCTCGTTGCTCACTCCCCAGAGGCTTTCCAACACAGTCTCACAGTTGTATCCACAATATATCAGGCCATTAGACTGCAAGTTAACATCCTTAAAACGGATATAATTGCTCAACACAGAGGCGCAGACCCACCACCTGCATTCCTGGTCAATGGAGAACCTGTCAAACAATTAGAAAATTTAAATTACCTCGGTAGCGTTCTTTCCCGCAAACACAACATCGACGAGGAGATCGAGGCCTGGATCAAATTTGCAGTCGCCTCCTGTGGTCGTCTGCGTTCCAGGGTATTCGACAGTAACAGCTTAAGTGTCACAACCAAACTTTCTGTTTACCAAGCTGTCTGTATTTCCACCATCTTATTCGGTTCGGAGGCATGGATTACGTACCAAACTACCAAAGGCACATTAGATCTCTCGAGGCCTTCCATATCCGTTTTTTGCAGGGCATTCGTGGTCTGACCTGGCAGGACTAAGTCCCTCGTACTGACAACCTCCTGCACGCCAACACCACCAGCATAGAGGCATTTCTGGCGAAGCGACAGATGCAATGGCAGAGCACCGACTCCCCTGCCAGATCCTCTACGGGCAGCTCCCCGAGGCACGCCGCAAGACTGGAGGACAATGAAAAAGGTACAAAGACCAACTCTGAATGACGCTCAGAAAATTTAACATTCCTCCAAATGATCTCGAGACCATTGCACCCGACCAAAGTCTTTGGCGCTCCACTTGTACTCAAGGCGTCCAAAATCTCGAGAACGAGCGTAACAGACCCAGATATGCACGAAGGAAAGGAGACATAAACGCGGTCCCAGAGACCCCTCACCAACCCGGAGCTATCCTGCCCAACGTGCCATAGTCTATGGGTCAAGGATCGGACTCCACAGCCACATCCAGTGGCACCGCCGACTACATCCCCAGTTCACCACTCATCATCATCATCGATTTTATAATGAAGCAGAGTCATTGACGGCTACGACGGACAGCTATAAGTAAGCAAGTGTGTGTGGGGGGGGAGGGGTGAAGATTTAAACTGTGCGGCATAATTTAGGATTGTGGATCTTTCTGCTAATTAATATTCATAAAGCAGTTTGTACGATGCAGGTTAATAGAGTCGAGGACAAGTAAATGAACAAACGTACTCATGATACTTTTTATCTCTCGCTCCTTCAAATTACGCTGTTGACAGACACTCGGGTGTAATAAAAACTCTCTCTCTCTCTCTCTCTCTCTCTCTCTCTCTCTCTCTCTCTCTCTCTCTCTCTCTCTCTCTCTCTCCATCCATCCATCCATCCATTAATACATCCATACATACAGCCCTGTAAATGTATTTAGCGCATATTATATCATTATGTCTAAATTAAATGTAAGTTTGTATATTTTCAGCCACCGGCTGCAACTCTATTAATAAACCGTTTATTATTATTATTATTATTATTATTATTATTATTATTATTATTATTATTATTATTATTATTATTATTATTATATCTATCTCTCGTATTCTATTTGTCTCTATTTATCTGTCTGTCCCTGTCTCTGCATTCCTTCATCTACTCATCCATGCATAACATTATCGTAATCTCATATGTAATCACGTGTCACTGAAGACTTAATTGCAAAATATAATTAGCTCCCGTGAATTGTGCAATGGTAATTATGTTAATTTAATTACATAGCAGAACACACCAATAAATGTCTTAATGACAGGCATATGTAATTCAGGAATATTTCACATTGATGGAGTATAATAAGAGCTTAAGGAGAATCTCTAAGTGTGAAAGAATTATTTTTTATTATCAATGTTAATAACTCTTGATATTTTTACCTGTCAGAAATTATATTTGCTTTAATAATCATTGTTTACGTAAATATATCTAATTGTCCTTATTTATTAAGTTTATAGGTTTATTAGTTAAATTTAAAGTGTTTAGTGTTTATTATATAATTAGGAGATAATTTGTAGTATTTAATATAATTTAGAAGATCTATATACAATGATTAATTACACCCGGAGTGGAGAGAGGAGGGGGGGGGGGGGTGGCAGTTATTTCATTAGTCGACACACGGCAGTAAACTGAATTAAACTGACAGTATAGTTTTCATTGCTTGAGCTTCGTGGTCTTCTGTATAAGCAACCACGAGATGAGACACATAAGACAGAATGAACTCGATAAAGGGCAGTACAGGTTACATAGAACAGTATTGAAATATGTTAGGTAATGTTAGTACAAGGTATATATAATTTATTTGATACACACACACACACACACACACACACACACACACACACACACACACACCACACACAAATAATTTCGATCTTATGTAATATAGATGAAATATGGCGCGTATTATAAAAGCAATGTATGAGAGAGAGAGAGAGAGAGAGAGAGAGAGAGAGAGAGAGAGAGAGAGAGAGATTCATAAGGACCTTTGCATGACTCTCCTCACTATGGATTCAAGCGGTTGTGTAAAATTGATTCTTTTACGCATCTGACTCACAGTTGACTCATGGCAAACTCGATTCACAACTTCCTCATGACTAGGATGACTCAACTAACTACACCCCACTCACACCTAACTCATAACCACACCCCACTCATACCTAAACTCATAACCACACCCCACTTACACTTAACTTATAACCGCACCCCACTCATACTTATCTCATAACCGCGCCCCACTCACACATAACTACACCCCACTCCTACCTAACTCATAACCACACCCCACGCACACATAACTACACCCCACTCATACCTAACTCATAACTACACCCCACTCATACCTAACTCATAACCACACCCCACGCACACATAACTACACCCCACTCATACCTAACTCATAACTACACCCCACTCATACCTAAGTCATAACCACACCCCACGCACATCTGCCCCTTGACCACACCCCACTCACAACTGTCTCACACGTGACTCAGCAACACCTGGTCTTAATGAGCCATCCAGCACCCCTACCCCCATCCTCCCCGTCCTCCTCCTCCTTCCCCCACTCCTCTTCCCTCTCTCCCCCCCCCCCTCCGTCTCCTCCTCCCAAAAGCTGAGTCATGGCGGGTCTTCTCGCTTGTACCTGTACCTGAGTTATAATGACCTGGATGGAGACATTTACAGGTAGTGAGGCATTTAGTGTATGCCTCACCTGCCCTTCTGACTTGAGAGTGTTGGCAGGTATCGACGGGGGAAAAAACTGGCAGATTCCTCTTCACCGTCTGCCGTCCGGTGGAGTCATGGGGGGGGGGGGGAGTAAGAATAGGAGGGAGAGGTGGTAGAAGAGGAGGAATAGGAGGAAGAGGTAGTGGTGGTGGTGGTAGAGGATGAGGAGCAGGGGATAGTGGGGGAGGAAGGGAAAGAATAAGAGGAAATGGAGGAGCAAGAAAAAAAAAAGACGACGAGGAGAAACAGGAGGGGGGGGGGGATGTAAAGGAGAAAGAAGAAGAGAAGGAATAGTAGGAGGAGAAGGAAAGATGAACGTGTGTGTGTGTCTTCAGAGTTAAAACGGTGATGAATGAGAGAGGAGAGATGAGGTAAAATGAGGACGAGGGAGAAAAGGATAGTTAAAACGGAGAGAGGAGGAAAGATTGGGTTAATATAAGGATAGGGGAGAGAAGGATAGGTAAATTAAGAGCGTGTGTAAGCAGGAATCAGTAAAATGAGATGAGGGGGAAGAGAAGAGGGAGGAATGACTAAAAGGAGGAAAGGGTAGAGAAGAGGTATGGGTAGAATGGGGAGAGAAGAAAAAGAGAAGAGGAAGGGGAGAAAAGGAGAGAAAGAGGAAGCACTGGTTTAGAGGTGAAGACCCGAAAAACTTGGTGATTATTAAGTGTCCACACGTATATTCTGTATAGTTATTTATGTATATCTTAGGGGAGTGTACGTATATGTGTGCGTATGTATATTAGTGTGTGTGTGTGTGTGTGTGTGTGTGTGTGTGTAAGTATTAAACTTTGTGTGTTTATAATATATCACAAAATGCTTTCAATTTAAGACAAAGATCAATGCGGTATTTCAACGCTACTAAACGCCTTCAACGCTAACTCACTTCCGAGAACAATAACTTCAATGGAATTTTAAGCTCATTGTTCAAAAACTTAGTTGAAAATGGAGGTCCAAAGTTATTTCATATCCTCGTAAGTAAAAAGTTCGGGGGAAAAATGATAGGAAAAAAATTACTCAGGCAGTTTTTTTTTTTTTTTTTGGTCTCTCACTAAAACTCTCTAAGTCGTTTATAATGTTTGTTTGTCATAGAGATTAAAGAGAAGTATCCACTGATGTCTTATTTTTCTGTCTTTCTCTTTTTTTTTGTCTCTTTCTCTCCTACTGTTTTACTCAGTCTCTCTTCGCCTCCTACTCTTTTCTGTCTCTTTCTCTCCTTATGCTATTATTTTTTTCTTTGTTTCTTTATTTCTGCGTTTCTTTTACATTTTTCTTTTTTCTCTCTATCGTTTTCTCTTTGCTTCTCTCTTTCTCTCTCTCATTTTCTGTTCATAATACAACCTCACGCACAGGCAAACACTCTCTCTTTCTCTCTTCCAAAATTTGCAAAAAGGTTTCAGCCAATTTTTTCTGCAATTTTTTTTGACATATAATGAATTAGACTGCACATCCCTACACGTTAATCATCGTCGTGAATCGTGATTGGGATTATCAATATCACACTCACCAAGGATTATACGCGTCTTAATCCTCCTTTGTTGATTAGGATCTTGATTCAATAGGATTCAATTCCACTAGAAAGTCCATTATTTAGAATTCGATTATACAGTACAACCATCTTGAAATGCATTAGACTCTCTCTCTCTCTCTCTCTCTCTCTCTCTCTCTCTCCATGACAAAGAACAATAAACTCCCTCCTCCCGCCTCTTCCTCCTCCTCCTCCCCTCCCACACCCCTTGACAACACATATCACATTCCTTCAGGTTAACAGTAAATTAATCGTATTAAACTGCAATAAGGAAACCCATCAAGTTTGAATTATGGCTACAAAGAGAATCTAATCCAGTCCTCATTGGTTCTCGCTGACGTGGGCTTATTGGGGTTCGATGCTCTAGTCTTTGTAGGAGAGAGGATTCGATTTTCAATTCTCTTGCCCGAGCTCATCCTTGGGTCTTTTATATAGAGTAGGACAGAGGATACCATCTCCTATGTGTGGGAGGTGGAGGAGGGTTCTGGTGGAGGTGTGTGGGGGTGGAGGGGTGGGTGGTGAAGGTGTGTGGGGGCGGGGGGGTGGGTGATGAAGGTATGTGGGGGTGGTGAAGGTGTGTGTGGTGGTGAAGGAGTGTGGGGGTAGAGGGCGGGGTGTGGGTGGGTGGATGTTTGAGGGAAGAGGTGGGAAATAAGTAAGTGTTTTCGTGTGTGTGTGTGTGTATTAGTGTAGATGTTTGTGTATGCATAAGTGTGTGGTTGGGTGGGTATGTGTGAGTGTGTGAAAAAAAAATATATGAAATAATGTATTAGAAAATGACACAAATAAAAACAGCAGCGCTCACGATATACAAATATCCACCAGAAAAAATATTTTATGTTTGACGCTTAAAACCACGTAGCTCCTTAGGTGAAGAAGATAACTCAAAAGTGTACACAGATGATGAGACTCCAGAGTATTTGTCCACTAGAAAAAAGTATTGACGCATTACAAAATAAATTACATAAATATAAGAAAGAAAAAATATAAAGAAGCGTTCAGTTAGAAAATGTATCGTCCAATTCAAAAAATAAATTCACTGAAAACAAAACTGAATTCGAAGTACCAACTTGTTCATTGATGGAAGAAAAATGGTAAAATGGACAATAAAAATAAGCGAAAAAGTGATATACTGTAAGTTGACAATGACAGTGAAAAACTTTTAATGCATACGTTGTCATTGTAGCTGTAAGAGCAAGGCCGACTCACAACGTGCAAGGAATTCATTCTTTTAATGCCAAGACCTGACTGAGCTACTCAAATGGGTACCTGACTTTACAGTTGGAGTAAGTGAAAATGGTCTAGTGCAGTGCCGGCCACATCGCCATTTTGCATACCGAAGACTTAGTGTGCTGCATCCGTCCTCTCTGACACTGATCATTGTAAAGTTAATCAGGAAGTATTTGCAAGGGGTAGTATGTACGACCATTGTATTTAGTGTTTCATCGAGTCGTAAGCAACTTTTGACTTACTTATTACAATGGCGGTTATAAATCCAGAATACTGCGACACCACCCCCCACGCTCCTCCTCACACCAGCCGCACCTACCTTACCCATCCCCGTGTGGCTGAGAGTATTAAACCTTACAGAGATACTGACGTGAACAATGAAGACTAAACTAAACAGCTCTAACAGTCCTTATGGATAAAAAATAATTTACCCAAATTAACCTCCAAGAAAGCCACCCATACTTGGTCTATAGAAGCTACCGAGTGATTCTTAGAGGGACTCAGGACAGTTGCTATCACGTGTAGATTAGCCGAGAGAAGTAAAATTAGAGTTAAAATAATCAAGAGAGCCTTTGGAAAACTTAGTCATAAATAAGTAAAGACTCCACATGTCAGAGGAGATGTTTGAGTGACCTGTGCTGTCAGGACACTGTAAAACTGACACAGAAACTCCAGGTCACTGAGAGAAGAAAGAGGTAAAACCACAAACCAATTTACGAGGTGTTATCGAGGGAGCATTAAAATGGCGGTGGTCAGGGGTAGCGGCGGGTAAAACAGACGAACAGCGAGCCAGGGAGTTTTTAGACTGGATTCCAAGAGATAAGAAAAGACCCAGAAAAAATACTGCCATGTGAGTGGATGACGTCGGTATATTTTGCACCAATCAGCGGGTACTAAAAAATTCTATTAATGGAATATGCTGATGATAAATGATTTATTCATATATAACGAACGTTAAAATCAATTACGTAATGAAGACGTCATGAATACCAATCAAAGTTTATCATTAAATTTATAAAGAAAGAATATACTTACGGATACAAAAGCTGTATACACTTAAATATTTCAACTAACGTAAACTAACGAAACTTACTCTTGTTATTCCTTCGCTTCTAACTTACTTCTTGCTTTTTTATTCAGTCTATTTTTCACACCTGTACAATAAAGTGTTCACCTGTACAATATAACACAAACCAATCTTGACACAATAGATTTCCTTCCAGTTTTCGCTGTGTGTAACTCCTGGCCTCACAGTGAACATTATCATACACAAGTCTTTGATGACATACCTACTACCCTCTGTTCCCCGGTCAAAAGCTAAAACTAACTAATGGCTTACTGTATATACCTGGTGCCCCGTGAGTGAGATATTACAGACCAGGGAAGAGTGTGTCTAGGATCAAGAGAACTCAGCCCAATTGATAAGTTCATAGTGACACTAAGTTACGAGTTTGGATTGATCTAATTTTCAGAGTCATTAGGCCAGGGTGAGTTTATGGTTTTGTTAGGGACTGTCTACTATTTACGTTAGTAGTGTTGGTCTGACGGCCAGTAGATCAAACGCAGTAAGTCAGTTAGGGGTGTTGTCAAACGGTAAACGTTGGTCTATAAAAATAGTATCGTATCATTAGTTGTTAATGACCATAACATTTTAAGATAATTGCATTTGACCATCTCATGTTTTAAATTCATCTAAGTGTGTGAGTCAAGTACAGTAGAAGAAAATTAAAACAAACTGATAAGTTTCTTAAAATGTTGACTGACAAAACGTTGACACACTATGACGTCAGGATTCAGATACGCCGTGTTTAAAGGTTCAGGAGCACCAGCAGAGCCTTGTGTTCGATTGGGTGGTCTCTCACATAAAATTATGTGTTTATGAAATATTAATACAAGATTAAGTTTACTATACCATGCATAAAATTCTAAGTCTTAATAATAAATTTTAAGAAAAAATAATTGCGTGGTATACTGTATATTGTAACACGTGTCGTAAAATATATATAAAGGTATGTTTAAGCCTCGGCATAACAATGAGACAACACTGATTCCGAATTCTTGAAGCTTCGACTAGGTTTTGATCCTGTTTCTTTTCTTCCCCATCCAGATTGACGAGGCCCGAGGGTCGACCCGGTCGAGGAGATTCTGCTTTTGGACTGTCAGAGCGTCACTCACTGTTGCTGCTGTCGTCGCGTTGATAAGTGTCAAAGACTGTCAAGAAGTGTCTTAAACTGTCATCTTTTCCACCTTGATAAAATAACAGGAGTTACAGGTACGGAACTCTGGAATGGTTAAGGTATTTGTTGACATTATTACCTAAGATATTAATCTAGTTAAGGTGTTGTTGGTAATATTTGTGAAACACGAGTCTGGTCGTCTCTATATTGCCGCCCGGCACATCTTGTCTTACATCCTGCTCTTATAGTGTTAAATATATCCAAACAGAGAACAGACAAAAAGAATAATAACACAAGTTGATGAATTGGATAGAGGAATAATAAGAGGGATAAGAACACAATTATGAGAATGCAATACGTGAGTTTTGTTAAATAATTATGGTTACACGTAAACACAAGGTACTATACTCCACGCTAAATATTACTCGTCTGTACATATTTTCTTCAGACCTGTCGGCCAATCATGAGGTGCCAACCAGTAACCCAAATTGGCTATACAGTAAAGTGTTTCAGTGTCAGCCACCACTATTGTTCAGGGGGTATTTAAGATTGACGTAAAAATACAGTTAAATGTCTAGGAAAGTCACCATATTTCCTGTAATATCTGAAAATAATTTACGTAGTTGTACATAAAGAGTTACTTGAAGCGAAGGTAAAGGAGACGGTCGCTATTTTGTTAATGAGAAATTTTTATACGGGATTTTGTTTAATGGATGGATAGTGAAATATTTACTCCAATAAAATAACAAATGTAAGATAAACGAAAGCAAACTTATATAAATTATTACTTTACTCTAGCGAATAACGTAATATATTTGCATAAGAAGTCCCGCGCTGCCACCTTTTATGACTGACACCAATATGAGCCAAGTAGACATATTCTACCAAGTCTGACCGAGTGATTTTAGGTTAAGGTTGTTAAGGTTAGGTTAGGTTTAACAGGTTAGATTACGTCTTTTAATGTTGGTTTTGGTTTAAGGTTAGGTTCGATTAGGATTGTTAAGGTAATTATTGTAAATATCACTTAAGGATAATTAAGACTATGTTAGGTCAGGTTACAAGTGTTAAAGTAAGGTGACGATAGGGGGTGTTTTAAGTATCGTAAAGTTAGGTGACGTCTGATACTGTAAGATTAGGTTAAATTGGGTTAAATTAGGTAAGGATTGTTCAGGTAACATTAGGTTAGATGGTAATGTTAGGATAGGGTTGTTAATTAAGTATTAGATTACATTTAGTTAGGATTTATATGGTTAGGATAGGGTTGTTAAAAGAAAGGTTAGGTTAGGTTAATGTTAAGGTGATTTGATATGGTAAGGTTGTTATGATTAGTAAAGTTAGGTACAGATGGATTAGGTTAAGGCAAGTCTAATCGCTTTGTGTCGCCCGCAACCATCAGAAATTTATCACTGGAGTCTTCATAGCTTGTGTTTATGGAGAGTTACAACCTAGTATCCCCGTTCACGTCAGCTCTGTCCCTGTTCTGTCTCCGTAAACACTAGTAGAAATAAACTGGCGGACCTCTCCTCTCTTCTTAACACATGCCGAATATTGTAATGGTTCCTGTATTAGTAGCAGAGATGTGAACGAATATGGAGGTAAAAATTCGTTTGTATCTCAATTTCCTCAATGGGTATGGGATATTTTTTTTAGTGTATTTGAGTGATTTTTAATTAACCTAACCTAACCTAAAAATGAATCTTAGTAATAATGGTAGAAAATACGTAATACCTATTGGGATAAAAACGAATATTAACGGATATGGAGAAAGTTTAACACAGTGGCGAATATGTTGATGTTATAATGTATCACTGAGCTTCAACAACTAAGGTCTTTTAAGCTCGTAACAAGGTTAGTAATTACACTCGTCATCAACAATTAAAAATAATGAGACACACAACTCTGGCTGTGGCGGAGCACTGCATGATTACCCATTAACAAGAGAACTGTGGAAAGTGATTACGAACCTACTGTAAATTATTTGGCCTGCGATCACTTTATTTTAGTGATGATAAACGTCAACACCAATTGTTTTTTGTTATAGTTTCTCTCCTGTTCGTTTGTCCGTCCATATTTCATTTAGTGGTGTAGGTATTTTTTTCTTTTTATTTTTGTCAAAGTAATTCGGTGGTAAAAATATGCTAATCCTGTGAGTTTGAATCCTGGAGGGGTGGTGTGTGTGTGTGTGTGTGTGTGTTGTAATTGTAATACTTGTAATACTTTTATTTTTATTTTAATGTTGATTAAATTCAGTTGTGGAAATTATATTGGTTTTGTGTGCTCATTAAACTAGCAAGGTATGATGTGTTTTGTGTGCTCATTAAACTAGCAAGGAATGATGTGCTTTGAAAATGAAGTAAACACCGAACGGGACATGTATTGTACGTGAAAGCTTTTAACATAACTCACGGTGCACACAACAACTCGAGATTATGTCGAGACTGAGAGGCAGAGAAGCACGTGTGGGGTTGGTAACTAAGGTCTTGATAAACAGGTACTTGTACAGGTGTAATTTAAGCTGTTTTAGAAGTCCGGAATAAGATTTTTATTTTTTTTTATACCAGTTGCTTAAACAAGGAATCTAGGATAAACAAAATAAAAATGATTGTTGGTATTGTTGAAAGTTTGTGTCTTTGTTCCTTGTAAGACACTTAATTGAAATGAGGTTGAGTCAGGTGTTGATCTTAGGAAGTACTGATACTAAAGGAGACGTTGACGTTGTGTTCAAAAGAGTATAAATTACTAATGTTTTATCCGTGTTTTCTTTTATGCCCTGTGTTGAGTTAGGCAAGGTTAGGTCAGGTCTGATTAGGTTAGGTCTGGTCGGGTTGGGTTAGGTTAGGTTAGGTTAGGTTAGCGATATTAACAGTCGCCTTCTCTTCTTTTATAACTATTATACGTAAATTCCAATACTAATAAATCTTCAAATTTTTAGACGTTGTGGACACCAAATATGGAGTCTTTTCATATGCATTTATTTTCTTCCAGGAACTATATCGTCTGGTCCAAGGGCTACAAGTGACGTTGCCTAACACCACCGGTCCTTCTACCGACACTACAAGGTGATCACTTATTGTTACCCTGCCAGGAGACTATGTTGAACAACCTTATTTAATATATTTATCATTGACCTAAAACATTAATTCTTAGGTGTACTGTACGTGAGGTAGAGGTCAGGTGTACTTAACTATATATTTCTTTTCTCCAGGTAAGGGAGGTTTAACAGCTCCTCGAGGGACAGAGACACACCACACCTCAGGTACGGCCAAGCTACTTTTTTCGGTTATTTATCGCTGCTTCTCGTGCTACCTGTGGAGTCTTGTGTGTCTCCTATGTGCCTTTTTTTGTGACCAATACTTCCCTATTGCCTTTTGGAGACCTTAGAGCCTCCCCCTTACCCCACCTTTGAGGGCGTCAGAGCCTCCCCCCTTACACCATCTTTGAGGGCGTCAGAGCCTCCTCACTACACCATATTTGAGGGCGTCAGAGCCTCCCCCTTACACCATCTTTGAGGGCGTCAGAGCCTCCTCCCCCCTACACCATCTCTGATAGCGTCAGAGCCTCCCCCCCCCCTACATCATCTTTGAGGGCGTCAGAGCCTCCCCACTACACAATCTTTGAGAGCGTCAGAGCCTCCCCCCCTACACGATCTTTGAGAGCGTCAGAGCCTCCCCACCACACCATCTCTGAGGGCGTCAGGGCCTCCCCCCCTACACCATATTTGAGAGCATCAGAGCCTCCCCACTACACCATTTTTGAGGGTGTCAGAGCCTCCCCCCCCCCCTACACCATCTCTGAGAGCGTCAGTGCCTCCCCACTACACCATCTCTGAGGGCGTCAGAGCCTCCCCCCCTACACCATCATTGAGGGCGTCAGAGCCTCCCCACTACGCCATCTTTGATGGCGTCAGAGCCTTCCCCCCACTACACCATCTTTGAGGGCGTCAGAGCCTCCCCACTATACCATCTTTGAGAGCGTCAGAGCCGGCCCACTACACCATCTTTGATGGCGTCAGAGCCTCCCCCCCCCCTACACCATCTTTGAGGGCGTCAGAGCCTCCCCACTACACCATCTTTGATGGCGTCAGAGCCTTCCCCCCACTACACCATCTTTGAGGGCGTCAGAGCCTTCCCCCCACTACACCATTTGTGAGGGCGTCAGAGCCTCCCCCCCGTACACCATCTTTGAGGGCGTCAGAGCCTCCCCCCCCTACACCATCTTTCAGGGCGTCAGAGCCTCCCTCCCCTACACCATCATTGAGGGCGTCAGAGCCTCCCCCCTACACCATCTTTGAGAGCGTCAGAGCCTCCCCCCCCACTCCATCTTTGATGGTGTCAGAGCCTCCCCCCTACACCATCTTTGAGAGCGTCAGAGCCTCCCCACTACACCATCTTTGATGGCGTCAGAGCCTCCCCCCCCTACGCCATCTTTGAGGGCGTCAGAGCCTCCCCACTACACAATCTTTGAGAGCGTCAGAGCCTCCCCCCCTACACGATCTTTGAGAGCGTCAGAGCCTCCCCACCACACCATCTCTGAGGGCGTCAGGGCCTCCCCCCCTACACCATATTTGAGAGCATCAGAGCCTCCCCACTACACCATTTTTGAGGGTGTCAGAGCCTCCCCCCCCCTACACCATCTCTGAGAGCGTCAGTGCCTCCCCACCACACCATCTCTGAGGGCGTCAGGGCCTCCCCCCCTACACCATATTTGAGAGCATCAGAGCCTCCCCACTACACCATCTCTGAGGGCGTCAGAGCCTCCCCCTCTACACCATCATTGAGGGCGTCAGAGCCTCCCCACTACGCCATCTTTGATGGCGTCAGAGCCTTCCCCCCACTACACCATCTTTGAGGGCGTCAGAGCCTCCCCACTACACCATCTCTGAGGGCGTCAGAGCCTCCCCCCCCTACACCATCTTTGAGGGCGTCAGAGCCTCCCCCCTCCCTACACCATCTTTGTGGGCGTCAGAGCCTCCCCCCCCTACACCATCTCTGAGGGCGTCAGAGCCTCCCACCTACACCATCTTTGAGGGAGTCAGAGCCTCTCCCCCTATACCATCTTTGAGAACGTCAGAGCCTCCTCACTGCACCATCGCTGAGGGAGTCAGAGCCTCCCACCCTACACCATCTTTGAGAGCGTCAGAGCCTCCCCCCCCCCCTACACCATCTTTTAGGGCGTCAGAGCCCCCCCCTACACCATCTTTGAGAGCGTCAGAGCCTCCCCCTACACCATCATTGATGGCGTCATAGCCTCCACCCCACTATACCATCTTTGATGGCGTCAGAGCCTCCCCACTACACCATCTCTGAGGGCGTCAGAGCCTCCCCCCCCCCCGTACACCATCTTTGATGGCGTCAGAGCCTCCCCCCCCACCCTACACCATCTTTGAGAGCGTCAGAGCCTCCCCACTACACCATCTCTGAGGGCGTCAGAGCCTCCCCCCCCCCCCCCCCGTACACCATCTCTGAGGGCGTCAGAGTCTCCCCCCCCCTACTCCATCTTTGAGAGCGTCAGAGCCTCCCTTCCCTACACCATCTTTGAGGGCGTCAGAGCCTCCCCCCCTACACCATCTTTGAGAGCGTCAGAGCCTCCCCCCTACACCCTCTTTGAGGGCGTCAGAGCCTCCCCACCACACCATCTCTGAGGGCGTCAGGGCCTCCCCCCCTACACCATATTTGAGAGCATCAGAGCCTCCCCACTACACCATCTCTGAGGGCGTCAGAGCCTCCCCCCTTACACCATCTTTGAGGGCGTCAGAGCCTCCCCTCCCTGCACCATGTTTGAGGGCGTCAGAGCCTCCCCCCCCCCCCTACACCATCATTGAGGGCGTCAGAGCCTCCCCCCTACACCATCTTTGAGGGCGTCAGAGCCTCCCCCCTTCACCATCTTTGAGGGCGTCAGAGCCTCACCCCAGTACGCTATCTTTGAGGGCGTCAGAGCCTACTACACCCCCCTACACCATCTGTGAGGGCGTCAGAGCCTCCCCCCTACACCATCTTTGAGGGCGTTAGAGCCTCCCCCCCACACCATCTGTGAGGGCGTCAGAGCCTCTCCCCCTACACCATTTTTGAGGGCGTCAGAGCCTCCCCCTCCTTACACCATCTTTGAGGGCGTCAGAGCCTCCCCCCCCCCCCCCCCGTCCTCCATGTGGTAATCCGTGGCGAAAATTTTCCTACGTAGATTTTTTATTTTGTTTAGATTAGCATTTTTATTTTAAATAATGGTCTCCAATTACTGTTTTTTCTGGGCTTTCAGAGTTACAATTGTATGTGGAATTTTGTCGAAAGTTTTTGAAGAGTCGCTGTACAAAAAGTCAAATAGGAAACGTTTCACCGTTCTCTACATGAGCTGGTTTATTCACAAAGGTTTTTAGTTGGTATCATGGGAGTGTCGCCCGAGTGTGTGTGTGTTTCCTCAGCTTTTCGTTACTGCACATAACTTTCAAACAACTTCAGCTCAAGTTGGGGGATAATTAAGCAACCAAGTTCTTTTATGGGGGGTGAGATAATATAAAAGAACTGTCAACACGTGTGAGGGATAAATATTATTTTAAGATAACCGACATCTTGTTAGTGTGACGCCTTTAGTTAATCTTATATATCCACTATCGCAACTTCCGGTCACAGTGTATGTTATGTTTGTCTGCTGTCACCACCTCCTCTAATGATACCTTACTTCTGTTTGATTCTCTCAACATCGGTAATAGTCAGCTCGTCCAGTAGTCCACAAATCCTTTATGTATATTCCTAATTAATTCACCAGATTTTTTCCAACGAGGTGACGATCTTCCTGTTCTTTTTTTTTCCGATATCCATATTTTCTTGAATCTCCTCCGATACATTGTTCAACTGACAGGTGATGTTCCCTCATTAGCCATTATCTTCGTTACGTTATTGAATATATGAACAATACAGCGGCCAGGTGGATCAGGTAACGAGAGTACTGCTGTGTTATGCCATATCCGGGGATTGTTCATACAGTATTGATAACTCTTAACCACTTTTTATTATATACAGTAACTACATTTACGTAATGGCCACCCACAAGAGGGCAGTGGCCTGTGTAGGATTCCTCTTTTGTTCTTGATTGTTTTGTCTTAAGATATTTTGAAGCCCAGTACTGTTCTCGATTACACAGCTATAAGGCTGGTAAACCGTTCCTTAGGCCTACCACCCTCTCTGTGAAAAAGTATTTCCTTATATTCGCTCAGCATGATAACTTGGCGAGCTTGTAGTTATGTCGTCTCGTGTTGGTGGTACGTGATATCACAGAGAAATGCCCCAGGTTCACCTTTTTTCATCCCTTTTACGATATGAATGTTTCAGTGAGATCTGCTCTATTGTGCCTTGTCCGAAGGGTTGTTAGTACTGGGCCCTCAGTCTACTTTTATAATCGAGATTACATAATTCCGTAATCATCTTACACGCTCTGTTTTATACCTTTTCTAGGGACGTTTGACCTTTCTGGAGGTCGGGTTTCCCTGCCTGTATACAGTAGTCCAGTTTGGGACATACTTGAGATTAACCAGTTGAAGGAGCTTATTGCTATCTCTGTAGTCAAAGGTACGCTTTATAATTTCCCAAATCTCGGTTTGTTTTCCTCACTGCTGCTCCTGAATTATGATTTTTGTACATCTTTTGGGTAGACACACTCATAGCCCCTAAATATAGTAACTTTTTTTTTTCGAGAAAGGAGGGGTGAAAGAAGATTCGAGGTGGGGGAAGGAAGTTATAGTTCGGAAATTGAAGAAATTTAGGAGGAGGTAAGAGAGGGCGGGCTGACCGTCTAGCTAAGCTAATGGTGTGTTAGGGTTGTGTCGGGTTAGTTATTGTCTGTCGGTACAGTAGTGGGGGGGGGGGGGGAGCGAGCTATATAGCTGGGCACTTCGGGGTGCGTGGTCCTGGTGGGGGGGGGGGGGGGGGGGGCAGGGGTGAGGTTCCTCCCTTGTATCGTGTACGTCTATAGTGCACTGAGTAAGTTTATGGTGCCTGCTAGTTCACTTACTTTCGAACGTTTATTTCGAAATCACAAATGCTGTTCATGCAAAAATACGATTTATACGCTATTCATTTTATACACTTTTCACTTCCTGTCAATATTCCACTTTACAGTTGTCACTGTCACACCTACCTCATATTTGACACGCTAATAGTACTACTACTATGCTGTTACTCGGAATCGTGTATGACGATCATCCAGTTATGATACAATGATATGAGTTATTAGGCATGTCACCTAGATTGGTGAGTTTTGAGGTGACTAAAGAGGCCGATACGGGACCCGCAGGGTCGTCCACATTCGTTGCACATGTGGAGGGCTGCATATGGTTGCGGGAGGGGCGGTGGCAAGGTCTTACCGGCGTTGGCGCTTGTCTGCCTCGATTTGCAATCGGGCTAACTCGAAAGTATTGATACCTTCTCGTGTGGTGCTCCTCCAAGCGTTACGATGTGGAGTAATCGACTCCCGGGTGAGGGGGTCGATTTGGCACTTATTCAGGTTTGTCTTAATACTATCCTTATACCTTTTCAATTGCCCGCCGGCGTTACGTTTACTATTCGTTAGGTGACTGTAAAGTAGCTGCTTTGGCAGTCTGCTGTCGTCCATGCGGGTAACATGGCCAGTCTAGCGTAGCTGTTCAGGGATAATGGTAGCCTCGATTCTCCTACAGTTAGTATCAGCAAGAATACTGGCATGCCAGTGGGCCTGTGCGCCGTCCCTCTGGGGCCCACTGCTACTCCGAGATCCCCTGCTGGTCTAGCCTGGACCCACGAGGAGATACAGCAGGAGTCTTGATGGTGAAGAGGCTGTGTACTGGCAGGGGAAGACTTGCGCAAGTTACTTCTCTGTTCGCCACGAGGGCTAGCCAGCGGAGGCAGCTGAAAGTGAGAGGGAGCAAGCAAGCAGTGCTTACATCTTAACACTAACATAGTGCTGCCACGCTAGACGCATTTCACCACCCTGTGCGCACACACCCACACACCAACACACACCCACACACCAACACCCACACCCCCCCCCCACACACACCCCCCCACACACACCCCCCCCACACACACCCCCCCCCCACACACCCCCCCCCACACCACCCCCCCCCACACACCCCCCACACACACCCCCCCCACACCCCCCACACCCCCCCCCCCCCACACACCCCCCCACACCCCCCTCACCACACACCTCCCTCCCCCCACACCCCCCTCCCCCCCCCCCCACACACACACACACACACACACACATACACTTCTTTGTTTTGGTAATATATTATATGATATCCAAACCAGAGAGAAACGAAGGACAAAAAGTATATACCAATAGACCTGGCTGTTCACACACTGGTCCAGTTCTTAGTTATTGAGATATTGTCGGGTCATCATAAGACACGAACAACTATAACAACACAACAAAAGTATCAATCAACAGCGACAATAATAACACGATACTACCATCACCAATAACAACAAAAACAACACAACAATAACACCAACACCATACAACAATAATACCAACACCATACAACAATAACACCAACACCATACAACAATAACACCAACACCATACAACAATAATACCAACACCATACAACAATAACACCAACACCATACAACAATAACACCAACACCATACAACAATAACACCAACACCATACAACAATAACACCAACACCATACAACAATAACAACAAAACAATAACAATTACGAACCATCAACAAAGAGTAAAAATAACCTATTACTCCAGTAAGGACTATGGCCGGCACCAGCTAAAGAAGGTAACAAGAACACGTCCCAATAGGGAGTCCTGGGGAAGGGGAGCTTGTTAATGATAGATGCCCAATGGTTGGTCGTGAGGGGGGTGGGGTCATGGGGAGAAGGGGTCGTGAGGGTCGTGAGAGGAAGGGGCTGTGAAGGAGAGGGGTCGTGAGGGGGGTGAGAGGAAGGGGCTGTGAAGGAGAGGGGTCGTGAGGGGGGGTGGGGTCGTGAGAGGAAGGGACTGTGGGGAGAAAGGGTTGAGAGGGGCGATGGGGGAGAGGTCGTGAAGGAAATGGGTCGTAAGGGGAAAGGGGCTGTGAAGGAGAGGGGTCGTGAGAGGCAGGGGGTGTGAAGGAGAGGGGTCGTGAAAGGAAGGGATCGGCAGGGGAAGAGGTCGTGGGGGGATAGAATTAAATATTGACACAGAATCCAACTTTCTACTGCATCGTATTTTAATTTGACACAATGAACTTAATATAATTTTACCTGTTGGCCAGAGACTCCCGAGTGTATACCTGCTCTCACCTCTTAAGCCCCGAACACACCTGATGATAACCACTTCTCACTCCTTAAATTATGTGACCCAA
The DNA here is from genome assembly GCA_958450375.1 of Homarus gammarus. Taxonomy (NCBI): domain Eukaryota; kingdom Metazoa; phylum Arthropoda; class Malacostraca; order Decapoda; family Nephropidae; genus Homarus; species Homarus gammarus. Next base: position 1,519,179 of record CAUDMG010002508.1, read on the forward strand.
GACTTACTTCTATCCTCTCTTAAGCTCTTAAACTTTTCGTACTGAAGTGAGTTGTGGTAACCAAGTCGAGACATTATTCACCCTTTGTCCTTAGGATGGGGCTGGCTGGATCCTCCCCAGGTCACCCCTGAGTCCACCCAGTTGTGAATAGGTACCTAAGATAAATCATCTGTGGAGTTTTATAAAATTTTTAATAAACTATCCAGTGTGTTTTCTCTTATAACTTTCACCTGTTTACTCTTCTACCTTTCACCTGCTCACTCTTCTACCTTTCACATGCTAACTGTTCCACCTTTCACCTGCTAACTCTTCTACCTTTCACCTGCTAACTCTTCTACCTTTCACCTGCTAACTCTTCCACCTTTCACCTGCTCACTCTTCCACCTTTCACCTGCTCACTCTTCCACCTTTCACCTGCTAACTGTTCCACCTTTCACCTGCTCACTCTTCTACCTTTCACCTGCTAACTGTTCCACCTTTCACCTGCTCACTCTTCTACCTTTCACCTGCTCACTCTTCCACCTTTAACCTGCTCACTCTTCCACCTTTAACCTGCTCACTCTTCCACCTTTCACCTGCTCACTCTTCCACCTTTAACCTGCTAACTCTTCTACCTTTAACCTGCTCACTCTTCCACCTTTCACCTGCTCACTCTTCCACCTTTAACCTGCTAACTCTTCTACCTTTAACCTGCTCACTCTTCCACCTTTAACCTGCTCACTCTTCCACCTTTAACCTGCTCACTCCTCCACCTTTCACCTGCTAAATCTTCTACCTTTCACCTGCTCACTCTTCTACCTTTCACCTGCTCACTCTTCTACCTCTCACCTGCTCACTCTTCTACCTCTCACCTGCTCACTCTTCTACCTCTCACCTGCTCACTCTTCTACCTCTCACCTGCTCACTTTTCTACCTTTAACCTGCAAACTCTTCAACCTTTCACCTGCTAACTATTCCACCTTTCACCTGCTCACTGTTCCACCTTTCACCTGCTAACTCTTCTCCCTTTCACCTGCTCACTCTTCTACCTTTCACCTGCTAACTATTCCACCTTTCACCTGCTCACTCTTCCACCTTTCACCTGCTCACTGTTCCACATTTAACCTGCTCACTGTTCCACCTTTCACCTGCTAACTCTTCAACCTTTCACCTGCTAACTCTTCCACCTTTCATCTGTTCACTCTTATAACTCAACACCTTGGCTGTGTCTCGGCAACTTAATTCTTTTGTTACACTTTTAAATATTTTGATAAGAGCTGTCGTCTGGCTCTCCATTTACCTATACTTTAATATTCTGGTTCCCAATCTTTCGTTGCCTTCAAGTGTCTACATAAGTGTATTTATTGATGGTTGACCTGGATTACTTTATTCCTCAATGCTGGAATAAATGCCTAGTTCTTGCTCCTATATCCTTACTATACCTTCTTGTTCTATGCTAACGAGTTTGAATCCCTTCCCTTCAGCAGCCAACACTTTATCTTTATGACACCAAAGTTTATCCTTCCAGTCTTGTCCTCGCAGTCATTCAAATCTCCCACTACATCACTTAAACTATTACTATCTCGCTAACGAACATTATTTCCAACTTCCACCTTCATCCAGTAGCATCCTCAGTCTTAGCCTTACTATATAACTACTAAGCTTATCTGTAATCACCTTAGCTGCAACAATGCAAAGATTCCATCCTCCAAAACTAGTCCTCTTTCCTTTTTCGAAGTCATTTGTACTTTACTTCTGAACAGCTCTTTTACCATGACAACACCTGTGTCTTCCATGGCAGTAGAATCTGGTCCATAATCCTATATTTATCTTAAAAGAATATTATATCATTCTCATCAGTAACTAGTAAATCATCTCCTTTATACCTCACCTTTATCTATATCTTCATTTCTCTTTTTTATCGCTGTTTCCCCTTAGTTCATCTATATCACTCTTCAGTTCACACACTTCCTCGTCACGTCACACTGTCCACATACAACTCATAACTCAGTGAACTTGGCGGCGTTCATTTAACTCGTCTGACATAAAATAATCCGGTTTGTTTCATTCCTCTCTCTCTCATCCACGCTGCACTATTCAAGGTTAGAATGAATAAATGTCACTTTATCAGTTATATTGTTCTCCTGGGTGCATCTTGTTACGTGTGCCTCCTCCTCGTTCATCATTGTTAGTAGTAGTAGTAGTGGTGGTGGTGGTGGTAGTACTACAGTGTGAAATTTGACCCAACAATATATAGTTAGTCGGTAAATTTGTTCAAAGTGTTTATATTTCTCGTTGTTTCAGCCACCGATTGATTTCGCGTTTCTCTTTTGTCTCTTGTTGTTTTTATAATGTCGTAACCTTTACTTTTGGTTATTATATATGTATTTTCTGTAATTGCTTTTATTTTTTTTGGAAGATTTAAATGTTCTACTGGAGTTGCTTTTGAGGTTAAATACGCAATAGTGAATAAGACTTGATAGTTACATTGATCAATTAATACTTGAAGTTGGAAAGTTAATTTATTCTCTGAAACACACGCCATACTATCAGTCAATAGCTAGATAAAAACGTTCATCTCCTCGTGTTACTTATGTGTTATATAATAGTGTTACAAGCCAGTCGACGCGCGCACCTATTGAACCATGCAAAGGGTAGCCAGATACTCCATTGATTCACGTCATTACTTACTCTCACCGATGACCTGTCTTGGAGTACGAGCTTAAGTGACATTTTCGTTGTTAAAGCGCATTTTTTTATTATAACTTCAGCAACACACCGCAGATGTTTTAAGCTAGTTGGTTTATATCTTCACTTGGCGGTTTAGAGCAGGTGATACAAATACTCACGATGGTTTATGGTGACTAAAAATATCTTGTAAGGAGACTGAATATAATCACCCATCAATATGCAAATTATCTTGGCTGTATCCATGAATTTAAGACAGAATTGCCTGTATTTTATGTAGATTTCAATTTAAAACTGACCTATAAATAAATTTGAGTGAAGTTAAAGAGTTGTTCAGGATTGGTGCACTCAAAAACCTCGGCTGTATTAAAGGTCAACTTGATATTCAGTTCATGGTTGCATTAAAGTTATTGAGAAAAAGTTTTATTTTGTTACTTTGTTTTTAAAAATAGTTCAAAAGCACAACTGAAGTATTTTATTATTATATTATATATATATATATATATATATATATATATATTATATATATATATATATATATATATCTTGATAAAATCACACGGGAAAATGGAAACAACGTGTGTGTTGGTGTGGGGATTAGTGGATGTCATCATTTTGACCTGACCTCATGTTTTTTAGGTCACCCTGTATATTTAAGCCTCTCTCTGTCCATGTAATCCAGTTGCCTCTGAAGATGTCTTGAATAAAGACGAAAGCTAAGGTACTCCGTTGTTTCCATTTTCCCGTGTGATTTTATCAAGATTTATCTTATCCACGTTTTCATTGTGGATTTTCATAAAATATGGAACTTACACGTCTCTCTTACGCTGTGTTCTTAATCTGTCAACAACATCCTCATCTTCGCCCCATCTACCGCAACTACAAGAAGAGTTTGCTGAAGGCTCATAGTCTCAAAAACAAGTTGAAGTTTTTGAAAGATTGCAGAGATGATAAAATTGTTCCCAAGTCCTGTCTTCCAAGTAGACTAAGAAATCTTGACAATCAAGCATTCTCTGAGTTGGATAAGGTGTTGCTTGATTCCCTTATCAAGAGTTCAAGTGATAGTGTGAAATTAGCCTTCAAGCACAGTGCGCAGTGTAAAATACTTATGCAAAACAGTGTTTGTGTTGATAAGTGGCACACCATTCGTAATTATGTATATCAACTTCTTATTGAAACTGACAAAGCCCAAAAAAGAAGGTTAAATGCCAAATTAAATGCTCTGTTTGACGAGAGTTACTGGACCACATTGAGTGATCCAAATTTGTTCATAAACTTATCCTCGTATGATCTACAGACAAATGAGAAACTTGTTCTTGGTTTTGGTAGGAAGTTTTCTATCACTCAACGGTGTGTTAATCCGCTTACTATTGCTAAAGGTTTAATCAACCTGGAAAAGAAGAAGTCGTCTGATGTTACAAATGAAGATATTTCCATAGCTAAAGGTTGTATACATAGTGTTTTAAATAAGAAATTTGCTTCAAACATTCCAAAAAGATTTGAAACAGCCTTGATAAACTTGAAAAGAAATAAGAATATCCATATTACCAAGGCTGATAAGTCTAATGCTATTGTTATCTTGGATAAAAGTGACTACAATGATAAGATGAATTCATTACTTAGTGATGAAAGCACGTATTGTGAGCTTACGAAAGATCCCCTGGAAAATATTAATAAGTTATCTAATTCCAAAATGAAGATGTTATTGAAAAAGAACCCCGATCTCACTAAACAGCTCTCTCAAATCAATCCCACTTTACCTTATATGTATGGCTTGATCAAAACCCACAAGCTTAATAATCCATTACGTCCTATCGTGAGTTCTGTGGGGTCTGTTACTTACAAATTATCCAAGTGGCTGGTAAAGATGATATCCCCTCTTACAGGCCAAATTTCTAATTCACATATACGCAATAGCAGTGATTTAATTGATAAACTCAAGAAACACAACGAACCTTGCGAATTAATAAGTTTTGATGTAAATTCACTGTTCACTAGAGTACCTGTCAAAGACTTACTTTCATTTCTTAAAGATAAATTACAACTGCTAGATTTAACTGTTGAACATGATACTTTCCTGAAATTGATAGAGTTATGCGTAACTGACAATGTGTTTAGTGCAAATGGGAAGTTCTACAAGCAAATATTTGGTATGAGCATGGGTAATTGTCTTTCTGCTCCTCTAGCTTGTATTTATATGGAGTTTTTTGAGTCTAGATTACTACCCAATATAGTGGACTTTATTCCTCCATGGTATAGATATGTAGATGATGTTCTTTGTCTTTGGCCTATAAACAGTGACCCATTTGAATTTTTAGACAAACTTAATAATATTGTCCCCAGTATCACGTTCAAAATTGAAAGAGAAATAAATGAATCCCTTCCATTTCTTGATATGCTTATCATGAGAAATGGCCAAAACTATAAATTCAAGGTATATAGAAAGCCCACACAGGTAGACAGTTTCATTCACTTTTTATCGAATCACCTTGAGTCTACCAAAATGTCAGTTTTTTCTGTTATGTTCTTAAGATGTCTGCGTATTTGTGACTCTGAATTTATTGACGATGAATTGAAACACATTCGTTCTATTGCACATAAACTTGGGTACCCTTCTGTGTTTGTTGATCGTTGTTTTAATAGGGCTAAAAAATCCTTTCATTCCTCTCAAACCAGACAAGTTCCTACACTTAAGAATATTTTGACTCTGCCCTATCGTAATGAATTTGTCCCGTTAGTTCGGTCCCTCAAGCTTCTAAATATTAATGTTGTTTTCAAGTATGACTCAACCATTACTAATATGTTAATAAGGAATAGCCCAAGTTTGAATGTAAATGGTAGTGTTTATTGTATTCCATGTAGCAAATGTAATTGTAATTATGTAGGTCAGACAGGAAAAACACTGCAGCTCAGAATCAAACAACATAAGTATAATATTAGAACTGCATCTGAAAGCAGTGCCTTGTTCGTTCATGTTAGGAATAATAATCACCCCATTGCTTGGGAAAAAAGCTTAGAAGTTTTCAAATCATCTTGTGTCACAGAAAGACTTCTTGTTGAAGCTAGTTTGATTAAGGAATTAAAATCAATAAACCTTAGTGATGGTCAGTTAAAAACTGATAATATGTTACATAAATTTATTTGTCAGTGGCCCAAGGTTAAAAATGCTTTAAAAACCTTTGATCTAGATGTATGATAGTTATTTTGTGGGTCCCCTTTTTTTTTTTCTGACCTGACTTGACTAGTCACGTCACCACCCTTCTCTTAAGCTCCTCTACGTGTGTGTTGGTGTGGGGATTAGTGGATGTCATCATTTTGACCTGACCTCATGTTTTTTAGGTCACCCTGTATATTTAAGCCTCTCTCTGTCCATGTAATCCAGTTGCCTCTGAAGATGTCTTGAATAAAGACGAAAGCTAAGGTACTCCGTTGTTTCCATTTTCCCGTGTGATTTTATCAAGATTTATCTTATCCACGTTTTCATTGTGGATTTTTCATAAAATATATATATATATATATATATATATATATATATATATTAAACAAAAACTTTCTTGCTAATAGTTTCATTTGTTATATAGCAACGAAGAAAGAATTCCTTACTCAGTGTTATGTTACGTTATGCAGCGAGTGATATGGTTAGAACAATAAATTTCTTTCAAGATTAATAAAGAAAATATTATCAAGCATTCCAAGTGGTGAAAGTTACCTGTTTCTCAAATTACCTGCCAGTAACAGTTCCTTGTGTATTATGCAGTGTGTGGTGGATCCAGTTAATGTATTTTTCAAGGTTAGTAAACTAAATATATCCAATTGGAAGTATTTTATCTTTCAAAGTCAGTTAAATATATATGGTTGAAAGTATTATAAATATCTTTCGAGGATAGTTAGCTTATTAAATATAGAGAAAGGTATTGGAATTGACCTATCTTATATATTTAAAAGTCTTGAACTAAGTTGGGATGTTCATATAATTCAATAATTTACGTGAGGTTAAATAGACAAGTACATCAGTGGATCAAGTCTAAAATAATGTGTAGAAAAGTATAGAAATGAATCCGAGAAAAGGCCATAAAAAAGCGTAGTAATTACAATAGACTTTTAGCAGTGGCGTCACCTTCATCCTAGATAAAAAAAAAATTAACGAGTTAACTTTTCGTGGAGTAAAAATAATCTTCAATGAGCATTTTTTATTATTGCTTAATGTTTTGTTATTATTGATTGTTGTTATGGTTACCAGCCTGACGTCATCGTTGTCATGGTTACCAGCCTGACGTCATCGTTGTCATGGTTACCAGCCTGACGTCATCGTTTTTGTTATAGTTACCGGCATGACGTTATCGTGGATATGGTTTCTAGTATGACGTTATTGTTGATGTTAACAGCTTGGTGTTATAGTTACCAGGCTGACGTCATCGTTATTACTGCGTGTGGTTGTCGTGTTTACTCAGTAGCACGGAACACAAGGGCGTCCACATACCCTTGCAGCTGTCACGTCACCCTCTCACTGCCAGGCTGATTCACACTATTATAAACTTTCTAAATTAATCTCGGAGTTTGAGACAGAAAAATGTGGGAAATGCAAACCTGTATTGTATATAAACATAGTATTATTGTATATAAACATAGTATTATTGTATATAAACATAGTATCTGTTGGTAAACTATTTTCAGTTTGTTTATAATGGTGATAATCTAATAATAATAATACTAAAATGTTAATAATAATCATAACCGTAAAAATAAAAGTAATAATAATAATAAATTCATGGTTGGCACCCCATCATCCCATGTGTGTGTCGCTCCATCAGGGGGAATACACAATTGAAAGTTTTCCTTTGTCACATTCCATAACAAAGGGAAATATCCACATATTACCATAGTGTATGAATAAATAATACTTCTATCGTATTCCTCTTGTTACGGGCGAGGAAACACACGACTTACTGACCTCACCTGTGTTCGTTTGGTGTTTGTGGTGTTTTATTGTGTTTTTTTTTTCTTACTTTCACCTGTAGTTCAAATATGGAGTTTGTTGTGAGTTAAAGCTCACGAATGAATTATTTTTTATGGAAAATATCTACAGGTAAGAAAAGTGTATAAAAAAAATGTGGAAGTTGTGTTTAATAAAAATCAATTGGGGAGTAGCGTAACTTTTGGGGGCTGAGGTTCACTTTTGTTATTTTTAGTTAAATTATATATTTTTTTATTCTCCACCTTCTGATTGGTCTAGTCCGATAGAAAGAGTTCGAATGATGTTGTGGGATGATTGTACTATCTGTCAATATCTATCAGTCTATCGTTATTTATCTATCCAGTGAGGTAGACAGACAGATGGTGTCGTAATAAATCATTAACTAAACTTTATTTTCTTGAGCTCCACCACCTGACCCTACCTGTTGTCAAGGTTGTATCTCTCCTGTACAACTCCCATTTAAGAAACACATACACACACCCCACCTACACACCCAACTCCACCCCTCTTCCCCCCCATCCCTCCACTCCCCCCTCTTCCCCCTCCACTCACTCCCCCACTTCCCCCTCCTCCCACACCCCCACTTCCCCCTCCTCCCACACCCCCACACAGAGCTATGGCACGAGGACGTCCCCCCAAAACACAGCCGTAACTCACCCCGGGTCCCATCTTGGCTGATCTATGACCCGTATTATGCAAATCAGCTCTCACTTTATGTACCGTAATCAACATAACTTGGAAATACGGATGCGAGAACCTAAGATAAATGGGTGAAAATACGAAGAGAGTAATGATAGATAGGGAAGGTGGATGAAGGCAAGTGGAGGGAGTATAGAGGGTAGTGGAGGGAGTATAGAGGGTAGTGGAGGGAGTATAGAGGGAGGTGGAGGGAGTATAGAGGGAGGTGGAGGGAGTATAGGGGGGGGTGGAGGGAGTATAGAGGGGGGTGGAGGGAGTATAGAGGGGGGTGGAGGGAGTATAGAGGGGGGTGGAGGGAGTATAGACAGATAAACGCTGTATACTGTAAACACGGGCGGTAAGCAGATGTAAACAATATTTCCTTAACTACAGTGAAATAGGAATTAAATAGGAACAAAGACTAAATAAAAAGAGGATAGAACACGATGTGAATAGGATCAATTGGCATAAATACGAACAATAAATAGGCATAAATAGGAAATTTTTATGAGCATTAAATAAGGATAAGAAAAGAAATCTTGAAGGCATTAGTAAGTCAATATAGGAAAATCATGGGATTAACAAGAAAAGACCAATAACAGACTAAAACGAATAAGAGATAGGATTAAAATTCTTCTTCTAGACATAAACATAACCAAAGACAATAAAGAAGACTTAATATAATCTATAAAAAGGATAAATCACACTGGTAGGAATAAACTCGGAAGGAGAAGTAGATGGAATAAAAAGGTAATAGGTAATAGAATAAAAAAACATTACAAAGGTCACCGAGGTAAAATAGGTCAGGGAAAATGAAGAATTTGGTGGTAGAGAGAAACAATTAAACATTAAAGAGTTTGTGTTATATACGAGCCCCTCAGGAATAAACATAAGCATATATTAATAGGTATAAACATTGATCTATAACAAAATATACAAACATTAATGTGTATACCTTAGTGTATTTACAGGAAATAGTTTTAAGACACTAATATACATCGATATACCTAATCATTAACGAACAATAATAGGAATAAACATGAAAAAACATCAGCAGGTATAAACACAAACAAATATTCATTGGCATTAATACGCACATAAAAAAAAAAAGAGCGTAGAAAGGCGTCACCTGCCTCACCTCCACCTCGGTACCTGACATATCATCCCCGGCGACATTTCATTAAGATCACTAATGAACTTTTGACTAGGTGAATAATTAACCCAGTTCGTTCTTTCGCGGTCATTGGTTGCGCCTACCATTATTGACCCCCCCACCACCCGCCCTCTCCACCCACTCCCATTCCCACCCCTATCCCCACTCCCATCCCCACCCCCCTCCCTCTCCACCCCCTCCCACCCCTACCCCCACTCCCATCCCCACCCCCCCACCAACCTTCTCTCCCCCCACCAACCTTCTCTCCCCCCACCAACCTTCTCTCCCCCCACCAACCTTCTCTCCCCCCCACTAACCTTCCCTCCCCCCCACTAACCTTCCCTCCCCCCACTAACCTTCCCTCCCCCCACTAACCTTCCCTCCCCCCCACCGACCTTCCCTCCCCCACCAACCTTCCCACCCCCCACCAACCTTCCCACCCCCCACCAACCTTCCCACCCCCCACCACCAACCTTCCCACCCCCCACCACCAACCTTCCCACCCCCCACCACCAACCTTCCCTCCCCCCACCACCAACCTTCCCTCCCCCACCACCAACCTTCCCTCCCCCCACCACCAACCTTCCCTCCCCCCACCACCAACCTTCCCTCCCCCCACCACCAACCTTCCCTCCCCCCACCACCACCTTCCCTCCCCCCACCACCAACCTTCCCTCCCCCCCCACCAACCTTCCCTCCCCCCCCCCACCAACCTTCCCTCCCCCCCCCACCAACCTTCCCACCCACCCCCCACCAACCTTCCCACCCACCCCCCACCAACCTTCCCACCCACCCACCACCAACCTTCCCACCCACCCCCACCAACCTTCCCACCCACCCACCACCAACCTTCCCACCCACCCACCACCAACCTTCCCACCCACCCACCACCAACCTTCCCTCCCCCCCCCACCAACCTTCCCTCCCCCCACCACCAACCTTCCTCCCCCCCCCCCCACCACCAACCTTCCCTCCCCCCACCACCAACCTTCCTCCCCCCACCACCAACCTTCCCACCCACCCACCACCAACCTTCCCACCCCCCCACCACCAACCTTCCCTCCCCCCCACCACCAACCTTCCCTCCCCCCCCACCAACCTTCCCTCCCCCCACCACCAACCTTCCCTCCCCCCACCACCAACCTTCCCTCCCCCCCCACCAACCTTCCCACCCACCCACCACCAACCTTCCCACCCACCCACCACCAACCTTCCCACCCACCCACCACCAACCTTCCCACCCACCCACCACCAACCTTCCCACCCACCCCCCACCAACCTTCCCACCCACCCACCACCAACCTTCCCACCCACCCACCACCAACCTTCCCTCCCCCCACCCATCCAACCTTCCCACCCCCCACCCATCCAACCTTCCATCCCCCCACCCATCCAACCTTCCCTCCCCCCACCCATCCATCCTTCCCTCCCCCAACCCATCCAACCTTCCCTCCCCCCACCCATCCAACCTTCCCCTCCCCCCCACCCATCCAACCTTCCCTCCCCCCCCACCCATCCAGCCTTCCCTCCCCCCCACCCATCCAGCCTTCCCTCCCCCCCACCACCCATCCAGCCTTCCCTCCCCCCCAACCATCCAACCTTCCCTCCCCCCCCCACCCACCCAACCTTCCCTCCCCCCCACCCACCCAACCTTCCCTCCCCCCCACCCACCCAACCTTCCCTCCCCCCCCCACCCATCCAACCTTCCCTCCCCCCCCCACCCATCCAACCTTCCCTCCCCCCCCACCCATCCAACCTTCCCTCCCCCCCCCACCCATCCAACCTTCCCTCCCCCCCCCACCCATCCAACCTTCCCTCCCCCCCCACCCATCCAACCTTCCTCCCCCCCCACCCATCCAACCTTCCCTCCCCCCCCCACCCATCCAACCTTCCCTCCCCCCCCCCACCCATCCAACCTTCCCTCCCCCCCACCCATCCAACCTTCCCCTCCCCCCCACCCATCCAACCTTCCCTCCCCCCCACCCATCCAACCTTCCCTCCCCCCCCACCCATCCAACCTTCCCTCCCCCCCCCCACCATCCAACCTTCCCTCCCCCCCACCCATCCAACCTTCCCTCCCCCCCACCCATCCAACCTTCCCTCCCCCCCACCCATCCAACCTTCCCTCCCCCCCACCCATCCAACCTTCCCTCTCCCCCACCCATCCAACCTTCCCTCTCCCCCACCCATCCAACCTTCCCCCTCCCCCCCACCAACCTTCCCCCACCCCCCACCAACCTTCCCTCCCCTCCACCAACCTTCCCTGCCCCCACAAAATATCCCAGTTTTTGCTCTGTTTTCTTGTAATATTATCTTCATTTGATATAACCTTTATTTCAATATTACCATCTTTTTAATATTACATTCTTTCGATATTATTTTTTACTATTATTTTCATTTACCTGTATTTATTGATTTGGTCGTAGGTGATACTATTCGAAGATATTTTGTATATATTTAGGTATTTTCCCCTTGTATTTTTATTGGGGAGAATATCTGAATATTACCACCGAGTAACCCAACAGTATTTCAATATTCTCATGGGGGACTTTCATCTATGTATTCATAAGTCATTTTTACAATATTTTTAATCACTCGTAATAGTTTATAACCGTGAGTAATACTAATATTTTTTTGAGCTCTCCCCACCTTTTGACTTTATATTCAGGGTCGAGTATTACTAAGTATTACCAACCACATGATGCATAATACCCGAGGGAATCTTAGCCAAGCTTGTAAACAGGCACTTGATCTCTCCATCCAAAACAACTTAAATTACAGGAGGTAAAAGGTGGGATGTTTTCAGCAGGGGGGGGGGGGGGATAAAGAGGAGAAGAAAGAGGTAATAAAGGGTATGGTAAGAATAGAAGAGAGGCAGAGAGAAATATAAAGACAGACAGACAAACAGACAGACAGACATAGGGAAAGAGAGAGAGAGAGTGAGGCAGGCAGGCAGGCAGGCAGGCACACGGAGAGAGAGAGAGAGAAGTAAGAAAGATGGATGGATGGGAGGGAAGAAATGATGGATGGCACAATGGAGGATTTTTCGAAAGCGAGATAGAGAGAGGAAGGGGGGGGGAGAGGTAATAAATACGAATGAAGACATAGGGAGAGGATTCAGGAGAGGGAATTAAAATAGATACAACAAAGGCTATGTGAAAAGTACATCGGCCTGAAACACTACAGTACACAAATTATTACATTTTAACAATAAGAATCACCCCATACATAACTGATGCTTGATTCTCAAGTAATAAGCATCGAGTCACTTGAGCTTAATTGCTATTTTAACTTGTTGTGGAGTTGAGGTATTTTTTTTTACCCAACATTTAATGAAAATAAATAATAATTCACCTGGATGATTTGTTTACAACCGATCAGCTGACTGCGTTCGAATCATTGGATGAATTTAACTAATCTGTTATTTTTGTTTATGATCTTTTCCACTTAACATAAAAATAAAAACAAAACGAGAATAGTGGTTATTTCACAGATATATATATATATATATATATATATATATATATATATATATATATATATATATATATATATATATATATATATATTTATATTTCATATAGATCCACAATGAAAACGTGGATAAGATATATATATATATATATATATATATATATATATATATATATATATATATATATATATATATATATATAAATATATATATATATATATGTGTGTGTGTGTGAAATATTTTAACGAAAGAGTTGAAATGTTTGGGAATATTGGCGAAACCTGGAATTAACTGTGGATGGAATATATAATACTTTTGGTTATATCACTCACCAGCACAAACACCGGAATAAAATGGTGGTAACATTGTCAGATCTCTCTCTCTCTCTCTCTCTACTTTTCCCTTTTTTCTTCTCGTTCTCTTTTTATATTTTTTCTCTCGTTTCTCTTTATTTCTCTAATCTCTTTCGTTCCTTTATTTCTCCTCTCTCTCTTCCCCTTTCTCTCATCATGTTGTAGTAGTGATGTTTATGGTGTAGTCTAGTGAAGTGGTGTGTTGACATAATATGGTAAAAGGCCACAAAAATATGTTACAGGAGAGATTCATCTATGGTACCGGGGGAGATATATTGAAGGCTCTATTTCATTTTTTTTTTTTTTTTTTTTTTTTTTTATTGCCAATTTATTTTGTTGGAAGTTTTTTTCTATTGTTGGGATTTTATTTTTTGAAGCTCAAATTTTATTTTGTTTGAAGGCCTAATTTTATTTTTTATTTTTATTTATTTATTTATTTTTTGTCACTAAATTTGTTTTGCGTGAAAATTGTTGATGGTTTTGTATTGTTGAAGATTTTTTTTTTTTTAAGAAATGAATATTTAAAAATTTCTCAAGATATTAAAAGTTATGAATATTTTTAAATGTTCAAAATTTCACAAATAAGTAGTACAGTATTTAGAGTATTGAAGTAAGAATTAGTTTGATATATTTTCTTTATAAACAAGAGAGTTAAAACAAATTAAAAAGAGTCCGTTTTACCTGCGGGTGTACAGGACAGGTAAAGCCCAACATAATACTGTACAAATCTTACCGGTGTTATGTTCTTGATTGAACTCTAGTGCACGTAAACACGGTCCTTCAATAACATTTTGAGAAAGGTTAAAAAAAATAAAAATAATTAAAAACATGAGATCGAGAATAACAGTAAAGGTAGTGAAATATATTAAGTGATGCTTATGTTAGTGTACTGTTTAATGATGGTTTTAAAGACAACAGCTGTTCGGTCTTTAACGTGTTGGGTGCCATTAGGGAATCATCAGAGTGCCATATGTGTTACTGAAGATATAGGTAAACTTTCTCTCCACTGACCATAGAAAGATAATTGGTTGGTACATTAGTATTTATTCAGGTTATTAATTTATTCAGGTTCCTTCTTATGCTTATTTCCCCCCCTCCTCCATTCTCCTCCCTCATTTCCACCACCTTTCCCCTCCCTCATTTCCTTCACCCCTTTCCCCCTTCCCTTCTTCCCCTCTCTCCCCTACCCTCTCCCCTACCCTCTCCCCTACCCTCTCCCTTACCCTTTCCCTCACATCTCCCCTACCCTCTCCCCCCTTTCCTTCTCCTATCTCCCCCGCCCTCTCCTCCTTCGACTCTCCCCACCCTTCTCCCTCTCCCCCTCTCCCATTTTCTTCCCCCTCTCTTTCTCCCCACCCCTTACCACAAGCTCCCCACCCCTTACCACAAGCTCCCCACCCCTTACCACAAGCTCCCCACCCCTTACCACAAGCTCCCCACCCCTTCCCAACCTCACCCCCCCCCCCCTTAGTTTGAAGGCTTATGCTGTAGGTGCTTCTGATTTTAAGCCTCGTTCACTCAGTCTTTGTTGTTGACAGTCGACACAAACCTTCCAATCAGGTTGTTGGACGAGGTATCCTAAAGGTACGGCCGAGGTTAAGACTGAGCGAACGGCCTCCACGTCTTGTACGCTCTTGGGTTCCTTCCTGGGACCGTCAAGTGTTTGGTGATACGAACTGAATTGGCACCTTTTCTAACTGGCACTTTTTCTCACTGGCACCGTTTCTCACTGGCACCTTTTCTCACTGGCACCTTTTCTCACCTTGTGCTCGGTGTAGTCTAGGTTACTCTATACATTCGCCACCAACCATTTTATAATCAAGAGTTATATAAAAGGATCGATTACCTGTCTTAGTCATTGTGTAAGTTATAAACCTATGTCGATGTTATAACGCTTATATAATTTCCCTCTTATTTCCTCCCTCCCTTCCTACTTCCCCCAGCTATTTCTTCACTCTTTATCTCCTTCCTTTTCCTTCCTGCCCCCTTTCCCTTCTCTCTTTCACTTTCCCGCCTCTCACCTTTCCGCTGCTCTCCCTCCCGTCTCTCTACCCTCCCGTTTCCTCCCCTCTGCCCCGTCTCTCCCTTCTCCCCCGGTCTCTTCCTTCTCCCCTGGTCTCTTCCCTCTCACTCCCGTCTCTTCCCTTTCCCTCCCGTCTCTTCCCTCTTCCTCCCGTCTCTTCCTGCTGTTTCTCACTCTCCCTCCCGTATCTCACCCCCGTTTCATCCCTCTCCCTCCCGTTTTTTCCCCTCTCCCTCCCGTTTCTCCTCTCTCCCCCTCCTCACTCAGCCAGTCTCTGCTCCTCGCTCTAGCTGGGTGACCTAGATTTTGTTTTGTTTAGGGTCTTGGCAGCCGTATTGCCCCACTCTCCGGACAACCCCCTCTCACCCCATTCAACGCCCTCTCGTCCCCACTCAACTCCCTCTCACCCTGGAGTATGGACAGGATGGTAATAGTGGAGGAAACAGCTAGCACCAGAAGGCGTAAGGTTAAGCTGTGGGGTTAAACTATAAGGTTCAGCTATGAGGTCAAACTGTGAGGTTCAAGTAAAGGAAAGGACCAAAAGGAGGTTGAAAACTCCATTACCACGCGGAACAAATCATGAGAAGACATAAATTGGTGTCTTAATTGTTAACACTAAGACAGTTATAGTGTGTTTGGAGGCTAATTTATCGCACCAATGTTGACAACTAATGTTAGGAACGGAAGTAGTTCTCAGTTATCACAACAGAAGGCAATAATACCCTGTTGACGAGGTAGTTCTCAGTTATCACAACAGAAGGCACTACCCTGTTGACGAAGTAGTTCTCAGTTATCACAACAGAAGGCACTACCCTGTTGACGAGGTAGTTCTCAGTTATCACAACAGAAGGCAATACCCTGTTGACGAGGTAGTTCTCAGTTATCACAACAGAAGGCAATACCCTGTTGACGAGGTAGTTCTCAGTTATCACAACAGAAGGCAATACCCTGTTGACGAGGTAGTTCTCAGTTATCACAACAGAAGGCAATACCCTGTTGACGAGGTAGTTCTCAGTTATCACAACAGAAGGCAATACCCAATGTGTGAAAATACTGGAAAAGTTTGCCTTATATAACCAATTTATAACTTTATTTTAGTTGTTTTATCACCTTTAATCTTAACTATACATAACCGGTGTCATATAAGAACATAATAATACAATAACAGGTAAATAAAGGTTCAGGAAACATAAATACAACTTCTAAAATATTTTCCTTAGATCTCCTCACGGTGGCCTGACGGACTGGGACCACCGCCTTGCTCTGTGGGGGCTCACCCGGACTGATCACCCGGGTGGGTCTGTAATAATTGCTGACCTTGGCTTAACCTCCTGGGTGGGATTAATACTAACATTTGCTGACCTTGGCTTAACCTCCTTGGTGGGATTAATACTAACATTTGCTGACCTTGGCTTAACCTCCTTGGTGGGATTAATACTAACATTTGCTGACCTTGGCTTAACCTCCTGGGTGGGATTAATACTAACATTTGCTGACCTTGGCTTAACCTCCTTGGTCGGATTAATACTAACATTTGCTGACCTTGGCTTAACCTCCTGGGTGGGATTAATACTAAAATTTGCTGACCATGGCTTAACCTCCTTGGTGGGATTAATACTAACATTTGCTGACCTTGGCTTAACCTCCTTGGTGGGATTAATACTAACATTTGCTCACCTTGGCTTAACCTCCTGGGTGGGATTAATACTAACATTTGCTGACCTTGATTTAACCTCCTTGGTCGGATTAATACTAAACTTGGTGTGTTGGGTTGGATTGTCTGTCGTGTTGGGTTGGATTGTCTGTCGTGTTGGATTGGATTGTCTATCCTGTTGGGTTGGATTGTCTGTCGTGTTGGGTTGGATTGTCTATCCTGTTGGGTTGGATTGTCTATCCTGTTGGGTTGGATTGTCTATCCTGTTGGGTTGGTTGGATTGTCTATCCTGTTGGGTTGGATTGTCTATCCTGTTGGGTTGGATTGTCTGTCGTGTTGGATTGGATTGTCTATCCTGTTGGGTTGGATTGCCTGTCGTGTTGGATTGGATTGTCTGTCGTGTTGGGTTGGATTGCCTGTCGTGTTGGGTTGGATTGCCTGTCGTGTTGGGTTGGATTGTCTATCCTGTTGGGTTGGGTTGTCTATCCTGTTGGGTTGGATTGTCGTGTTGGATTGGATTGTCTATCCTGTTGGGTTGGATTCCCTGTCGTGTTGGATTGGATTGTCTGTCGTGTTGGGTTGGATTATCTGTCGTGTTGGATTGGATTGTCTATCCTGTTGGGTTGGATTGTCTATCCTGTTGGGTTGGATTGTCTGTCGTGTTGGATTGGATTGTCTATCCTGTTGGGTTGGATTGTCTATCCTGTTGGGTTGGATTGTCTGTCGTGTTGGGTTGCCTAGCCTATCCTGTTGGGTTGGATTGTCTGTCGTGTTGGATTGGATTGTCTATCCTGTTGGGTTGGATTGTCTATCCTGTTGGGTTGGATTGCCTGTCGTGTTGGGTTGGATTATCTGTCGTGTTGGATGGGATTGTCTATCCTGTTGGGTTGGATTGTCTATCCTGTTGGGTTGGATTGTCTGTCCTGTTGGGTTGGATTGTCTATCCTGTTGGGTTGGATTGCCTGTCGTGTTGGGTTGGATTGTCTGTCGTGTTGGATTGGATTGTCTATCCTATTGGGTTGGATTATCTGTCGTGTTGGATTGGATTGTCTATCCTGTTGGGTTGGATTGTCTGTCGTGTTGGACTGGATTGTCTATCCTGTTGGGTTGGATTGTCTGTCGTGTTGGGTTGGATTGTCTGTCCTGTTGGGTTTGATTGTCTGTCGTGTTGGGTTGGATTGTCTATCCTGTTGGGTTGGATTGTCTGTCGTGTTGGGTTGGATTGTCTATCCTGTTGGGTTGGATTGTCTATCCTGTTGGGTTGGATTGTCTGTCGTGTTGGACTGGATTGTCTATCCTGTTGGGTTGGATTGTCTGTCGTGTTGGATTGGATTGTCTGTCGTGTTGGGTTGGATTGTCTGTCGTGTTGGGTTGGATTGTCTGTCGTGTTGGATTGGATTGTCTGTCGTGTTGGATTGGATTGTCTATCCTGTTGGGTTGGATTGTCTGTCGTGTTGGGTTGGATTGTCTGTCGTGTTGGATTGGATTGTCTGTCGTGTTGGGTTGGATTGTCTGTCGTGTTGGGTTGGATTGTCTGTCGTGTTGGGTTGGATTGTCTGTCGTGTTGGGTTGGATTGTCTGTCGTGTTGGGTTGGATTGTCTGTCGTGTTGGGTTGGATTGTCTGTCGTGTTGGGTTGGATTGTCTGTCGTGTTGGGTTGGATTGTCTGTCGTGTTGGGTTGGATTGTCTGTCGTGTTGGGTTGGATTGTCTATCCTGTTGGGTTGGATTGTCTGTCGTGTTGGATTGGATTGTCTGTCGTGTTGGGTTGGATTGTCTGTCGTGTTGGGTTGGATTGTCTGTCGTGTTGGATTGGATTGTCTGTCGTGTTGGGTTGGATTGTCTGTCGTGTTGGATTGGATTGTCTGTCGTGTTGGGTTGGATTGTCTGTCGTGTTGGGTTGGATTGTCTGTCGTGTTGGATTGGATTGTCTGTCGTGTTGGGTTGGATTGTCTGTCGTGTTGGATTGGATTGTCTGTCGTGTTGGGTTGGATTGTCTGTCGTGTTGGATTGGATTGCCTGTTGGGTTGGAATGTCTGTCGTGTTGGGTTGGATTGTCTGTCGTGTTGGGTTGGATTGCCTGTCGTGTTGGGTTGGATTGTCTGTCGTGTTGGGTTTGATTGCCTGTCGTGTTGGGTTGGATTGCCTGTCGTGTTGGGTTGGATTGCCTGTCGTGTTGGGTTGGATTGCCTGTCGTGTTGGGTTGGATTGTCTGTCGTGTTGGATTGGATTGTCTGTCGTGTTGGGTTGGATTGTCTGTCGTGTTGGATTGGATTGTCTGTCGTGTTGGGTTGGATTGTCTGTCGTGTTGGATTGGATTGTCTATCCTGTTGGGTTGGAATGTCTGTCGTGTTGGGTTGGATTGTCTGTTGGGTTGGATTGTCTGTCGTGTTGGGTTGGATTGTCTGTCGTGTTGGGTTGGATTGTCTGTCGTGTTGGGTTGGATTGTCTGTCGTGTTGGATTGGATTGTCTGTCGTGTTGGGTTGGATTGTCTGTCGTGTTGGGTTGGATTGTCTGTCGTGTTGGATTGGATTGTCTGTCGTGTTGGGTTGGATTGTCTGTCGTGTTGGATTGGATTGTCTGTCGTGTTGGGTTGGATTTTCTGTCGTGTTGGGTTGGATTGTCTGTCGTGTTGGATTGGATTGTCTGTCGTGTTGGGTTGGATTGTCTGTCGTGTTGGGTTGGATTGTCTGTCGTGTTGGGTTGGATTGTCTGTCGTGTTGGATTGGATTGCCTGTCGTGTTGGGTTGGAATGTCTGTCGTGTTGGGTTGGATTGTCTGTCGTGTTGGGTTGGATTGCCTGTCGTGTTGGGTTGGATTGTCTGTCGTGTTGGGTTTGATTGCCTGTCGTGTTGGGTTGGATTGCCTGTCGTGTTGGGTTGGATTGCCTGTCGTGTTGGATTGGATTGTCTATCCTGTTGGGTTGGATTGCCTGTCGTGTTGGGTTGGATTGCCTGTCGTGTTGGGTTGGATTGCCTGTCGTGTTGGATTGGATTGTCTATCCTGTTGGGTTTGATTGTCTATCCTGTTGGGTTTGATTGCCTGTCGTGTTGGGTTGGATTGTCTATCCTGTTGGGTTGGATTGTCTATCCTGTTGGGTTGGATTGTCTATCCTGTTGGGTTGGATTGTCTGTCGTGTTGGGTTGGATTGTCTGTCGTGTTGGATTGGATTGTCTATCCTGTTGGGTTGGATTGTCTGTCGTGTTGGGTTGGATTGTCTATCCTGTTGGATTGGATTGTCTATCCTGTTGGGTTGGATTGTCTATCCTGTTGGGTTGGATTGTCTGTCGTGTTGGATTGGATTGTCTATCCTGTTGGGTTGGATTGTCTATCCTGTTGGGTTGGATTGTCCGTCGTGTTGGATTGGATTGTCTGTCGTGTTGGATTGGATTGTCTGTCGTGTTGGATTGTCTATCCTGTTGGATTGGATTGTCTGTCGTGTTGGATTGTCTATCCTGTTGGATTGGATTGTCTATCCTGTTGGGTTGGATTGTCTGTCGTGTTGGGTTGGATTGTGTATCCTGTTGGATTGGATTGTCTATCCTGTTGGGTTGGATTGTCTATCCTGTTGGGTTGGATTGTCTGTCGTGTTGGATTGGATTGTCTGTCGTGTTGGATTGGATTGTCTATCCTGTTGGATTGGATTGTCTATCCTGTTGGGTTGGATTGTCTATCCTGTTGGGTTGGATTGTCCGTCGTGTTGGATTGGATTGTCTGTCGTGTCGGGTTGGATTGGCGTTCCTGGTAAGAGAAGACTGGTGACTTCCGAGGGGTGGGCGGATGGCGTCAAGAATCACGGACCAGGATCAGGTTGGCCAACACACCAGCCCAACCTGGCACAACAACCCAACTCAACACACCGGCGGATAGATTGTCGAGTTGGGTTGGATTGTCGCATTGGGTTAGATTGGCATTTTGGGATGGATTGGCGTGATGGGATGTTAAATAACCGTCTCGCCCCCTCCCTCACCCAACAATGGTCTCTCTCTCTCTCTAACACACACACACACACACACACACACACACAATATATTAATGTGCAGAACACAGTGTTAATACTACTAAAATCATTGACTACCAGCAGGAGGGACGTGTGTGTGTGTGTGTGTGTGTGTGTGTGTTCTAAACTATTGTATAACCGGAGGTCGTAAAAATAAGAGAGGTGGCAGGGTTCGGGTGGCCGGTGCTGGGAGAAAAATTAGATATTACTGAAAGAACTTCATTTACCATTTATTTATGTGACGGTAAACTGTGACTCATAAAGTTAGATTTTATTAGGAAATGTTTCCTTTATTTCAGCCCTCACGAGTATTACTTATCTCTGTTGGCTGAAGATACTGCTATACTGTTTTATTTTTTCATGTGTGGGTGTTTGTGGAGGCGGGTGGGTGTGTGGAGGCGGGTGGGTTGGTGGAGGCGGGTGGGTTGGTGGAGGCGGGTGGGTGTGTGGAGGCGGGTGGGTTGGTGTGTTTGTGTTCATTTTTTTTCTTTGTCATAGTAAAACACACTCCTATACACCCACCCCACCACACACACACCCGGAGCTAAACACAACACACTATCTTTATGGACACCATTATAGGAACCCATTCATCCCCGTGGGAAAATGGAACCCATCCTCAGCCCACGCCCCTACCCCCCCTCCCCCTCTCCCTTTCCCCATTCCTACTCCCTCCCCTCAGTCTTTTTCCCCTCTCTCGGTTTTCCCTGTTCTCTCTCTCTTTTCCGCCGTCCTTATCTTTCTCCCACACACTCTCCCCCCTTTTATTCAACCTCTCTCCCTGCCATACTATCCACACCCACTTCCCCCACCCTATCCCCCCAGGCTTTTAAAACACTCCCTCCCTCACCCTCCCCCTCACTCCATCCCTCACCCTCCCCCTCACTCCATCCCCCACCCTCCCCCTCACTCCATCCCCCACCCTCCCCCTCACTCTATCCCCCACCCTCCCCCTCACTCCATCCCCCACCCTCCCCCTCACTCCATCCCCTCACTCACCCCTCCATCTCTCTCTCCCTTCCTCCCTAAATAAAATGGAAATCCGCCGACTCTCCCACACAAGCGAGAAAGAAAGGGACAAAATTCTCTCGTCCAATCCAGGGTCACTTTTTTTTTTATCATTCTTCACTGTTCAATTTAGGGCAATTAACCTTAGGCTCAGGTCAACTCTTCCTCGGTTAAGGTAGGATGGGTTTGGTTTGATTAGGTTAGCGTTGGTTAGGTTGGTTTTTCGTTTGGTTTGTTTGGTTTGGTTATGTTATGTTAGTTAATGTTAGTTTGTTACTTTAGGAAGGAAGGAAGTAAGGAAGGAAGTAAAGGCTATACTAAACCAGAACACATTGGACTATTTCGAACCATATCCCTTTAACTGCCCATACGTGTAGTACGAGAGCACATTCAGTACAGTCTCAGAGTAATTTACGCACCATTTTACCCGGCAGCTGTGTCACGGTAGTTTAAGTGAGTCGGTTGGTTAGTTTCTCATCTTTAGTTAAGGGGAAAATTGAATCACCTGAACTTAGGCATTCCCACAATTTATTTATACTGTATGATTAAACACCCTCACTTAACCTAACCTAACCTAACCTAACCTACCGTCCTTAGAGACTTCCAAGCACTAGTTGGTGAAAATGCCAGATATATATTTTTTTTTACCCTTTAGGTCCAGCGACAACATATTTCCATTTTGGTGATGGGGAGGTGGAAGAAGGGGAGGAAAGGGGAATTGGTTGGGTGAAGGGATAGGGGGAGTAGGGTTAGTTAGGCGGAGGGAAAGTGGGAGGATGGTTGGGAAGGGGAGGTGGGTAGGGGGAAGGAAGGTTAGAAGAGGGGTCATATGGTAGATAGGGGGCAAGGGGAATGAAGGGGTTACAGGAGAGGGAAGGGGAGGTGAGGGGGGATATGGGGGGGTTTATGGGAGAAGAGTTATGGGAAGGGGGTTTAAAGGCTGGAGGAAGGGAAGGAAAATATAGATATAAGATTGTAATTATATTTTAGTTAAGGAGATTAGGGGGGGCGGGAGAGGATCAATGATTGGATTTTAATAGTGACCCCTTCAAGGCCTGTTTAATGATTGGTTATTTTAGACGAAGATTCAGAGACAAGATTCTTGATTGGATCGGTTTTGAGGGAAGATTTCGTGACACGCCTCGTGATTGGTTCTTTATGGGAGGGAGAGACCACAAAACCTGATTGGTGATTGGTTCGTTTTATGATGGGGGTGGAGAGATCTGAAGGCATGGTTGGTGGTTGGGTTTCTTTCCCCAGATCTTGCTCTTGCATGGCTCATTCTTGGAGGATTTCTGGCTCGTAATTGGCTCGTATTGGTTGAGATCTGATTCGTGATTGGCCTCTGGATCATTTTTGGGGGGTGGTGGGGGAGGGACTGCCTCTTGATTGCCTCTTTTGGGGGAGATCTTGCTCGTGATTGGCTCTCTGGGGGGAAATCTGCATCTTGATTGGCTCGTTTCTCGTGAGAGAGATCTGCCGTCCACAGTCAAGGGCTGGTGGGAAGGCATCGCTTCTCACGGGGATTACAGCCAGCGTTAACCGGTAAAACTTCCATTTGGCTTTTCTGGGACTGTGTACTGTGGAGCCAAGATGGAAGTGCTCGGTAAAATGCGATACCGAGTTGTGGCTGAATTATTCGGTGATGGTAACTTTTGGGTGATTCTCTCTCTCTTCGTGACTTCGTAATTCCTCTCCTTCCTTCTTGGTTTCTTTATCAAAAGATATCAGGATCTTTATCTCATGCACACGAACCTCAATATACACTTACAATACCTCACTAGCAAAGGATTTGAACCATGTACCTCTTAGTGGGAATTGGGAGTGTTAACCACTGCACTACAAGGAACCTAAAAACTGTTTTAGACCTTGTTACACTCACAAAGGCTGCTCTCTCGTCTTGACAGCATCGAGAGCCTTGGGGTGTAGCGGTTAACACTCCCAGTTCCCACTCAGAGAGGGAGGAAAGGGGAGGAGAGAGAAACAGAGAGAGAGGAGAGACACCGACGGAGAGAGAGAGAGAGGGCGGGGGAAGGCAGACCGACAGCTGTGGGAAACAACATTGTAACTTATGCCTTTATAAACTTCACCACCGAGGAAAAATCTATTGAGGAAGTCGATGTTGATGGGTCGTTTACTGAATGTGTGTCCCTGTACAGAATAGCCACCACTCTACCTCACGCAGTCACACCGCATCGTGCTTCTGTGTGTCGTCGTCTTAAACTGCTTGTAACCCTCAGTATCCGTCTTTTTAACTCCCTGTATCTGTTACTTGTCTCTGCATTGTACTTGTATTTAACAGATATACTCGTATGTATGTATGTGTAGCTCTACCTATATCCCCTTCTTTTAATATATGTTGTAGTTATCTTGATGATCATTTCTTGTAGTCGACAATTATGATATGGAAATTATCTACTCAAGAATATCTGAAGCTGGTATTAATGGCCTATATTTATCATAATCCTTAAAAATACGGCACTTGTTAGCAGAGAGAATCGTGTGTGTGTGTGTGTGTGTGTGTGTGTTATAACTGTTTAAAGCGTGTCATCAGTAATTTTTTTATATTATAGAAATGCTCAATAAGTGTATTATAGGTCTAAGAGTGTACATAAAGTGTAAGTATAGCTATGTACAGTAATTTTAGTAGTGTACTATACGTGTACAGTAACAACCAGTGTCATTCGTCAGAGCTCTAAATTCTCACGCTTTGTTGACAAGGGGCTGACGATGTACGATAATTGTCGAGTATGATAATCCCTGAAAATACGGCACTTGTTCACATGGGGTTGGCGGTGTACGATAAGTTCAGGAAGAGAGTTAAGCTTGACGTGCGGCTGCGACACCTCAAAAGATAATGCAGATTAACACAGGTTGTCGTAAGAGCATGAGCTAGGAGACTGCTTCCATTGGCGGGTGGTTGAGAGAGAGAGACGACAACGATATTTCAATGACTAACGCAAATCATCAGTGAACTAACGATAATAACAAGAAAGAAGAACAAAAGTTAGAATAATCGTGGATATTGTTGTTCTTTTCCAGCTTTCTCGACCCCAAACGGATTGACTCGGATTGACTTCGGCATCTGCTCCAAAAACGATACACTGCTAAATGGCTGGTGGTGGGTGATGGTGGTATTTGTGGATGGTGGTGATGGTTATGGTTGGTGGTGGTGGTTTAAGGGGTTGATCGTGGTTGATGATTATGGTTGGTGGTAGTGGTGTAGGGTTGTGGTTAAAGGGGCAGATCGTGGTAGTGGTGTAGGGTGGTGGTGGTGATTGTGTAAGGGGCTGATCGTGGTTAGTTGTGGCTGATGGTGATAGATGGTTGGTAGGTGATGGTAATGAGGGTGGTGGTGGATGGTGATCTTAGTAGTTGTTGTGATGGTGGTTAGTAGTGTTTTGGTTAATGGTGGTTGGTTGTTGATAGTGGGTGGTGGTTGCTGTTTTTTTAGTTAAACAAATTTATTGATTAAGCTTGTAGTACGGTTTGCTTATTCTGAGTAATTCAGTCAGGTCTTGACACTGAGGGTGGTATCACTTCTCACTGCCACGCAGGACAGAGGTTCAAAGGAATACATTATTTTCATTAATATATATATATATATATATATATATATATATATATATATATATATATATATATATATATATATATATATATATATATATGCAAATAAATCACTGTAGGTGCACGTGATTCACGTATATGCTGATAACCACAAGAAAACACGAAGTTCCCAAGCGCTTTCGTGTAATTCACATCTTTAGGGGCGAGTACAGACAGAGTCTGTAAAGTCACTAAGTATAACACCCTGTTTCACAATGCACGAAATACTGTATAAGTTAGTTTGGTTATCCTTGTGTGTGGTGTGTGGCACACAGGGGTGAACGGTGGCTGGGAGGCGCAACCCTCGTGGGCAATCTAAATCTAATCTAATGTATCGCGTCACACTGTATTTTCCTCTATACAGTTTGGTTATGGTACATAATTATACAGTCCACGTTTATAGGGTCGAGGTACCGAGATAACTCAGGCACACAAGGTAACTTCTCACACCTGTACCAAGCTTCACACAGCGCTGAAGGCCAGTCAGGTCAGAGGACAACGAGCGGGTGTGACCTCCCCTTACGGTGCCCATTAGGGTGTGTCAATTTAGGGGGTGAACTGGCTAAATTGAAAATCGAGTAATTTGGTAGCAATTTATTGTAGTCTTTAAGCATGCAAAACAATATTCTGGCATAAATTTTTTTTTATAATAAGTCCTACCTACATCAAATGGATCTTTAAATGTACATATTTGTGAATTTATAACATAACCAGTGTTTGCACACATGTTACTGTTTCAAGTTTCAAATTATTATATTTTATTATCCGTAGTCTATTTGAAAGTAACCAATGCCTTCATACTCTCTTTGCTTTGGTTTCTTGTCATCAGTAGTCTGCTTGCTATTTGTGCTTTGATGTAACCTTCTCGCCTCTCGTGGCTGTAAACATGGCCCGCTGCTTCTGTGACCATTTTCACACATCTCTCCACACTTTGAGTGTGGGAAGGCCACTTCGGCACCTGCATTGGAGTCTCTTTAAGGTTTCTCAATTCTTGGCTAGTTAGACTTGTTGTCAATGGTGGCTCTAAGACTTCCAAACTCAAGTCAACCAATTCTGACAATTTGGTGGCATTGACGTTTATTGGGGGAACTTTTCTTGAATGAAACGAACAGTCTCCCAACTGGTCGTCATCTATTAGCGTTCCTCTAATCTTTAGAATGACTTCTACAGCCTCGGTTCGGAGATTGGTACATTGACTGCAAAGCATTGCTTGCAAAACTGCTTCTGATCGAGCATACCAAGCGTACCTTCTTGCCACAGGTAACACGATGTCCCTCACTACCTTCCTCTGTGTTCTTACTAGCTGCAATTGAAACAAAAGGTGATTGGGCCCATCCACCCACATAGGTTTAAGTTTCACACTAAACCACTGGGGAAGATAAACTCCAATAATAAATTCAACAATTAACCTCAAATTCTTCAGCACTTTGCCCTTCAATTCGTGTTTGGAAATCCAAATCCTGCAGAAACGAAGAGCTGTAGTTAACCAACGGCTGTGACTGACAGGTCCAATCTCCAAGAGAGCCAATGACTGAGGCACTTCTCCTGATCTTATTGCTTGGGCAATACGATAAGCATAGGATTGATCTGTGCTGAGATCTTTGATGACTCCTTCAGACAACGCCGGAAGGGGAGGGCCAACTTCGACCTTTGGAAAGGTTGTATTTATTTCTAGTTGTGTTGCTTCATCCAGCATGATGCCAAGGGGACCTGACCACTTGTTGTTGCTCTTTGTAGGACCATCAAGTTCCTGGATGAGATGACGAAGAGGTAGCTCGCCTGTATGTAAATCACATACAATCCAAACAAGTCTTCTTCCTAGTTTTTTCTCTAAATGCGTCATTACACCCCCCTGCCATCCGGTGTTCACTGCAGTTGAATCTCCACCAACAGCCTGCAGTGAACTGCCAAGTCCTCTCTCCTGAACCCAACATAAAATATGATCAGCAATGACCTCTGCATGTTTCTTCCCTTCTACTTCAGTTTCGGGAGCAAAGTGAAACAAAAACCGACCACCAGGCTCAGAACAGACAGAGTAGTGTTCTTCTTTGATGAGACCTGGAAACTTTCTGTTCACTCCCTCTACTTCTAGCAAAACTTTTGTGTCATCTATTCTTCCATCAAACAAAAGACAGGAGAGCCCTCCCTCGCTTAAATCTTTTTCATGCTGATCAGATATTTCCTTCATTATTTTTTCTTGTGCTCTTCTAATTTTATTATGATCTATCACCAAAGATACATCCTCTCGGCTGATGAGGCCTGCATCTATCCAAGCGGCAGTTGCAATTTCTGCAGCCTCACGAAGTCCAGCATGGTGGCGAATACTAGCTAAAGCAATGTTTGAAATATTTCTTGTGTTGTATTTCATTTTCTTTGGTAAAGGTTCAGATGGCTCTTTGGAACTATCATCTGATGTTGCTTCCTGTTCATCAGAAGAACTATCAAAGAAGTGATAAACATCTTGACACAGCTCTTCCTCTCTTTGGATGGCTTCTTCACTCTTCATTTTCTTCTTTTGTTCCCTCTCTCGGATTTGTTCTCTCTTCTTGGCATTAGCAATCTGCTTCTTTGTTTCTGAATAATCTATTGAACCCATTTGCATACTTCCTTGGCCTTCTGCCTTTGTCCTCTGTGCCTTTATAAATTCAAGCTCTAAAACAGGGATCTTCTTTTCACGTGACAACCACAATCAATGTGGGAATTATTTTCTCTCTTACCTGAGTGAGAACAGTTGGATTCAGAACATAATTGTATGGAGCACTTGCAGGTCAAAATGTCAAACAGAGTATCAAGTGTGTGCAGAAATTCATTTTTCCTGGCCAAGTTTCCTTTACCAAGTGATGTTTCAACTGCTTTGTGCCATAATTTCGTTAGTTTTAGCTCAATAGTTCGACACTGATTAATCACAGGTGGTTTGAATAGTGCATTAGCTTTTGTCCATTGATGCAGAAGAGGGACTATCATGTCATTTATGAGTTCTTTATCTGTATAGTTCCTTCTGTCCTTTGCATTTTTTTCTCGAAGGAGTAACCCTAATCTTAGCATGTCTCTCACTGTTGGAAGTTCTGATACAGGAAGCTCCTTCCCTTTACCAACTAGCAGGCTCAAGTGGGTTGACAACTGACTTCTTGTCTTCAATTTTGACATCTTCACACTATCTGACAAATAGAAAAATATTTCAATGTTTCATAATTCAATTGTTGTTTCAAAAAATATCAATTTGTTTATCAAAAATGCTGTAACAGAAATAACATAATAATTTCTTAGAACATAATGTTTTATACAATGATATAAGTAACTGCGACAATCAATATGCCCTACTTACAATAATTAAAATGTAGAATTCGTCTGGTAGAGTAGGTGCAAGTGCAATGAGAGCAAACCACCGTCTATGATATCTAGAAGGAGAGTGAGCCGGGCGCCTTATCCTCACGCTTGGTACAAGTCAAAACAAGAATTAAACTGTCCCACACGGAGAGCCTGTTCATGTTCATGTTCTGACATGCATATTGTACACAAGCTATAGAACCATAAAATACTCCATAATCCATATGCTTACATGAGATTAGTTAATATCAAGTGAATAATTCTAATCAAGTCTCATTAATTTGTTGAAATACTGATATTTGAAACTTTAAGGTATAATTGATGTAGGTGAGGGTTATTTCAATTCATTTTTGTTTGCTAATCTCAAGTTTAGACATAAAGAGGCACAATATTTTGACTACCAAATTTGATTTTTAACATGTTGACAAAATTGACACACCCTAGTGCCCATAGATGAACTGTGGTGAGTCGGCGGTGGTAGAACGGTACCGCTCTTGCCTCGCAAGCGAGATGTGACGGGTTCGATTCCCGGGCCGGTGGAAAAGTTGTTTGGACATACTTCCTAGCTCCCTTGGTCCCTGTTCACCTAGCAGTAGTGTAGGTATCTGTTGTAAATCGAAAGTTGCAAATTCGTTTTCAAGTAAAGTTGTTGGAGCTTTCAATAATTTGATGACATAAACCATTGACTTTTCAGGCTTCTACGCCCTTAACCCATGAGACATAAAGGCAAGCATGAACTTAGCATGCTTCCCTGTTGGGCGCTGTAGGCGCTTCTGCGCTTCACCTTACACAGGATGGAGGGGTTGGTGGGGGGGGGGGGGGGGTGCCCTATAAAAAAAAATGAACTGTGGTGGTTGCTGTTGTTTTTTCCACTATCCTTCTCTCTCTCTCTCTTATCCCACCGTTCTTGACTCTCACCATTCCTCTTTCCTTTAGGGTTCTTCCTTTCTCCTCTTAATCCTTCCCTCCTATTATCTCCCAAGTTTTTTCTTCATTTCTCTCTCTCCTACCTACTTTTCCTTCTTAAAGTTTCCGTCTACCCTCCCTCTTTCGCCCTCTCACTTCTCTCCCAACACCCTCTCATTCCCTATCCACGTCCCTCCTACCTCTCCCTCTTCCTCCCTACTCCTTTTCACCTCTACCTCCACTACCCTCACATCCACCTCCCCCTCCTCCCCTCACCTCTTCCACCTCCTCTTCCCCTTACATCCCTCTAGCCTCCACTTTCCCCTTCCACCTCCTCCACTCTCCCACTCCCTCCCTCTCACCTCCCTCTCCACCACCAAGGGAACATCCACACGTCTGGTTCCTTAAATCGTAACACAGACAGATCTTGGTGTAATCCCGACCAGACGCTGCCAGATGGATCCACCAATTTTGTTTTGTTGTGTTAGCCGAGTTCTGAGTCTGTGTTGAGTTAGGGAACGTTCTGATTCAGCAAGTGTACTCTCTCTGTCCGTCTCTTTCTCAATCTGCCTTTGTCTCTCTGTCAAATAATACGTTTATCGTTTACAGTGTCAGTGTATGTTCCTGGTACCAAAATCCAGGTGTGTTGGGGAGACATAAATCTTCCCAACACACCTGGATTTGGGTACCAGGAACAGACACACTATAAACATTAACACACAGCTTCTAAAATATAGTATTATATCATCTTTAAACATCTTTAAACAGAGAGGTGTTGACTTGAACCTAAATGTAAACAATATATGTTTACTTATTTGATTATTCGTTTAAATCTTAGGTTCTCTACATAAGAGCTGCTGTCACATGTATTTGTTTAATGTTACTTATGATAGCTATTTGGGTGATAAAAATTGTGTAATAATAGCCATTTCTTTCACTGATATCGTGTAAGTCAGCCATATGTAATCAAGATATCGTAAAGTTACATATGTGTTACCTGATATATACGAGTCATTGATTTTGTTCGTTATGTTTAGTGTAAAGTTACATATGTGGCTTCTAATCATTATTTATTTTGTTAATATTACATATAACTGCAGTTCAGAGATAAATTTTCCGAACTGCGGGTCGGTAAGCGGAATGTGGCGTCTGGGTTTGTATGTCTTTTGACGCCTTGAGACTCCTTCCTCCTGAGTCTTTGTGCCTGGCAAGATCCCCACGCTCCTCACATTCCCTGCCCAGCTTACCAGCCCTCCTAGCCGGGATTGTCGACATTCCTAGCAAGATTTTCCCGTCATTCCAGTCCGTTTCGTTAGGCGCTTCGAGCTAGCTTCAACAGGCATTAAAAATCTGGACCGGGGAAGTTTCGTTTTGATCTGGGTTGTGTGTTTAGTTTTTAAGTCTGGTTTACCGTCTCTCTTGTTTTATGAGTCGTTGGTTTTAGGTATTTGCTCTCTCTCTCTCTCTCTCTCTCTCTCTCTCTCTCGTGTTCTTCCCTTTCTTTGTGTATAAGAGGAAGTGATATAATCGTGTACGTTAATTGTCAGCTATATTTGTAGATTGCTGCTATCAGTTTGGAAGTCATACTTGTACCTGTCCACGTACCTTAACTTGTACTTGTTCACGTACCTTAACTTGTATTTGTTCACGTACCTCTACCCCCACACTCTCTGCATTCATATTCCCTTTACTACAACAAGTATACTGTATTGTGGTCAGCTGCCCGCATTATTCCACCCCAGCCCGGCCACCACATATAAAACCTTCCCATTACCACATTGAGGCAATATGGAGTGGCGTTCTCACAATAGAATTAAACTGATATGAGCATAAAGGCAGACCGTAGTTCGTGACACCAGCTCACGAGACGACCATCACTGTTTAGATGTTCACTCGATATCACCCTCCGGCAGTCATCTCGGGAACCTTTCTTCAGTAAAGTCAATAAGATCTTAGAGGAGAACAGCGTAGCGATAGGTTGTGTTGGTACCATTTTAGGCGGTACTTGGTAATTGGAATCCTAATAGAAAGATGATGTTAACTATTTTAAAGTGTATGTAAATCGTTTATATAATTCGTTTATATTATCTTGAACATTGATTATCGGATTTCAGTCGATATTATGCATTCAGGAAATGTAATTCATTTCACTGAATTTCATACTCAGACTTGGTGCTTATATAATGATGCTGGTGTGTTGCCAATTACTGTTATAAGATAATTATCATTCAAGACACAGATTAATTACATATTGTAGTTTCGCGAGGGATGTTTACAGAAATTGATGTTCTTAGCTTAAATTTACATATAACGTCTGGGTAGGGTTGTCAAAATCCTTCGTCCGTTGCGTCATATTGATTAACACACACTTATAATACTTTTTGATTGTATCTACAGCCGCAGGCGAGGATAAAATTCTCTCTTCGTCTTGCAATGTCTGAGATCGACCTGAGGGTTATGTAGGTCAAGGAGTTGGAAATAAAAAATTTACTTATTCAGTTGTTTTTTTTTTCATTGAAATTTAATGTTTCATGTTGTTATTGTGGTAAATTATAATGAGAAGCAGCGATCACTAGCTACAAGTAAACCACATATGAGGTCTGTCATACACGGGTCTTCACCATGGCCGAATCAAATGTTGTTTACAAACAACACCGAATTCAGAACACTGTCTCAGTCCACTGTTTAGTTTAGCTAGGCTGCTGCAACACGCAAGATACGACCAGCATTGATAAAATTCACCAAAAAACATCTGTCACTAACGCCGTTGGTCACAGGCAGGTGTGGCCAGATCTCACTATCAGTTTATCACCATGAGCATTTTTACACAGTTCCGAGAGTATGGAGGTTAGGTATTTTTTATAATAATTTTACTGGAAACAAATATTGGCCCATGTGACAACTTATTCAAGCCAACGACTTACAAGCTTACACTATTTAGGTGTTGAGGCTCAGCGAGGTGGTGGTGTACCAGGGGTGAATTTTTGTGCTCTGGAAACACTAAATAACCATAACCGCTGGACCAGCCTTGAACTTACCACCTCCGAGAAAGCCACATTAAACAAGTCTCTTGAAAAGTTGTAATAGTCAGAAGTGTTGACACACCACGGAAGAGAACTCCAAAGACAATTAATTTTGGTGAGCCAAGCTTGAGCTTCCCAAAATGACCAGTGACTTTAGTGAGGTGGGACTCCTAACTCTTCCTGACCCTGGCTTAACGGGATTGCTCGTGTCTGAAAACTTTTGTTTACACTATTCATATTTCTATGACATCGTAGAGCTTCGTACACAGCTAATTCTGTGGAATTAATTTACGTCTAAACACCTGCTCTCATTTTTTAATTTGAATAAAGCAGTTTGAACAGTAAATAATAACCTGTTTAAAACATCAGTATTGTGAGTTTTTAAATGTTGATTAATACACTCAGTCTGGTAAATTACGAGAGAATAAGAGGTAGTAATTAAAAGAGAGAGGGAGAGGGGGGAAATGAAGTTGGTTGTTACTGGCAGAGGGGGAAACGGAATCTGCAATTACAAGGGAGGGCAAAACGTTACCACAGCTTGAGTACTGGTGAGCTGACAGCCAGAGGGAGAGGGGGGGAAACAGTAAGTGAATATAAATACACCTTATTTTTACTAGGACTAAGGTGTGTAGAAAAATAAAATACCTAACAGATGGGACTCCACCTCGTGTGTGTGTGTGTGTGTCATCAGAATTTACTCGTGCAGTGCATCACAATAGAGGCCACACTATTACAACCCCCCACCATGTATACTGTAAATGAATATGCATAGTATACATCAGAGAGAGAGACTCCTAAGTGACTACTGATCCTTAGCGGTGTATGCAAATCAGACGAGACTCACTGGGTATAGATAGTAGAGGCGATTCATCCTTACCATAATGATGATCGCCAGTACGAGCAATCAACAGCGCCCCCTCTGGTGAAAGCCTCATCCCTACTCTCTTCCTCCTCTCGTGTATTTGTTTGTAGTTTCGCTTGGATAATGTTCGCTCTTCTGTCTGTAGTTGATTATTTTTATTTTTTTTTTGTACTGTTATTTTTCTCTTTATTATCGTCTCTTCCTCTTCTTTACTCTTTTCCTTTTCTAAACTTTTTACCCATCTTTCCTACCTAACCCTCCTTTCACTTTATTCCCTCCTCTCCTTCCTTCCCTCCTCTCACTTTATTCCCTCCTCTCGTTCCTTCCCTCCTCTCACTTTATTCCCTCCTTTCACTTTATTCCCTCCTCTCCTTCCTTCCCTCCTCTCACTTTATTCCCTCCTCTCGTTCCTTCCCTCCTCTCACTTTATTCCCTCCTCTCCTTCCTTCCCTCCTCTCACTTTATTCCCTCCTCTCCTTCCTTCCCTCCTTTCACTTTATTCCCTCCTCTCCTTCCTTCCCTCCTCTCACTTTATTCCCTCCTCTCCTTCCTTCCCTCCTCTCACTTTATTCCCTCCTCTCCTTCCTTCCCTCCTCTCACTTTATTCCCTCCTCTCCTTCCTTCCTTCCCTCCTCTCACTTTATTCCCTCCTCTCCTTCCTTCCTTCCCTCCTCTCACTTTATTCCCTCCTCTCCTTCCTTCCTTCCCTCCTCTCACTTTATTCCCTCCTCTCCTTCCTTCCTTCCCTCCTCTCACTTTATTCCCTCCTCTCCTTCCTTCCTTCCCTCCTCTCACTTTATTCCTTCCTCTCCTTCCTTCCCTCCTCTCACTTTATTCCCTCCTCTCCTTCCTTCCCTCCTCTCACTTTATTCCCTCCTCTCCTTCCTTCCTCTCCTTTTCTTTTCTCCTGTCTGCCTTCATCTTCCCCTTCCACTGTTTTATCATCTTCCTCCCCAATTCCCTTTTTTCATATCTATTCTATCCTCTCTGTACAATTTATCCCTATTTTCCCTTCTCACCTTCTTATATTCTATCTCCATCCCCACCTCCACCTCCTCACCTCTCTTACTCTTTTCCTCTCCACCTCACCTCGATCCATCCCCCCCCCCTTCCTTCCCTCTTCCTCCTCTCCATTCCTCCTCCCTACCCCTCCCTCTCCTCTCCA
Organism: Homarus gammarus; assembly: GCA_958450375.1. NCBI lineage: Eukaryota > Metazoa > Arthropoda > Malacostraca > Decapoda > Nephropidae > Homarus > Homarus gammarus. The sequence goes on from CAUDMG010002508.1 coordinate 1,554,057, forward strand.
TTCCTCCCCTCCCTCCATCTCTCCCATCCTCTCTCACTATAATCCCTCCTTCCCATCACATCTTGCTTCCCCATCACTTCCCTCCTCCCCTCACCCCCCTCCGCCCCTCACCCGCCTACTATACCCCCTCCACCAGTTACCCCCACACACACCCCTCTTCCTGCAGGTAAGCGCCGCTACCTGTTTATGATACACCAGTCGCCCTTACCTTGTCATTACCACGGCAAGGCCAAAAATTCGATTGTGGGAACCTTTGCCTCTAATAACATGTGTGTGAGAGAGAGAGAGGGCGAGAAAGAGAGAGGGAGAGATAGAGAGAGACATAGAGACAGATAAATATAAAAAAAATATGAAGGAAAGGAGAAAGAGAGGGGAAGATAACTCACCCGCTAAGAAGAAACGAAAGAGGAGAGAGAGAGAGAGAGAGAGAGAGAGAGAGAGAGAGAGACTTGAGTTACCATTTAAATTTTTGGTGATAAGTCAAAATATGTATGTGTGTGTAGAGAGAGAAAGAGAGAGAGAAACTGGTGAATGGACAGCAAATTAATCTACGACTCTCAATATGGGTTTACAAAGGGAAAATCTTGTCTAACAAATCTGCTAACGTTTTCTAGGAAAGTCTTCGAGGTAGTAGATAATGACGGAAGTTACGATGTTATTTACTTAGACTTTAGCATAGCGCTTGACAGAGTACCGCATCAGAGGCTTCTGAGAAAAGTTAAGGCTCATGGTGTCGAGAGGAAAGTTTTAAATTGGATAAAATCATGGCTCACCGATAGAACACAGGGGTCGGCGTAGATGGTGTTAAATCTGAGTGGGGTTGTGTAACCAGTGGGGTTCCCCAGGGGTCAATACTGGGCCCACTCTTGTTCATAATCTACATAAACGATCTAGATACTGGGATCAGCAGTGTCATAAGCAAGTTTGCGGATGACACCAAAATAGGGCGGCAGATTAATTCAGGGCAGGCTGCAAATGCACTACAGGAGGATTTAAATAAACTGTAGGAGTGGTCAGAAAAATGGCAAATGAAATTCAGCACCAGCAAGTGCAGCATACTTAATATTGGAAGAACAAATTCTGTCAGTGTATACAGCCTTGACAGCATCAACCTAGAGAAGTCGACTTGTGAATGAGACTTAGGGGTACTTGTAAGCCCTGACCTACGTCCTAGAAAACAGTGCGTTAATGCTCGAAATAAGGCAAACAGAGTATTGGGTTTTATATCTAGAAGTGTAATTCATAAGAGTGCAGAGGTCTTATTGCAACTATATCTTGCGCTAGTCAGGCCGCACCTCGATTATGCGGTTCAGTTCTGGCGCCCTTATTATAGAATGGATATCAATTCACTGGAGTCGGTGCAGCGAAGAATGACGAAAATGATTCCGGGACTTAGAAACCTTCCATATCAAGATAGGTTAAAGAAACTAAACTTGCATTCCCTAGAAAGACGAAGAGTGCGGGGAGGTATGATAGAAGTATTTAAGTGGGTGAAAGGAATCAGTAAAGGCGATAAAGATAAAGTTCTTATAATATCCGAGCAGGATAGGACTCGGAGCAACGGATTTAAGTTGCATAAGTTTAGGTTTAGGAGGGAGATAGGAAGGAACTGGTTCACAAATAGGGTGGTGGACAAGTGGAACAAGCTTAGCAACTTTGTAGTAAGTGCTGGAACGCTGGAAAGTTTTAAAAGATAGATTCATGGATGATAGAGAGCGGTAGTAACTCTCGACAGGAGCTGCCATGCACAGGCCAACCGGCCTATTGCAGACTCCTTATTTTCTTATGTTCTTATGTCACGAAAATTAAATGCTATTCTGGGTTAATGGGTGACCTTAGTTCACTCTATGTCCTATTATCTCTTTATCTCTCTTTCCTTCCTTTCCTCTTCTCTCTTCCCCATTTCTCTCTTTCTCCTTCTCTCATTCTCCCCCCTCTCTTTCCCCTCCCTCTCTTCACCTATATCATTAATCCATAGTAACACATGAAGCAGAACCGCATTGATCAACATTACTTGACACTCCCCAACACTACACATGTACAGCTGTTGTGTACACGCTAGTAGACCAGAGGCATGTCAGTGTGTCAATATATTGCTACAGACATAATACTGATGGAAACATTCCTCGTGGGGTAGATTCCTTACAGTAAATCCCTTTGTATGTCTGCCCATACTACCTTGATGATATATTTACTGTAACTGAATTAAGGGTTTGTATTGTAGCTGCTTGTACGTATGTTAGGCTAGGCTAGGCTAAGTTAGGTTAGGTTAGGCTAGGCTAGGTTAGGTTATCCAGGTAAATTAATATACTGTAGTTTGAGGAACGTAATGTAGATGTGCTGTCTGACCCAACCGAAACATGACACAAGTAATCCAGGACGAATTGAAATAAAAACGAGTCTCTCTCTCTCTCCCTCTCTCTCGCATTAGGTCTTTTCCTTAGGTCAGTACCAGTTGTATTACAGACACCTCTCTCTCTCTCTCCTGTTTAAAATCTGTTTGACTTTTATTTGTGTACTGGGAAGAGCTTGTAGATGAGAGAGAGAGAGAGAGAGAGAGAGCAATAACTCTTATACAATGAACAGGAAGATAGTTAGGCTGGATTCGCCCCGACACCAAGAGCCTCCCTGGAAACGGTAATAAACGCTACCTTTGGTCTGGAAAATAAGTCCTAACGGCACTAGTTACTCTGGTAATGGATTACAACACCTACAGTCGCTCTGGAACCTACTGTACGACATGGTTTTAAGTCCCAGTGGAGCCTGACCTAATTAATCCCATCGAAACCAAACATAAAATAACGCTACTTAACGTAATCTGACCTAATATAAACTAATGTATGTTAATGTAACGTAACATAGCCTAACGTGACCTAAAAAAAACTATTTTAACCTTTCCCAAACTAATCCAACTCGACCTAATCTTTCCTAACTTAAACCTAACCTAACCTAATCCAACTCCACTTAACCCTTCCTAACCTAAACCTAACCTAACCTAGTCCACCAATTACCCAGGAAGCGTAAAGAAGGACCACATTTCAGGCCACCAGGTATACTGTAGTCTTGAGATGGTCACCAGGTGATGTCATTTACCATGGGAGGGCTAACAGGTGTGTTGGAGAAGCTGCTGGCCGTCCATAAATAATGTTACTGGGAAGGCACTGCATCTTTGTTCCTGGCGGTATTAAAGTTTTCGAAATGTAGGTAATGTGTGTGGGGGGGGGGGGGGGGTTGCTTGTGTGTGGGCGTTTTTATAGTTACGATTGTTGTAGGGACAGGAGGTGAGGGGAGAGGGTTGGAGAGGAGGTGAGGGGAGAGGGAGGGAGAGGAGGCGAGAAGGAGGGTTTATATTCTGCCCTAAGGTACAGTCAGCCAAAGATGCACCGACCCCACCCTGGGTCTCGTGCTCGTAATTTCACCTGGCAATACTTGGTAAAGGAAGGCTGTATGTAAAGGTGATTGTGATTGGTGGATCTGTTTTCGGCTGTATCACTGTCAGGATAATTATTAAACAAACCAAAGGTAACATTTTTATGATAATAAACTATTCATTGTTATTTAAGGTCATGAGAAGTTTCCAAATGTTCGTATATTTGCTTAAATAATGAAGAAAATTATATTAATGAATTGGCAATTCAACTGCTACCACAGCTGCCACAAGATTCTCACATCAAATTTTGGTCCATGTGCGGTCCACAGGTCTGTCTCTCTCGTCCTGTACATCTATCAACTACCAGGTTTATTAAAATAGATCACCCATCCCGACCCACATGTGTAGAGTAGAAGAATATATATTTTTTTCTGATACTCTTTCCTTTCAGCCTTCCATTTATCCCTCCTTCCCTTCCTACCGTTCGTGTGCCTTCGCCATTCCTTTGGGTTATACCCCCTGGAGCGCGTGTAATCGTGAAGGATAATCCGATTGCGTGTGAAAACGGCACAGAAGAGAGAGAGAAATAAAAAATGTGTTGCCTCCAGTAAAAGTTGTGTTCCCGTGGCCCGTAATTCGTGGTGGTGTCCGTCTACTGGGTCACACGCACGCACCCACGCACCCACTACACGCACTCACACACGCACAAAAGGCGGGGTCGGTCATCGTTCGTGGAGTGGTCGTAATTTGAGGAGTTTTCAGCCAGTGTGCTGCAATTCCGTGGCTGTTGCGTTTTTGTAAAGTTGGAGCCACACTTTGATGTCTACACAGCCAGAGGGAAATGTTGATGTGTTAATATGTTGAGACACAGTTAGCGGGTGGAGGGGTGAGGTGGGGATGGAGAGGTAAGGTGGGGGTGGAGGGGTAAGGTGGGGGTGGAGGGGATGGTGATATTGAAGGGGGGGTGAGAGATACAGAGAGAGAGATATATGAGGGTAATTAGGGAGAAGAGAGAGAGAGTATATGAAAGAGAGAGCACAGGAATTCATTTAGCCTGGCAGTAGCTGAATAAAGCCAGATATACTGAAGGCCACTACTGAACACTATCACCTATGTCTGCCCAGGTAAATTACCCCACCACAAGGCAGTACAGCTAACACATTTATTTAGTTATTTATATAATCCCTTAACGAGTTCTAATGACGGAAATTTTAATACGAAAAAGGTAATTATATATTAAAGCAAAGTAATTAGAGATAATAATAATAATGGTGGGACGGTGAAGTAATGGATGACAGTGGAAGTAGTAGGTAAATAGAATGATGGATAAGAGTTGAGATAGATGAAGTGTTGGATAAAAATGAGAGGGAGGGAGGGAGAGAGAGAGACGAGACGTAAAGATTATGAGTAAAATTTTAAGAATACTGAAATTGCACAAACAAGGGAAGATAAAGAGAAAGTGGGAGACAGGGGAGAGGGTGAGAGAGGCTTGAAAGGAAAGAGAGAGAACAAGACGCAGGAGAAAAGAGAGGGGGGCGGAGGATGAAATAAAATCAGGAGGAGAGAGAAAGAGAGGCAGGAGAAGAATGAGAGAGAGAGAGAGAGCGAGTCAGCGAGAGAGGTGGGGTAAGAGGGAAAGAGAAGCAGGAGGAGAAAGAAGCAGGAGGAGAGAGAAAGAGAGGGAAGTGAAGAATATAATAGAGGGGGGGTAGGATAAGAGGGAAAAGAGGCAGGTGAAGAATATGAGAGAGAGAGAGAGAGGGAGGGAGGGGGTGGGGGAGAGTGAACTGGTAAGGAGTTTTGAGTTTGCTTAAAGAATCTCTTGGAAGGAACATGAGCGAAATTCTCAAGGCAAATATTTATATATTGTTAACTGGGGCCACACCTCGCTCCCTGAGCTACGAGAGGTGAAGAAAATATGTGATTGAAGACAGGAAGAAAGTGTTGCAAGACAGGAAGAAAGTGTGTGATTGAAGACAGGAAGAAAGTGTTACAAGACAGGAAGAAAGTGTTACAAGACAGGAAGAAAGTGTGTGATTGAAGACAGGAAGAAAGTGTTACAAGACAGGAAGAAAGTGTTACAAGACAGGAAGAAAGTGTGTGATTGAAGACAGGAAGAAAGTGTTACAAGACAGGAAGAAAGTGTTACAAGACAGGAAGAAAGTGTGTGATTGAAGACAGGAAGAAAGTGTTACAAGACAGGAAGAAAGTGTTACAAGACAGGAAAAAAGTGTGTGATTGAAGACAGGAAGAAAGTGTTACAAGACAGGAAGAAAGTGTTACAAGACAGGAAAAAAGTGTGTGCTTGAAGACAGGAAAGTTATGATAGTAGAAAGTTGAGGAAAATTATTAACAGACCAGAGAAGTGGTATTGAAAGTTGAGAAAAATTAATGACAGCAGACTAGAGAGGCTTAAGAGAAAGTTGATGAAAATTTATGACGGCAAACTAGAGAGGCTTAAGAGAAAGTTGAGGAAAATTTATGACAGCAGACTAGAGAGGCTTAAGGGAAAGTTGAGGAAAATTTATGACGGCAGACTAGAGAGGCTTAAGGGAAAGTTGAGGAAAATTTATGACGGCAGACTAGAGAGGCTTAAGGGAAAGTTGAGGAAAATTTATGACAGCAAACTAGAGAGGCTTAAGGGAAAGTTGAGGAAAATTTATGACAGCAAACTAGAGAGGCTTAAGAGAAAGTTGAGGAAAATTTATGACCGCAGACTAGAGAGGCTTAAGGGAAAGTTGAGGAAAATTTATAACAGACGAAAACATGTTAAGAAAATCATAGGAAAATTTTTCTCATCACACACTGTCAAGACAATGAAGGAAGACAGATTCTAGGAGTTTTCTTGGATATAAAATGAAATTCGACGATGACAATTTGCCAAAAATAGCGAAAAGAGAAGAGTGAAAAAAATGAAAAATATAAATTGCAAATAAGCAAAAACGAAAGCCCAAAAGACGAATAACACAGAGAAGAAAACAAATAAAGAATAAAACAAGGAAAACCGACAAAAACATTTAGTATACATATTATGAACGAAGTAAAAACTGGAAACTAATGAACAGAGAGACAGACAGACGTAAAAATCCCACGAATTAATGAACGTAATGGAGTTAAAAAAAATGGGATGGATTTTTTTGTGTGTTTTTCAAGAAAGGTTTACACGGGGTAAATAATGAAAGGCGATGGAGTGTCGACCAGTGGGTAAGGAACGGGGGTCATATAGCAGAACTCCTGGGGTGAAATATGAAGATGTGGGAGAGAAAGGAAGGGAAAGTGAAGGTGTGAGTGATTGGAGAGGAATGGGAAATGAGGCGAAGGAGGAGGAGGAGGAGGAAGGGTGTGGTAAAGTGGATGGTAATAGAGTTTGAGGAAAGTAGGAAGGGGTGAAGGAGAGGAAGAGAAGGAGATAAGGATATGAAGAGGAAGAACAAGAGGTGAGGAAAGAAGAGAAGGGGAAGAGGAGAGGATGAAAAGGAGGCGAGAGGGAAAGGGGGAACTAAGAAATGACCCGAAAAACAGTTATTTTTAGCTTGATGTCATTATGGGATGCCGTGATTGTCGTGTGTCAGTGGTCGTGATGACGTGACGAAAACGAATGATAAGGAGAAAAATTGATGACGTGTTGATGTAAGGTAAATTGATGATGTGTTGCTGTAAGGTAAATTGATGACGTGTTGCTGTAAGGTAAATTGATGACGTGTTGATGTGGGATAAATTGATGACGTGTTGATGTAAGGTAAATTGATGACGTGTTGATGTGGGATAAATTGATGACGTGTTAATGTTTGGGAATGATATAAACGTACGTTAATCACATGACGTTATAAACAAAAGTGAATTGAATTATAATGTTTATATCCTGTTGTTTATATAGCGGCCATATTGGATGACGGGGCGGTCTCTATAATGTTTATATCCTGATGTGATGTTTATATAGCGGCCATATTGGATTACAGGATGATCGGTATATGGTTCTGTTTATCGCTATATTATGTCATCTGGACCAGGTACACACGTGAGGTAATTGAAGGTGGTTGTTGTGTGAACCTGTGAGTATTTTCAAGAGTTCAAGGATGGCTATAGAGTAGGAGAAAGAAAGACAGACAGACAGACATGGAGATTAATTAAGAGAGAGAGAGAGAGAGAGAGAGAGAGAGAGAGAGCAAGAGCAATATTGTCTATATATCCAGTGAACCGCAATATAAAACCCATTCCCCTCAAGACGTTAGCTAAGACACTCCCGTTTTTTATATGGAAGAACGACATATGATATAACCCTGACATGTCGACCTAATTCTCCCATATATATTTTTAATACATAGAAATATATAAAAAATTATAAATAGCGAGAAAGTAAAAATATTCATCTTATTGGTTTTAAATTGTATACGAACGGGTCTTTATATATACAATCCTTGTTCTTTGATCTGTTATTGGAATGTTTTGTCTTGAATTTAATGCTGTTTGTTTTTCTCTTCGTAAAGGTTAGGTATTATTGGCTTGTCATGTCAACATAAATTGTTTCGGGTTTGGTGTTTTTATTTTCTAGGTCAGTGTGTTGCTGCTGTTATTATTATTGTTGTTACGATTATTATTGTTTTAATTATTATATATTATTCTTTATTATTATTATTATTATTATTATTTTATCGTTATTATTATTTTTATTATCATCATAATTATTCCCGATATCGTTGTTGTGAAAAACAAAAGGTAAACATCGTAATACCACCTTACATAACAGCATCAGACCTATAGTTATGTCGTCACGGGTCATGAGAAACCGTGATGAAAAACTGTGTCTTTCTGTGTAACCAAATGAGGGTTATTGTTAGGTCAGGGTTAGGTGAGATAATTGAGATGTCATAGTGTTTGGGGTTCAGGTGTCACGGAGCCCTCACCTGACTGATCCTGGGGCATAGGTGAAAAAAAATAGGAATTGATTTTGTGGAGAACAGGTGTGTGGTATTGGACAGGTAGAAAATAGTAGGATAGGATTGTGATCTTGAAGAACTAGGGGCGTGATTTTGAAGAATTATGGGAACAGGGGTGTAATGGTATGGAACAAGTAGAGCGAGAAGAACAAACTAGTAAAACAATGAACTAATCTTGAAAAACATGAAGACTAACGAGGAAAATAACAGCCTGATCTTGTTCACAAATCACACCTGGTTTTGGAGATCCAATAGAACAGTTACATAACCCCGGAGAACAATAGAGTATATAAAACACACGCACACACACACACAAATCCCCCTTACCCGGATTTAATAGGTGACCTTCAACCCAGAGGAAAATCCAGGATACCAACGTGGCAGACGGAATTTTTTTTTTACGAGTAAACCGGGAACGAGGGATTATGTAGGAGAAACACCGGACAAATCTCAAATCCTGTTACTAGAGAATTCCGGTTAAGGGGGATTTATACGGATTTGACCTCTGCTGTAGAATCCTCTCCTACTTGTTAATCGCCGCCTGTGTTTATGTTGTGTTGCTGGGAAGAAAGACTTATAGCTCCAACGTGATTCATTTTACTTTTCAGAGTGACAGTGCGAGTTATTGTCTGTCAGTTAATATTAGAGTGAATCATATATAACGTTAAAGTATTGTCATATATAAACTCATAATATAAGTAGGGAATATAATGTATTGTTGAGTGAAAGAGTGTATTGGTGTAGCGTGTATGAGTGAATTAAATATTGGTATAAGTATATAGTGTATAAGATTAATGAAGAACATGGTTATAAGTATAGAGTGGGACTTAGAAACAAAAGACAAGCGACAGTATTTAGAGAGATATTGACCAATAGATACACTAGGTCTTATTGTTGATATGTGGAGGAGTCGAGCATCTATACACCTGTCAGCTGATGTGTGTTTGTGAATTTTTTTATCTCAGTTTGATATAGAATTAAGTTTAGACAAGTTCTGTATGTTCCCTACTTTTCGGATTGTCTAGATATCAGTTCGTAGCATAACATGATTAATGTAAATTGGTAAAAAAAATTGCGATTTTTATTTAAATATTTCTTGTGAAGTTTTTGTAATATATAGATATTCTCATCTTTTATTTCTTATGGTATTGTTTACAAGATGTGGTTTACAAGATGTGGCCACGGAATGTCCTGTTTCCTTCTGACTTGAAATTCACAACTTTTTTGCTAATTTTTGCAAGAATTTTTCAAACTTTTAGAATTTGTTTTTATAAGTATGTCCCCCATTTTCAAGAGGGCCAAGTTTCATTTACATATGTGTACCGTCAGCCGCCATCTTCTCCCAGTTATTGATATTTTGCAATTTTTTCCAAATTTGCAAAATCTGGAAGAACTAAAATATCACAAGAAGTTGATGTAAAAGGTTAAGATGTATCACGTGTAGCGATTTTCAGTCCAATTGACCACATTTAAAGGTTAACAGAAATATTAATGGGTAAAGTTGAGGGTAAGAACATAAGAACATAAGAATGGAGGAAACTGCAGCGGGCCTATTGGCCCATACTGGGCAGTCCCGTTTACACCCAACCCCTATTGCTCATATGAGCATCCAACCTATGTTTGAAGCAATTCAGCGTATTCGAGTTAATGATGATATTTGGTAACTTGTTCCATTCATCCACTACTGTTTCCAAACCAGTGTTTACCTATTTCACGCCTAAATCTAAATTTGTCCAATTTAAAACCATTGTTACGAGTTCGCTCCTGGTTGGATAATTTGAGTACCTTTGTAATGTCCCCTTTGTTTAGCCCTGCCTTCCATTTATACACCTCTATCAGGTCGCCCCTCGCTCTACGTCTCTCAAGGGAGTGCAAATTAAGATGCTTTAACCTGTCTCTATACTCAAGGTTCCTGATACCCGGGATTAGTCTTGTCATTCTCCTCTGAATTCTTTCCAAGGATTCTATATCCATTCTGTAATACGGTGACCAGAACTGGACTGCGTAATCCAGGTGTGGTCTCACAAGAGCAAGATACAGTTTTAGGATGACCTCGCTAGTCTTGCAACTAACACTCCTTTGTATGAACCCAAGTACTTTATTAGCCTTGTTACGAGCAAAAACACATTGTTTACTTGGCTTAAGGTTCCTACTTATCATTACTCCTAAATCTCTCTCGCAGTCGGATTTCTCTATGGCATCGTTGTTCATCTGGTATCTGGTTTCCCTGTTTACATTTCCTATACTGAGTACTTTACATTTGTCAATGTTGAATTTCATCTGCCATTTTTCAGACCATTCGAAAAATTTGTTTAGATCCTCCTGTAGTTTTTGCCGAGTCCTCGTCAGATTTGATAACACGTCCTATTTTAGTATCATCAGCAAATTTACTTATGTTGCTGTCTATGCCGATATCTATGTCGTTTATGTATATAATAAACAATAATGGTCCAAGTACTGAGCCTTGGGGAACTCCACTTGTGACGTTGCTCCAATGGGACTTAGTGCCGTTAATGCTCACTCGCTGTTTCCTGTCCTGTAACCACGCCCTAATCCATTTAAGGATGTCACCTTTGATGCCATGAGCTTCTACCTTTCTAATTAGTCTTTCGTGGGGTACTCTGTCGAAGGCTTTGCTAAAGTCGAGATATACCACATCATAATTGTGCCCCTCGTCCACTGATTCGAAAACTGATGAAAAGAATGTTAATAGATTAGTTAGGCAAGAACGTCCGCTTGTGAAGCCATGCTGGGAATCATTGATCAATCTGTGCTTCTCCAGGTGATTTCGAATAGAGTTTGAAATGATTGCTTCCAGTAATTTGCCTACTATTGATGTTAGACTGATTGGGCGGTAGTTAGAGGATAGTGATCTATCCCCCTTCTTGAAGATCGGTATTACATTCGCTATCCTCCAGGATTCAGGTACTACACCTGTTTTTAAGGACATGTTAAACAACTTTGCTAAGGGCATACTAAGCTCTTCCTTACATTCCTTTAATACTCTGGCAAATATCTCATCGGGACCAGGTGACTTATTAGGCTTTAGTTTGTCTATTTGCTTACTAACATCGTTACTAGTCACTACTATCTCACTTAATTTGTTTTCTTCACTTTCTCTGAATAGAGTCGGTGCCTCGGGTATCATGTTTAAATTTTCGCTGGTGAAAACTGTTGAAAAATATTTATTCAAATTATTGCTCATTTCTCCGTCGTTATCAGTGAGCTCGCCGGAGTCTGACCGTATTGGTCCAATCTTTTCTCGTGTTTTAGTTTGGTACATTTGGTAGAATCCTTTGGGGTTTGTCTTTGCCTCCCTTGCTATCCTTACCTCATTATTCCTCTTTGCTTTCCTTATCTCGGTTTTAACCCTACTCGCCAATACCCTATAATAGTCCCGGAGGTGAATTTCGCCACGATTTATCCTTCTACCTATAGCCTTCCTTTGGCCAATGATGTTCTTTAAATAATTATTTATCCATTTAGGGTCATTGTTGTTTGATCTGAGTTTTTTGTATGGTATGTTCTGCCTTTGTGCATTAAGTAACTCACTATTTAAATTGTCGTGGAACTCGGCAATCTCAGATCTCGGTGGGGGGAAGCAGAAAACGGGATGCATGAATAAAATTAAAAATGTGTTCCCAGAGAGATGCAAAATATCGCAGGATTGGTAAAAACAGCCCGAGAATGTTTAGGGTGGAGGACTGTGGTCACCAACCCTCAGATATTATGAGGACGGTACTTTGCTTGATTCATTGATTGAGGCTGAGGATTTGAGACACACACACACACCTCTAAACTTGGGTACATAAACAGGTATCCAGTACACTGACTTAGCTAAAACGAATAAACGAATCAAAACATAAAAAAGTACAGTACATAAACGAAGACTTTTATAGATAAACACCCAAATAGATGAAGAAATTTAGTGAAGAGCGTCGCCCCCTCATCCCCCTCCCCCTCCGCCCTAGCAGGAGGAGGGGGGTGTGGAGGTGAGGGTGGCGCCAGGGATATAGCAGATCGATGGGACACGTGTGTTTGTTGTGTCTACCTGGCGATCGTGACGTCACACCCGAGGTCTCTCACGTCATTCGTACACAGGTGGCGGGGGAAGTGACGCTCTGTTGAGGTGAAACTCTGGGGAGATGATTGTTAAGGGGAATTTGTTATCGAACCTAACCTAACTTACCATACCTGACCTGACCTGACCTGGCCAAGTTTAACCTACCATAGCTCACCTTGTATGGATGTATGTGATGGTGTATGGTTAAGGTGTGTGTGTGTGTGTGTGTGTGTGTGTTGTGATGTGTGGTAAACGTGTGGTGTATGAGTGTGGTAGTGTATGTTTTTGGTGTGTTCATGGTGTGAGGTAGAAGTGTGTGTGTTGTGGTAGAAGTGTGTGTGTTGTGGTAGAAGTGTGTGTGTGTGTGTTGTGGTAGAAGTGTGTGTGTGTGTTGTGGTAGACGTGTGTGTGTGTGTTGTGGTAGACGTGTGTGTGTGTGTTGTGGTAGAAGTGTGTGTGTTGTGGTAGAAGTGTGTGTGTTGTGGTAGAAATGTGTGTGTTGTGGTAGAAGTGTGTGTGTGTGTTGTGGTAGAAGTGTGTGTGTGTGTTGCGGTAGAAGTGTGTGTGTGTGTGTTGCGGTAGAAGTGTGTGTGTGTGTGTTGCGGTAGAAGTGTGTGTGTGTTGCCGTAGAAGTGTGTGTTGCGGTAGAAGTGTGTGTTGCGGTAGAAGTGTGTGTTGCGGTAGCGGTGTGTGTGTTGTGGTAGAAGTGTGTGTTGTGGTAGAAGTGTGTTGTGGTAGCGGTGTGTGTGTTGTGGTAGTATTAGTGTGTGCCGCGGTAGAAGTGTGTTGTGGTAGAAGTGTGTTGCGGGAGAAGTGTGTGTTGTGGTAGAAGTGTGTTGTGGTAGAAGTGTGTGTTGTGGTAGAAGTGTGTGTTGTGGTAGCGGTGTGTGTGTTGTGGTAGAAGTGTGTGTTGTGGTAGTAGTGTGTGTTGTGGTAGTAGTGTGTGTTGTGGTAGTAGTGTGTGTTGTGGTAGAAGTGTGTGTTGTGGTAGAAGTGTGTGTTGTGGTAGAAGTGTGTGTTGCGGTAGAAGTGTGTGTGTTGCGGTAGAAGTGTGTGTGTTGCGGTAGAAGTGTGTGTGTTGTGGTAGAAGTGTGTGTGTTGTGGTAGAAGTGTGTGTTGTGGTAGAGGTGTGTGTTGTGGTAGAGGTGTGTGTTGTGGTAGAAGTGTGTGTTGTGGTAGTAGTGTGTGTTGTGGTAGTAGTGTGTGTTGTGGTAGTAGTGTGTGTTGTGGTAGAAGTGTGTGTTGTGGTAGAAGTGTGTGTTGTGGTAGAAGTGTGTGTTGTGGTCGAGGTGTGTGTTGTGGTCGAGGTGTGTGTTGTGGTAGAAGTGTGTGTTGTGGTAGAAGTGTGTGTTGTGGTAGAAGTGTGTGTTGTGGTAGAAGTGTGTGTTGTGGTAGAAGTGTGTGTTGTGGTAGAAGTGTGCGTTGCGGTAGAAGTGTGCGTTGTGGTAGAAGTGTGCGCGTTGCGGTAGAAGTGTGCGCGTTGCGGTAGAAGTGTGCGCGTTGCGGTAGAAGTGTGCGCGTTGCGGTCTATCTTCTCCCTTTACTTGTTTTCTCTCTTTCTCTTTTCTCTCACATTCTCTAAGTAGGATAAAGAGAACAAATGTATTATTCTTCTTTAACTTCCTTTATGCGTCTCTCTCTCTCTCTCTCTCTCTCTCTCTCTCTCTCTCTCTCTCTCTCTCTCTCTCTCTCTCCATATTCTTTAATGGGTTTTATTTTAACTTTTCCTTCTCCTTGTTTTCTTTTTTTATCTCGAACTCTGCAGAAAGAGAGAGAGAGAGAGAGAGAGAGGGAGAGAGAGAGAGAGAGAGACCCAAAAATGTAAAAGTGAAGAGAAAAATGGATAAAGATGAGTTTATATACGAGAATAAAAATACTTGGGGAGAGTGAGTCGTCCACTTGACCTTAATACACGAGACACGCCTGAGTGTATAATGGGGGGTGAAGTGAGAGAGAGAGAGAGAGAGACGGGAGGTGATAGGGAGGGAGAAGGAAGGTAAGAGAGGGGGAGAGTGCAACGAGAAATCACTTGGATGAAGAGGAGTAACGAGAGAGAGAGAGAGAGAGAGACAAGGGTGAAAACGTGTCTAGAGTACTGAGAGAGAGGGAGAAGAGAGAGAGAGAGAGAGAGAGAGAGAGAGAGAGAGAGATGATGATAAAAGAAGTTAAGAAATAGACAAGAAGAGACTAGACCCCAAAAGCCATAATAAGACGCCAAGTTTCTGAAGGCGAGAGTGAATGAACGAGTCGGCTGATGAGGCGAGTGTCAACAAAAGTGGGTGGAGGAGAGGGCGGAGGGCGGGCATATTGGTGGCCTCGAGGGCGGATGGCGGTCACTTGGGCGGCTGCGAGGGCGGAGGGCGGAAGGAGGTCTGGTATGGGCGGGGAAGAGGGCTTGGACAGAGGGGGGGGGGGGGGGATAGACGAGTAGCGTGATGTTCCGAGTGATGTCGTGGACGTTGATGGATGTTGAGACGTGGGCGTGGGGGCTTTAATGATTGTTGGTGGAGGAAAAAAATAAAAATTAACAGTAGTAGTAATGTTTCATCCTAGGTTAGGTTAGGTTAGGTTTGTTGGTTTTGGGTTAGATTAAGTTCGGTTATGTTAGGTTAGATTATTTTAAATTAATCAGGTAATGTTATTGTTGGGTAAAGTTAAATAAAATAATTATATTTCGGTTAGTTTATGGGTAGGTTAGATTTGGTTGTATTAAGTTAGGTTGAGTTCGATTAAGTTTGATTTGGTTAAGTTAATTAGGCAGGTCAGCACTAAAAATAGAAGTAAAAGAAATAAACACCTTTTTCTCAATGTTTACCTGTGATGACATGACAAACAGACAGACACACACACACACACACACACACAGACAGACACACACAGACAGACAATTAATTTTATATAGTTTTCTCTTCTTGACGATCAGACTACATGTGAATCATGAATGCTATCACAGCAGCTTGACAAATTCTACAGCTGAGTGGGATTGGCGGCCACTTACCTCTCCCAGCCTTGAGCCTTTTGCAGTTCAGAGGTCAAATGTCATGTTGGTTGTATATTGGTGAGGGTGTGAGGGTGTTGACGGCAGAGAAGGAGTTTTAGAGGTTCGGGTGTTAATGTACTGAGAGAGAGAGAGAGAGAGAGAGAGAGAGAGAGAGAGAACAATCACATGCATCTCTCCTCACCCCTTGTCTAAACAAACCAAACAATAGCCCATGTGACCTGATAGTGTTTCACCATTCCACACTTGTTTACCTCTCTAAACATGTCATCCTATTCCCTCCTACACAGACGAGGGAAACGCCTATGGTTCTTCCCCGATTTCATTCACACTGTGGGATTGCTCGCCTACTATGATAACACGCCCTTGTTTAAGCTCGGGTAAATATCTTAATCATATCATAATATTAGTATTGGTTGTACTGTTATCAAGCCCTGGGTTTGGGGAATGTGTTTGATGGTAATAGGTAAAGGAGAGGATGGTTCACTCTCTCTGTGTCTTCTTGTTATTCCTGATTATTCTATTTCCTGTGTTTATTCCTTGTTTGATGTATATTTTTGTGTCTTGTTAATTTCTCATTGATTTCTTTCGTTTTTTATTTTAATGCCAGGTGTTATTTTTACATCTCTCGCTTTCTTTTATTCTACCTCGCTTTCTTATTCTCTCTATCTTCCTTATTCTCTCTATCTCTTCTCTATCTCATTATCTATATGTATTTTATTATATATATACAGTCTCTCTCTCTCTCTCTCTCTCTCTCTCTCTCTCTTTCTCTCTCTCTCCACCAATTGCGGGTCACCACAGAAACTATCCTCACAAAACTTCCTTCACCACACAGTAACCAACTCCACTAGACAATTTTTTTTCTTCTCCTAAATACCCAAAAAAACAAAAATTTACCATTATTTCCTGAGCGTGGTAATGAGATTCTCTTCAGTGAGTTTAAACTTTTATCGGGGTAAAAAGTTGTAAGTTTGAGTGATTGACAGAGTGTGGAAAGGAAGGTGAGCGTTTATTACAGTATAGTATCTGGGAGTGAATTCTGAGAGCTTAGTGCACGAGGAGCATTGACAATACACCATCATCAGTCTTCAATTGTTGGGGTGGAATTGTTCCCTCTTCCCATCATGAGAGAAACTGCAGAGTGACTAACGAATGATAAAGCATTTCTGGACCATTTCGGTGCGTTTATGAATGCTGATATAGGACAGGAGGCGTTCATGAATGCAGTTTAGAGGTCGGGGAACGTTCATAAATGCAGTTAAGACAGAAGCGTTCACGTTACTTAAGAGTATTTCATAGCCACGTCAACTTGATGCGTTATATCATCATAACAGAAACATAATAATGACGATTAAGTAATTTTGTTAGTATTTTGAATGTTATCTTGAGGGAGAGTGTGTGCGTGAGTGCGTGCGTGGGTGAGTGCGTGAGTGAGAGAGAAAATGGGTGTGTCCTATTAAGTATCAACACCGATAGTTAAGTGTTACTGAACTAATTCATATTTCCAAGTTACCCCCAAAAATATGTCTTGAGAATTGATACAAAGAGGAAGTGACATCAAGAATTGAATAGATCGTCAATAATTTATCCATCCTGACATCAATAACTGATTCATCTTACATCAATAACTGACTCATCTTACATCAATAACTGACTCATCCTGAACAAGATCATCGTCCAAAACCCCCACTCATGATTCACATCTAAACCGCTGGAAAAAAAAATATACTGATGACTTTAAAACCTTCCTGTTTATCGGTTTAACTTCGTCGTTTTCAAGAGGCTGAAATTATCATACTTTAGGAGTATAATTAGTGGTATTAGAGAGTACATATCCTGAGTTCTTATTGGGTTTAATTGACTAGTTTGGGTTTTAAAATTGTAGTGTTTTTGGAGGTTTAATTTTGGTCGGTTACAGTTGTATTAAGGAACTAAAGATGTCGTGTTTAAGTCACTGTTCTTAAATGGTTTAACTATCCTCTTCCAAAAGGTTAAATTCTCGTCATCATAAAGTTAAACCATCATCATTTTAAAGTTAAATCATCGTCCTCAAAGGGTAAACTATCATTATTAAGGGGTTAAATCGCTAGTATTGTGTGTAAAGGGTGAAATCGTCCTGACCAAAAGGTTAAATCGTCATGTCTAAAAATATTCAATCGTCTCGCCTAAAGGGTTTAATAATCTCTACTTAGTTAATGAGGCCGATGTGTTTAATCACGACGATTTTCAACCCTTTAGGCACGACGATTGAACATCAAAAGCACGGCGATATAACCCCTCGAAGCACGGCAATTTAACCAGGTAAGCACAACAATTTAACCTACTGTGCACGACTTCTGGTTCAGGCTGCCCCCGTAACAACAATAATCTAACCCCTTATGGATTAAAATCGTGTTGCTTAAGGGGGATCAGATCTCCATATTTAGGGAATCAAATCGTATATAAAAAATAATACCCTACTCTCCCACCTCGCACCTGACTAGTGATTGTTGATTTTGTGGATCAGCCAATCCCTCGGGGCATTTTCCCAGTCACGCGACGGTTGCCTCAGATTGGGATCAGCCCTGAGTGGTTCAATTTTCTTGATGGGATCGAGTAGGTAGCTATTGTGATTACATAGGAGAGAGAGAGAGAGAGAGAGAGAGAGAGAGACGTAGGGACAATTTGGTCTTGGGTGATGGGGGGAGGATTGGCTTTTAAAAGATGGGGGGGAATTTTGGAATGGAGATAAATGTCGTGGTTGATATGAAGTGAGAAATGGAAGGAAAGGGGAGGAGGAGGAGGAAGATTGTGTGAGTAGCAGCAAGGGGAGAAGTAGGAGGGGAAAAATGGGTGTAGCAGGGGAGGAGGAGGGGAGGGGGAGAAATATGGGGTGGAGGAGGGAACGAAGAACTACTAAGAATATGATTTAATATGAAAAGCCGAATGTCTTATCTTACGTTGAAGTAAAAACAGAAATGGAGAAAGGTGGTGCAGTATAACAGGAGGTGGAAGGAGAGGGGAAGATTATATGAATAATGATGAAGGGAAATGAAGAATGAGATTGGAGATGCAGGAACATAAGTTAATGTATCACGAAGAATGGGGGACAGATCAGAATATTTCGTTTACAGTACAGTACAGTAGTGTGTGTGTGTGTGTGTGTTTGTTTTTTCATTCGTTGGCTTGCTCGTACGCTCACTCGTTCGATATACACGGCTACATTTTTTAAGACAGACAGGTGAAAAATTGGCTTAGATGTACACACACCCCCGACCAGTGTTCCGGTGGTGTAATTTTGGGAATTTGACCACAGAGGAAAAGTGCCACGAGTCAGTACAGTACAATAACATTTCCTCTCACCGTCAACACCGACTACCGACCTGCCAGACGGAGGAACGTCCCCCCCCCCCCCCCATTGCATGTCCACAATTTTTAACATAGAGGTGAAATTTGCTATGGTTATTCTTTGCGTGAGCACTTAATTTTGGCCAAGGACGGACCTAAGCTATGACCTACCCTCTAAATCTAGCTGGTAGTGGCTGCACCCATTCTGGCTAACTTTATTTCATCAGAAACAAACCTAGACAACTCCGGGTGCCCTATATATATATATATATATATATATATATATATATATATATATATATATATATATACTGTATTCTGTATATACTGTATAGTAAACACACGTTACCTATAATGGAAGGCTTCGAGAGATGTGGGATAGAAATTCATCCAACCAGGGGAGCCCCGACGTCAGCCAGCACCCATTTGTCTGTCAGCGGCCAGATATGATAATGACAACAATATTTCCGCGCTCTGATAGAAAATAGAGGTTGAGGGGCACCGTGCTATTATCCGGTAAATGACTTTTGTACAGTAATGGCCAATAACTGTGATTAATTGCAGGTGGAACTAACATAATGGCAGGACATTTTAAAACGTGTTGTGTTACGTAGCAGTAATCTGTAACAGCAGCCTGTAGCACTAGCCTGTTGTCTGTAGCCTGTACTGTATGATAATACTATATCACTACTGCTATTTACTGCTTTCTACTCTATTGCTACTTTATGCTGCTATGAACGTCACTGCTGGTTCACTTTACTTCTGATTTCAGTAATTTTATAGTCCTCCTTCTCCCCCCCCCCCTTCTCCTCCTCCTCCTCCCCCCTTCTCCTCCTCCTCCTCCCCCCTTCTCCTCCTCCCCTTCTCCTCCTCCCCTTCTCCTCCTCCTCCTCCCTTCCTCCTCCTAATCCTCCTCCTCCACTCACTCCTTGATCTCTACTATAAAATTACATGTTTCCTATGATGCTCAGGGGTAACATGGCACACACACTGTCAGTCATCCTGGGATTCAAACAAGAGATAGGTAGGGAGGGAGAAAAGGGGAGGAAGAAGGGATAGAAAAAGAGGAAGAAGGGAAGGAGAGAAAAATAGGTGGAGGGGGAGGAGGAAAAAGAGGAAGAGTGGATAGAAAAAAAAGAGGAAGAATGGGGGAAAAAACGGGAGGAGAAGGGAGAAAAAGAGGAAGAAATGAGGGAGAAAACGAGGATGAAGGGAGGGGGAAAAAGGGAGGGGGGAAAGGGGAGGTAAAGTAGTAACAAGTGGTGTTAAAACAAGTAACAGTCGGTCAGATGGTGTGAGGGTGACCAACCATTGATTATTGGTGGGTCATTATCTCCTGGATAGAGAGAGAGAGAGAGAGAGAGAGAGAGAGAGAGAGACCTTACAAGTACAATTTCCCTTTAATCTGTTACCTTATTTAAACATCAACAGGCAGGCATAAATTAGTAAAGTAGGAAGGAACACAATATTAAAAAAATAGTAATAATAAAAATGAGTATCGATAATGATAAAACAATATTAATAAGAATAACAATAATAATAGGAGTAATAGTAATAAAAATAAAGATAATACTAATGACAATAACACAGAAGAAAGTGAAGGTTACAACGGTGGAGAAAGAGGAACTAGAATAGTAAATTAATGAGAAGGGAGGGAGTTGTGTAAAAAGGGGGAGAGAGAGAATGGCAAAAAGGTGAAAAAGGAGAGATAAAAAACAGAGATAGAGACAAACAGAAGGAGAGTAAAACATAAACGGAGAGAGAGAGAGGGTAATAAAAGAGGGAGAAACCACAGTCGTTGATGAAGCAGGAAGAAGGAGCAGGGGAGTGAGCAAGGTACAACACACACCCTCACCCGGGTACTGGTGGTCCTTACCAGTTAACTAATTAAAACTATTGCACCGCGCCGGACACTCGCTATGTTTTCTGGGCCCCCTGCAGCGTTGAGAGAGAGAGAGAGAGAGAGAGAGAGAATAAGGGTTGTGAGGAGGAGAGAGGAAGAGGGTGGTGAGAGGGGGAGGAGAGGAAGTGCTAGGGAGGAGAAGAGAAAGGGTGTGGGAGGGTGAGGAGGTGGGAGGATAAGGAAGAGGTAGGGTGTGAGAGGGTGAGGATGAGGGAGGGTTCGGGGGAAGAAGAGGAAGGGAGTGGGTGACGAGAGGAAGGGTTATGAGGAGGCAAGGAGGGACTGGGAGGAGGTAAGTGGGTGGGGAGAGGATGTGATGGAAGGAGAAAGAGGAAGAGAAAAGGGGTTGGGAGCAAAAGAGCTGAGAGGGAGAGGAGGGGAAATAGAAGAAGAAAGGGGAAGAGTGGGGTAGGAAGACAGAGAGAGCGAGGGAAGGAGGGAGGGAGAGAATTTAGTGAATGAAGGGGATAGATGAGTAGGAAGATGGAAGGGAGAGTTTTTTTTTAGTTTAACAAATTTATTGGCAAAGCTTGTAGTACAGTTTGCCTATTCTGAGTAATTCAGTCAGGTCTTGACACTGAGGGTGGTATCACTTCTCACTGCCACGCAGGACAGAGGTTCATACACAAAGAAATACATCATGTTCATTAACAGCTATAAATGTATATAGGTCAGATTCATGTGGGTAATGTCACTGTTCACTGCCATGCAGGACAGAGGTTCGTACACAAAGAGTTGCATCATATTCATTGACAGTACATATACATATATGTACACACACACACACACACATATACACACATATACATATATACACATATACATATATACATACACATATACACGTACATACATATGCACGCACGCACACATACATACATACATATACGTCGGTCAGATTCATGTGGGTAATGTCACTCTTCACTGCCATACAGGACAGGAGAGAAGTAAGGAAAAGGAGGAGGAGGAGAAACAAGAGAAGAAAGGGATATGGAAGTAGAAGGGAAGAGAGTGAATGAAGGATGAAGATAAAGGACGGAGTAAGAGAGAAAAGTAGTGGAAATAGCCTGCGTCTCTCTCTCTCTCTCTCTCTCTCTCTCTCTCTCTCTCTCTCTCTCTCTCTCTCTCTCTCTCTCATATACTACCTGTCAGCAGTAAAGTCACTCGGACTGTTTAAGCTACTAAGTTGGGGCAAATTGAATACCCAAAACCGAAGCCAAATTGTTATAATAAACTTGATTTGTTCTCGATCAGTTTGTTAGTGATGATACGTTAGGTTAAGTGAGGTTAGGATAGTTTGGTTGTGTTTGAAAATGGATAAGCGCGCGCGCACACGCACGCACGCGCACACACACACGCACGCGCGCGCACACACACACACCTCCCTAAACATGGAACACACTAATATATAAAAACAATAAATACATAAATATGCATATGATACGCTATATATATATATATATATATATATATATATATATATATATATATATATATATATAGACGCAGTGTTTTGGGATCTCCTAACTCGTCCAGATACTATATAAATGACACGACAAAATACCTCATTTTTTTCACACGATAAACTGTCACTGGCAATATTTTTTCATTAATTCCATAAATATGTATATACTCTATTTTTTACATACACTGTCGTACATTAATCCTGAGCTGTAAATGTCACTTTCATCACTGGTATTAACGCTGATCACGGGATTGCGCAAGGGGGGGGGGGGGGGTTGGCGGGCGTCGGGCAAGGGGTGTGGGTTAGAGGGAGGGGGGGTAAGTATAGGGGAGGAGTTTGAGTTGGGGAAGTTTAGGGGAAGGGAGAGATGGATTTGATGGGGGTGGGGGGGGGGGGGCTTATGTTCGTGGAAGAGAGAAAACGGGAGAAAAGAAGTGAAGAAGGGGGAAGATACGAGAGCAGGGAAAGATGAAAAAGGGAGAAGGAGAGAGAATGATGAGGAAGAAAGGAGAGAAAGTAAAAGGAGAAGAACGAAAGCAAGGAATGAGATTGAAAAGATAAAAGTATGGAAATAGAGAGAAGAGAAGGTGGAGGGAAGCCAAATAATAAAAAAAAAGGTGAAGAGAAAGAAGATGAGAAAAGAAAAACACTAAAAATGAGAATGAGAAAAATAGAGAGGGGGAAGAGATAAAACACAGTGGTAGGGAAGGGAGGGAGGGGAGGGGGGGGGGGGCGGTGGTATTTGGCCTCTCCTGACACCTAGTTATTTACTTGTATTTAATATCTGTGGGTGAGAGTTGCCACTGTTATCATGTCAACACTGGGGGGAAAAAATATATACATAATCTACATAGTTTATTCTGGGAACATTTCACCAACTAGGGTTTTAATACGGTGTGTGAGTTTTGGTTTGGGTGATTTTTAGTTTTATTATTATTATTTTTTTAGCCTGTTGTATTTTTGTCTATATTTGGTTGATTATATTTTTTGGCCTGGATTTTTTTTTTTTTTCAAGGTGATATTTATTTTTGCCTTTAGTTGAGTTGATGTGTGTGTGTGTGTGTGTGTTCATTACAGTAAATTACCTCTGTTCAGACCAGTAAATTGTATCCATCCAATAGATTAATTTTATCCGGTCCATTATATTACATTTGTCCATTAAATTATATTACTTTGGTCCAGTCCACAAGATTAATTTTGTCCAGTCCAATAAATTACTTCACTCCAGGAAATTACTTTTGTCCAGTCTTACAAATTACTTACACCCAATTAGTTTTATCGAGTCCAGTAAATTTCTCCTCTCCAATTCATATAAATTAATTTTGTCCAGTCGAATAAATTAGTTTTGTCCAATGAATGAATCGACTACTGTTCGAATGTATGAAACAACTCAACAATGTTTCATACGAGTCATCCAGTCGGTGTTTTTAATTAATATCCCAGTATTGTATTACACACCTGTTGTACACTGTTACAGCCATTTATGAATTCCTATTTGATTGTGCTTTCTGATAATTGTAATATATATATTTTTGGTAATATATAAAACATGTATTTTTTTTGTAATATTTTATACGTGTAATATCGTTTGTAATATCTGGCATTGAGAATTTGTTTATATATATATATTATATGTCAGTTTGTGTAATATCTATCAAACGTTAAATTGTTTTGTTTCTGTAATATTCCACAAAGGAAATTTTTACTAGCCGCATTTTTTTGTATAATCTAATGACGTAGGATTTCCTTTTATTTTTGTAATATTAACCGAATGTAATGTGTGCTCGTCCTTATATCCATATTTTGTAATGCTTATTCATTGTAATTTTAGTGAGATCTGTTTTCTGTAATATCTAACTTTGTAATATTTATTTTATATTTTACATTTGAGAAATTTAAAATGTGTAATGTAGTTTTTTATGCAGCATTAATATCTAACCGAAGTCATTTATTATTGTTCTCAGTACATTTTCAGACTCCCCTTAGTATGGGGATCTACATACGGGGTAATATCTGGAGTGTAAATATTGGAGGTATCATTCCACTGCTTACCTATCTCTGGGGGTGATACTTAAGGGATGGTTCTCTGGGTGTATTGCAATAAGGGGTTACCTGTGACTTTCTACATTAAGGGGCATTTCTCTGTGCTATGAGTAGGGGGGTGTTACTCTATGGGTTGTTTCTCGAGGGTGTTTTAAGGGGTATTTCTCTGGAGTATTGCCAGGCTTATTTCTCTGTGGGTTATATTAAGGGGTATTTTTCTGTGTTATGATTAAGGTGTGTTTTTCTGGGGGTAGGAGGTGTTTCTCTGGGGCTGTTGTAAGGAGGTGCTTCTCTGGGGCTGTTGTAAGGAGGTGTTTCTCTGGGGGTGTTTTAAGGGGGGGGGGGTGTTTCTCTAAAGTTGTCTCTCTGAGGAGCATCTATAAATATATCCCGAGGTGGTGGTTACACTATGGAATTTCTCTGGGGATATTTAATCAGGGATATATCTCTGGGGGTGTTTATGCAGGCAGAGGGAGGATAAGGGGGGCGTAAACTCGTGATTGGAGCTTGACACGCAGGCGACGGTGACGTGGGCCACCTGCTGGGGGTGTTAATTACAGGTGTTTGAGGCGTCGTGGGGGGTGAGCGGCGTCGGTTTGGCTTCTCTCTACGTTTATTTCTTTATACTCAGTCGCTAACGTTTGCGATCTGGGAACATTATCCATCCCAGAGGTGAATGTTTGGTTAAGGTAGGGTTAGGTTAGGTTAAGGTAGGGTTAGGTTAGGTTATTTTAAGGTAGGTTTTAGTTAAGTGATGATTAGGCTAAGATATGATTATGATTTAAGTTAAGTCAAGTGATGGTTAGGTTAAGGTAATGTTAGATCAGGTTAAGGTTAGAGCTACGTTAAGTTATCTGAAGGCTAGGTTGAGTTAAGGTTAGGTTAAGGTTAAATTAGATTATGATTTAAGTTCGGTTAAGTGATGTTAAGGTAAGTGAAAGTTAGGTTAACTTTAAAGCTATGTTAGGTTAATTTCAGGCTAGGTTAAGGTTGGGTTAAGTTAATTTATACTTAGATTAAAGGTTTGGTTAAAGTTAGGTTATGTGATTATTATATTAGGCATAAGTGTTCCCTTTTACGAACCACTGCCCGCTTCAAGTAACTAAAGGTTAATATTCGCTACTTAACCCTTCATTTTACGATACACCGTCTATTTTAAGCCAGTGTTATTGTACTTGATGCTTCATCTTACGATACAACGGCATTATTAAGTCGTGTGTTATTGTACTTTGTTTTCATATACGCATCAGCGACTACAATAAAACCTGTTTGTCATTTGAACTCATTGAAGACTATTTTATGATACAATTTATCCGTATGGTGAAGTAGTCTTTTATCTTAGTCTTTTGTGTTTTCTTTCAGGCCTTTAATATCTTTCATTTCATTCTTTCAAGTCATTAAGTCATTCTTTCATGTCATTCGGGAGTTTGTATAAAATGAAACACTTTTAACATCCTAGATAAAAAAAAAGTTTTACATTCAACTGTTTCGTTAATTGGTCAGTCATCATGTAAATATATAATTACCTCCATGCATAATGATCAAAGTCAAAATGAAATTAAAAGCTGATTCAATGACAACTATAAAAAAGATTGCCAGTTAGGGATGAAAACGGTTACATACCATATTGATAATTGTTTGAAATCGGTTAATACGTCAGTCAATAACCCGGGCGGATTTCCGTATTCAATCACACGCACATTAAAATATCTATATGATTAAATGCTTTCCGACTCATACAGACGAATGAAATATAGAAATGAATCCAGTTTTTGTTCTATCCAATAACTCGTATGCTAACTAACATTGCCCTAGTTGATATTCAATTTAAAATAAAATGAATTATCGTATGACATGTTTGTTAAACGCACTGTATTAGTGGAGTTAAATTTAGTTACTGTTGGAACATTGCGTATTGTGATGAAAACCTTTACCTGTGTGTGTGCGTGTGTGTGTGTGTGTGTGTGTGTGTGTGTGTTTGTGTGTGTGTTTGCGTGGAGAGCTTAAGAGAGCGAACAGTCTTAGGAAACAGGAGATACAGATGGGAGCACCTAGACTGTTACTTAAATCTGGATTCTACTGAAGGTATAAAACAGGTAAGAGGAATCGTACCAGTTAGTGAGAGTGGACAGCAGGTGAGGTCACTACATCAGAGGGTTCACACAGCGGTCAGGGCGGGGGTCAACACACACTGTACTGGGGTGAGGTGATTCAGGAGGTAAACACACAGTATACCTCCAATTTACTGACGGGTTTTAAAGTCGTGAGGGGAACTAGTGAAATGTATCTTTAACGGGATCACCTGAAGATTGATCCCCAGCTTATTTCACCTGTTGATTAACTTCCCTAACGTTAACTTAACCCAGGGGTTCTCAACCAGGGGGGAATTCCCCCCAGGGGGGGAATTCAGGTTTTCAGGGGGGGGGGGGGGAACTGATTCGGGAGCAAGAGATATGTTCGATGAGAAATCAATCACAGAATTTTGGCCCTTGATGTGCGATTCCTACCCAAAAGTGGCAGAAAGAGCTATCCGTGCATTGCTTCCGTTTGTGTCAACATATCTTTGTGAGTCAGGCTTTTCAACTCAGTTGCAAATTAAAACGAAGCAACGTAGTAGATTAGAGGTAGAAAATGACTTGCGTTGTGCCCTTTCAAGCACTCCTCCGCGTATCCCAGAATTGGCGAAGAAAAAACAATCACAGGTTTCTCATTGACTGTAATCTTCATCTGAATAAAATTAATTACAAATTTACAATATCCTGGTATTCTATTGAACTTTTTGTTTATTGCATTATGCTTCAGTTTGGTCTGTTAAGTAATTCATTATAAATATAAAAAACTATTCTTTTATTCAAGTTTTATAAATCCATCAACATTTTCAATTGGCATTTAATTTGTAAAACTCCACTATAAAAATAATCCATGTAAAATTGTAAATGTATATGTACTAATATGGAAAAAATAAAGGATTTTCAGTATTATATGCATATTATTTGGAATGCACTTTTTGAGGCAGACAATCTTGGAGAGGAGGGGGGAATGACATCCTGACATATGGTGAAAGGGGTGCATGGGGCAAACAAGGTTGAGAACCACTGACTTAACCTAACCTAATCCACCAGGACCCAGGTAGTGTTACGGGGTAGTTAATCATCAGGTGAAATAAATTAGGTGAATCTGCAGGTTGAATATGGTAGGGGAGACTCTTCAGGTGAAATATGGTGTGGGGTGAATATACAGGTGAAATTATGTTAGGAGGCCAATCTTCAGATGAAAACATAAACAGTATTAACACAAAAGTAATTCCACGACGGGAAATTAAAAAAAAACAAGCCAATAAAACCTCTACTTTGAATGGAAATTATTTCGTGTTGGATTTCGGCCGCTCACGCCATTACGACATGACCTCACTACCGTAGCTCGAGGCAGCCAAATATACACAAATGCACATAAAAGGGTTGACGCTCTTTTCAGTCAGCTGGTGTTAATTTCAAGCATTATGTTTTTATTCCTTTTATATAGTTAATGGTATACCTAATGGCTTAAACCAGCTAAAATAGTTTTGTTTGTATCTAGGATTAACGTTAATATGGCCGTGGGGATCAGCTCGTAAAATAATATAATGGTGAATATTATCTCTTGAAGCCCTATTAAGTTATCATAAGGGGTAACCAACTACACCAGGAGTACTTTATCTCGTGTACTCCAGGTTGTAGTGTCTGGTTGTAGTGTATAGTTGTTGTTGTTGTAGTCGTTGTATTTTTAGTCGATATCCCCAAATTTGTATTTTTATTTTAGGACGTACAATAAACAAACACTTAAGAATCAATACAAATAAACAAACTGTAACTCTGTCTGTATTGTTTGGATCTGTATTTCATTGATCTGTTGAAGAGAAAAGTGTCTTGTCTTGTCTTGTAAACTATGATTCTCTGTTACATGGGGGACAGTGTGGTAGGTTTAGGGTAAGTGTTCCTCTCTATCAATGGTGTGTCGTCTACCGTACTGGTCAGTCATGTTGATGCAGCCTGTCATGAGTCACTGATGGAAGAGCTATGATCCTGTGATTTTGGTTAGGTTAGTATTTTTTTTAGGTTAGGTTATGTTACATTAAGTTGGTAGGTTAGTTTAGGTTATGACACGTTAAGTTTGTTGATTAGGTTTGGTTACGTTAGTAGGTTTGGTTAAGTTGTGTTAGATAAAGTTGTTAGGTTAAGTTAGTAGTTTAGGTTAGGGTATATTAGTGTACTAATGCTTATAAGTTACAGCCGACCTTGTTTCGTTACCTCTTATAGACACGTAGAGAATGTTAAAGTATAATTATCACCAAAAATCCTAATAAATTTACCTAGATCATTATTCACCTTTATTAATAAGCATTATCAGGCTGAAACTAATGTGTAAATATTCTTTATGAAAATTAATAAACTTCGGGGCATATTTTATTTACACTGACCAATAAATATTTATTTTTATCCTATAAGAGGCTTAGAAGTTACAACTAATGTTATAAATGAATTTGGTCATTAAGATATTTAACCTAAAGTAAAACAGTTTTCAAAGGTTCACTGTCTTCAGCTCCATGTCTGGCGGCTGAAGGAAGTCATGTTGTGGTGGGTTGAAGCAGCTAAGGTATTAAGTGAAGACAGTGTTTAAGGTGTGATCTGTTGTTTGTGTTGATCAAGGTGTGTTGTTTGTGTTGAGCAAGGTGTGTTGTTTGTGTTGATCAAGGTGTGTTGTTTGTGTTGATCAAGGTGTGTTGTTTTGTGTTTATCAAGTGGTATTGTTTGTTTATCCTCGCCTTTATTGTAAACTCTTACCCTGGTTAGTGTAAACACAAGCAACAAGTCAGTATTCCAGCTTATTCTTGTGTGTGTGTGTGTGTGTGTGTAGGAGTAAATTTTTATACTCTTCCCATTTTCTTCATGCACGAAGGCGAGTTATGACGTCACAGTAAACAAAGGGACGGCCGGTAACAGTGAACCATTATTTATTCCGGACGGTACTGTGGCCCCGCGTTGGTGTCAAGAGCCGCTGTCACCCACTACCAGATTTATTCTCCCTGGGAATACGGGAATACACCGAAATGCATTAAATTGAACCACGATATTTCACGGAACGTTTTTCTAACACTGATATAAACACGTTGTGATCCTCCTCGGTTTTGTGACACTGATTTAAACTTATTCTTGATTTTCCACGCTTTTGTAACGAAGGATTATCGAGTTTTATTACGTTTGAGTTGTGTTTTATCTGTTATTTAAAGATTGATTCAAGTTTTAAAATATTCCTGGGTTTTAATTCTCCGTATCATTCGTTTATTGTTCACAATATAGAATTTTCTCGAAATAATATTTTTTTTTTGTATTTTCTTACTCGTGTTTTTAGGTCACTTCAGGTTTTAATTACTTGATAGAGCGTTCACCTTCTATGCTATTAGCCTCTGGTTCGATTCCCTGTGAGTTTAGAAGATTAAATTCTCTCTGGCGTAACTCTGCCCCCAGGTGTTGCATTCATCTAGTCTCACCTGTCTAATTACTTCCATACACTGTTATATTATTACTAGAATAGATTTTATGTTCGTATATTTTTTTCAAACTAAAATATCAATAGTATTCTCTTTTTTTTTCTCAGGTATGTAAAAGGTAAGGTGATATAACTTTAAAAAACCACATTATGTTAAGTACACCTATTGTAATTAAAAAAAATTCCACCATTTCCAAAGGTCACTTTTGTAGGTTCTGTGTGATGCTATTTACGAGTTAAGTCCTAGAGTGTACATATTCGTTCATAAGTTCCTGGACACGTGTATGGTTCCCACTCTCCACTACTTTACTCAGGTTTCAGGAATCTCATGATACACTACATGACTCTGCTGTGTATGGTTCATGACCTCTTCTGTGTAATGTTCCTGGTGGGGGTTGTAGTGCGGTGTGTTGTTAAGTGGTGTTAAGTGTGTGCGTGTGTGTTAGCCAGTCGTTAAGTGTGTAGAGAGAGTAATAAAGATTTTGATATTTCATTCAGTCATCTCTCTTCCTCTCTTTATTTTCTTTCATTTCTCTCTCTCTCTCTCTCTCTCTCTCTCTCTCTCTCTCTCTCTCTCTCTCTCTCTCTCTCTCTCTCTCTCTCTCTCTCTCTCTTCCCCACATTACGTTAAGTCGACGACATACGACACCAAAGAGCCATACAAAAATGAAAGTGATTTTTTTTAATTTGTTTTCGTTGTGTCTGGCCACCGTCCCGTCCAGCCCAGTCCACTAGAATTTTTGCGAAAAGATGTGGTGGCGAGTTTTTGTGTGGCCAGGGAGCGCACGAGCTGACCCCAGATGAGAGGGACCACGACGACCTGAGATTGCTGGTGGGTGGTGAGGTGGGTGGGTGGGTGGTGAGGTTGTGGGTGCTTTGCTTGTGAGGTGGTGGTGTAGGTGGGGAGATATGTGGATAGCGACATGGGTGGGTGGCGAACTGTGTGTGTGTGATTAAAAAGAGAGAGAGAGAGTCAACCACAAAGTAATCTTAAATGAGAACTGAAGAAGTTGAGTTAATTTTCAGTAATGAATTTGACCTTTGACGCTATAGCAGAAGAATTGACAGTGAGAAAAGGGAACGTTCAGACCCTAATTGATAGGTAAAGTTACATAGCTATAGGTATTTTTATTCCCGAGATAGGTGTAGACTGTAGATGCCTAAAAATAGCTATGAAAAATACACGTATGTTATCACTCACTATACCTCATTCGGTTGACTCCTCACTCGGTTGACTCATCACACGGTTGACTCATCACTCGGTTGACTCATCATTTGATGGCTCATCACTCACCCCATCATTCGGTTGACTCATCACTCGTCTGATTCATCACATACCTGCCTCATCAGTCTTTCATTTGTTGAAATTTTGTCTGAAAATTAATTCAGTAATAACTCACTGAAACAAGTCACCGGAATAATTACTTTAAAATGGCTCAAACAATCAGGCAATTCAGTTTATTTGGAAATAATTTATCATTTATGTTTATTGTGGTAATGGGAAGAATTAGTGTGTGGTGGTGTGGTGGTGGGAATTTAAACCACTTCCGTTGGATCACCTGAAGATTAGGCCTCCCACAGTATTTTCACTTGGAGTTTAAGCACACCCGATTGCGAATCTGATTTAACATAACATAACCTAACCTAACCTTAGAAACTTAGAAACCTTCCATATCAGGATAGGTTAAAGAAACTTAACTTGCATTCCCTAGAAAGACGAATAGTGCGGGGAGATATGATAGAAGTATTTAAGTGGGTGAAAGGAATCAATAAAGGGGATATAGATAAAGTTCTTATAATATCCAAGCAGGATAGGACTCGGAGCAACGGATTCAAGTTGGATAAGTTTAGGTTTAGGAGGGAGATATGAAGGAACTGGTTCACAAATAGGGTGGTGGACGAGTGGAACAAGCTTAGCAACTTTGTAGTAAATGCTGGAACTCTGGAAAGTTTTAAAAGGAGGCTAGATAGATACATGGATGATAGAGAGTGGTAGTAACTCTCGACAGGAGCTGCCATGCACAGGCCAACCAGCCTATTGCAGACTCCTTATTTTCTTATGTTCTTATGTTCTTACCTTATTTCACCTTAAGATTAACCACCCTACCGGTAACTTAACGTAACCTAATCCCTCAGGTGGCATACGGGTATTTAATCAACAGGTGAAATTAGCTGGGAGGGGCTAATCTTCAGGTGATTCCTTCCATTGTCTTGTATTATTTAAAGAGGCTTGGCTAATTACAGGTACAGAATATTAGGTGTGTTTGGTGTTAACTCTTTTCTGTTGTTTTCTATACTTCTCTATTTTCATCTTTCCTCCTATACCATCCTCTCTCTCTCTCTCTCTCTCTCTTGAGGTTTTTGTCTTCATTGATCTATCCTACACACAAGTTGGAGAGGAGTAAGATGAAGGAACAGACAGATATAGAGAGACAGATACAGGAACGACGCAAACAGAGACAGACAGGCAGACAGTCACAGTAGGTTTATATCTGATTATCTTATTGTGATTATTTTTGTTATCTCTTGTGTCTATTTTATATTAACTCTGTCCATTTTCAATTGATTTTTTTTTATCATCAGTATTGTATTATTTCTCTCCGACTTTGTTCTACTGTTCAGAGTTTTGGCTAAGTTAAAAATTCTGGTTCTTCTGGGGGTTAAATTTCTCATGCGTGGTGCAGAATTCTCAAGCGTCTCTGGAATTCAGCATAAAACAGGCAGAGGTCCACAACGCGTATAGTTACCTTTTTTTAAGAGAAGTTTAAACTGTGACATAGTGAGGTAACTAAAATAATATAACAAAGGTAAAATGAAATTCTTACCTTTATTCGTCATCAGGTTAAATTGTGACTTTGTTGTGGCTTAAGGTCATCTGCTGTCTGTAACCTCATTGATTTTCCGTAACCTATCCCGGGTACAGTGTTTAGAGTAGTGCCTGTATCTCACCATAGCACCCGTCTTGGTGTAGAAACAAATGAACCCGGAGCAATGCGTCTTTTTTATGTATGTGTTAGTTTGTTTCTTTTCTTGTTGCAGGGAAAACAGACAACAGACCAGATCACAATGGCGAGGTATAAATGTGTTTTAATTTAAGGGTAACGGGTCTATACTTTTCTTTGTGATTATGTTTACCTGAAAATCTTTTAAGTCGTTTTTCTTTTTGTAATTATTTTATTTTCAATGTTTTTCTTATGTAACAACAAAGTGACAAAGAGAATAATACTAAAAGGAAATAAATCAAAGTGTAAAACATTTTAATAATAAAGTTTTTACAGTATATACAGTTTTTAATGACTAGATCAGGAGAGCTTACAGTATAACTCACAGTGGATATACTGTACGTGTGAGAAGAGCATTGTAAGAAATCCCTGTGTAAATAACTTTTATCATTGAACTACAGATAAATTGGTGAACTAAAAAATAAACCCTTTTCTGTTGTGTTTTTTTATAAATTAGATGGAACTCGGTATCTTCTATTACAATCTTCGTATGAGATAAACCAAACATATATATAAATAATTAAAATATTCCTCGTCATAGATATTATATTAAGATCATTATATACAAACTATAAAAATATTTCTTCTTATAAACAAAACCATAATGTTTTCTGATGGAAGCAGATAAAAATACAATATATATATATATATATATATATATATATATATATATATATATATATATATATATATATATATATATCGACTTTGGCTGCAATAACCTAAACATCTACCAGCGCACTTCATCTTCACTAAAAAAAATGCTAAAAGATCTTTAAGTCCCTCAGTTCGGGGTAAATCCTCCATTATACAATACCCTTTCTGACAAGTACAAGTACATTATTCTGTGAACCTCTCTTGATTTAATACAGCAGACAGGTAAGATTTACTGGTTTGTAAAATATTTTCCGTAGGTAAACTTTCATCAACTAATATGTGGAGTTATTGTGCCAGAACGTGAGTGTATGTATGTATGTATGTATGCATGTATGTATGTATGCATGCATGCATGTATGTATGCATGCATGTATGTATGTACTGTATGTATGTGTGTATGTATGTAATGTATATATGTATGTATGTAATGTATGTTAGTGTTTTTGTCTTATGTTTTGGGATAAATAATTGATGTGGAGTTACCTGAGTTACCTGCCACCATGGTGTTGGTTTTGGATCATGTGAATAAAGGCTTATTTCACCTGATGATTAAATACCCTAACCTAACCTACCCTAACCGTGTGTGTGTGTGTGTGTGTGTGTGTGTGTGTTTACGTACCAAACTAAATTATTTTCCCTAAAACAAAGTTCTCAGTATTTAGTTGACTGACGAAAAGCTACACGATGAATTGCTGATTCCCCGATGAAGCTGCTGCATCACATTCAGTAATATTCATAGCAGGAAAAAACGCGAAAAAATATAATAAAACTTCACCAATGTGTTAAAAGGAAAATGCTGTTTATTCATTGTATGTACATTTTTATAAATTCAACAATAACACTACAAATTCTGGTGTATATACTATACACAAACAGTACTCGGGGTCACTTGTTTATATAGAAAATGAAGAGTGTGAAAAATACGATATTAATTTCAAAAATGCCTAAATTTCGTTCTATATATCTGGGTGATATATTTCCTGTAGCAAATACTTCCCTTTGGTTTATACCGTATGTAGTCTGAACTTGTGTTGAAATATCTAGGCGCTGTTTAAAATGCATATATATATTTACATATAGATATAGCGTTTTATTCTGAATTTATGTCCGTCAAAAGTATTTGCAGCCTTTTTTTTTATTTTCATGTTTTTTATGGTTTATTTTATTTGTATTTTGTTTAGTTATTTCGGTAATTATCTTGTGGGAGGAATAAATTGTTTTCGTTCTTGAAGAAGGTTCTTCACTTACTTCACACTACGTTGTATACCTGCGCGGTCTCTGTACAGTTGCCACAGGGTTCCTTTACCCCCTGTGGTGACGCTTACGTACAAGTGACAGTCGACTATACTTATGATTGAAACCGTAGCAGTCTTGTAACGATGAAGCTGATTGGTGGAAAAGATTCCTAGACGTACTTTCACTTGGTAATAATAAATAGAAATATAAATAGAATATAAACTCAATATAGATTATAAACACATAGATGATTCTTATAAGGGAAAATACCAATAAGGCTTTAAAAGTAAAACATAGGAGTAAATTTGTGTAGTTGATGA
This sequence comes from Homarus gammarus, assembly GCA_958450375.1. Lineage (NCBI taxonomy): Eukaryota > Metazoa > Arthropoda > Malacostraca > Decapoda > Nephropidae > Homarus > Homarus gammarus. The sequence goes on from CAUDMG010002508.1 coordinate 1,588,907, forward strand.
TCATCATACAGTACACCAGGAAGGTTCACACAGGGACACTGGCGCCGCTACACATGTCCTTGGTAAATCACACAATAGTTCAGTGTTGAAACAAACACTAAATCTTCGAGAAATATCATTATCCTGGTAGTGACCAGGACTGTCATACTACACACCCGCTCACCTTCCTGGAGGTCCGGAGCTAGTGTGGAAGATTAAGACGCCGATAATACATGTTGTTAAAACGCTCGCCTCAAGATGACCATCCTTACTCTGTTCTCTGCCCCACCACCTTTTTTTAGCACTATACCTGACAATAATATCGGTCCTATCCTTCATGTATCCTGTAGTACACTCCCTAGATATCAATTTCGTCGTTCTCCTGTGAAAATTTTCGGTGGCGTTGTTTGTCATTTATCTGGCGAGGCTGTTATATTACGCTGGGAACAGGAACCAGTGCAAGATTCTGAAGGTTTTTGGTATCCAGGTGGATGATGAGAGGTCGCTGGAGACAACCTTTCGTCTGGGTCACTTTATCTGCCTTATGTGATCTTCAAGCGTTAATTTTACAGGTAAACTGATCACTCTGTGTGTGTGTGATTTAGATAATAGACAATCTTGTAATATTCATCCGTAAACCAGAGTTGATATTTTACTTTTAATCTTAAGGTTGTGTGTCAGCTGGTCGTCCTCACTCGGCCACCCACCTGTTACTTCTGTCTGATGCTGTCCAATAATTGTCACTTCCTCAACACTTCACAGTATCTGTAGTCATAAAGGCAACACTTCCCCAACATGTGTGATCCTAAGTTCCCAACATTCTGTAACACGAGAGAGAGAGAGAGAGAGAGAGATCCTCTGCAGAACGTAGGCATAATCTCTTTCTCACGCACATCGATTGTTACTCAATCCGTTTTCTCACCTACACTGATATTCATATCGCTTCTGCTCTCACGCATTTTGTGTGTGTGTGTGCGTGTGTGTGCGTGTGTGTTGTATAATGTCAGTTTACGGGCACACGTATGCATCTGTGTATATAAATGATGTAGACAAATTTTTTTTTCCACCAGCTGTTGTATATTAACGTGTGGATCACTCACCATATCACGTCATGAACATTAACCACGACAAAACATGACACCACACCATATACCTCGCCACACCACACCATACCTCGTTACACCATACATCACACCATACATCGCCACACCATACCTCGCCACACCATACCTCCCACACCTACTCACCACTCCACACCATACCTCACCACTCCATACCATACTTCACCACACCACACCTCGCCACACCACACCATACATCGCCACACCTCACCATATCTCACCACACCACACCACACATCGCCACCCCATACTACAGCTATTTCACACCTCGCTATACCAATACCACATCCACTCTTCACCATCACCACACCATAGCCAAGCCACATCATATCGTACCACCTCACTCCACAGCCACGCCACAGCACACCATACACACGATTCCACACCACAGCCAAGCCACACCACGCCACACCACACCTCGCCTGGGACAGCGACATAGTATACCACGACCGAATGAGAGCCACACCACCTAACGACGCTGTTTAGACCTGCGGGCCAGCCAGTCAGGCAACAACGTCATTTATTACCCGAGGGTCATTTGAGGTCATGTTTTAGGGTCGTTAGGGTCAAATATCGAAGGCCATGGTTCGTGACCTGACCTCCAACCAAGGGCTTTTGTGCAGCTGCCGCTCTCTCTGCCCCCCCCCCCCCCTTCCTTGTTAAGATTAGAACTTAGGATTACAAGGCCCAGGGTTACTTTGACCTAAGAGAACACCGAACTTTTAAGGTCAGTTTCTCCACCACCACAACACCGGCTAAGTCGTTTTTCATTTCCACTGTCGTATTCTGGGCAGGTGGACGGGAAAAGGTGATGTAATTTGATTATTTTTTTTATACTGTTGTGTTGTGTAATCTTGACCCCAGTTGGTTTTTTGTTTCGGTTTGGTGTACAGTTACTCTACACACACACGAAAAAGGATGCCCCCGTCCTAAGAAAAGTCTCCAGTCTTCTTCAATCCCAGCTTTATGTATTGTATCACCCTGAGCGGCGCCTCAAGGAGAATACGAACACACTGGCCTCTGATTAGGATAGTGCGACCTGGCCTCCTCAAACCTCACAAACCTCTATTTTGAAAGAACATCCAAAAATTTGGGTCAAGTTGATTAGTCTAGATATAACTTCACGACCATACACATGCACACACACATGCTCAAACACACATACAGACAAACATACATGCTCATACACACATACTCACATTCACACAATATATTTCTTTTTAAATCCACATGAGATATATTTTTCAAGTATATATTTTGACCTCGTACTGCCTCAGGTGGTCTCGGTAACCATCTGTATTTATGTGTAAAAAAAATATAAGGTAGGTTTTTGGGGATTCTCTTCCGTTACCGTCTATATATTCATTAATCTTCAAGGTATTTTTTTTTTTTGTGTGTGTGTGTGTGTGTGTGTGTGTCAGTCAGTTAGCGTTAGGGTGGTTAATCTTCAGGTGAAATAAGCTGGGGAGTAAGCTTTAGGTGATCGAGTTTTTTTTCTGTTTTGATGTGACATGAATGTAAGGAGGTGGTGAGGAGGTGTCCCACTCGTATTAATTTAACCACACGGTAGACTAGCGCCCTGGAAAGAGATCTCATGCACAATTGTGAATAATATAGCCAGAATGTATACTGTTATATATCACTGACGTCACGTAATATAGGAGTAGTTTTTTCTAAGATTCGTCACCTAATCTCATTTTATTGACTATCTTGTGACCAATAACATGAGCAGGTTTTAATTAATTTATACTTTGATATACCACAGTTCCTCATAGTCAGTGTGGATATATACTAGTTCCGGGTGACAGAAGTATTTGTTGTGCGTTTGTTTCGGTGATAAATGTCTTTGTTGTAAATACATTGTTGTGGTGTATTTTTGTGTGCTTGTGTGGGGAGGGGGGTCCATTCGTCATCACTACAGCTATCCTTCCTAACTTCACCACTAACAACAACGCTACGGTCATCACAAAAACCATCACCACTTATACCATCTTTTCATCTCTACTAATACCACCTGTTATCACCACCACCACCATTATCACCACCACCATCATCATCACCACCACCATCATCACCACCACCATCATCACCACCACCATCATCATCACCACCACCATCATCACCACCATCATCATCACCACCACCACCACCACCATCATCATCACCACCACCACCATCATCACCACCACCACCATCATCATCATCACCACCACCTTCACCATCACCACCACCATCATCATCACCACCATCATCATCATCATCACCACCATTATCATCACCATCACCACCATCACCACCACCACCACCACCACCAATACTAGCATTATAACCAATACCAACCCTTACTCTCTTCACAACCATTACCACCAATCCAACACTGAACACCACCACCAATCCTCTTCCTCCTCCTTCACTCACAAACAAGCTAACAAGCTGTTCACTCCGCTCCGCCACCATTAGCAGCTAATGGGTCAAAATTTGCCACCATTAGTCATTCTCAAAATTTCAAGATCTGGCAACATTATTCATTCCCCAAAATTCCAATAATTCCTAAAGTCGCTGCGAAGTGGATCCTGCGAGAGATTTGTCATCCGCCAGAGGACATTAGTCTATTTCAGGAGCTTTCCCGGCCGCCACGCTCAGCTGTCTGGGGTGGTAGCTTGGTGGCGGTGTATTTGGTTGGTGTATTAGGGTGATGGGTGGGTGGGCTTGACGGGGAAGGTGGGTGGTTGGGAGGTATTAGGGTGGTGGATGGGTGGGTGGGCTTGACGGGGAAGGTGGGCGGTTGGGAGGTATTAGGGTGGTGGATGGGTGGGTGGGAGCAGTTGGTTGAAGGGGCATTCAGGTAAGTTGTTAGGGACAGACAGATCTTAAACAACAAAATTACTCATTAGTTAACTGTCTCAATATGACAGTTAATTATCTTAGCTGATGGTGCCGGGTTATCAAGATATGTCCCCGTTACTCTCATATTTAATTTTAACTCTTCTTCATACATTCATCCTCACATACATTACACTAAACCACACACACACACCCACACACACACACACACACACCCACACCCACACACACACACACACACACACCCACACACACACACCCACCCACCCACCCACCCACACCCACCCACACTAATACCACTTACCCCCTCCCAGCTTATACCCTCCCACATGCCCTGGCGTCTTCCCCCCTCTCATATAAGTCTCATGAATTTCAATCAAAAGTTGAATAATCCTCAAATCCCCAACTAATGAACCAGCTGGCCGACCTCAGGTATATTTCCCAGATGACTCCATGTTAATTTGTGGAATTTTGGCAAGCTCTAAATCCTACTGAAATACTTGTCCCTTTTCTCTCCCTTCTTTCATTTCCTTCTATTTATTCCTTTTCTCTTTTAATACTATACTTTCTTCTTTTCATTTCTCTTTTCTTCTTTCATTCTTTTTTCTTTCTTCTTCCCTTTTTTCGTTGATTTGTCCCTTCCTTCTCTTCTCTTCGTCGCTCTTTTCTTCTTAATTTTTCTTTTTTCTCTTCTACCCTCCCATCGTTCTTCTATCCCTTATTTTGTTCTCTTTTCTTCTTTACTTTCCTCACTACCTTTGCGTTCTCCCTTCCTTCCTTCCTTCCTTTCTTCCTTCCTTAATTTCCTTCTTTCTCCTCTGTATTATCTTCATTCTCTCTTCTATACCTTTGCCTCATTTTATTCCATCTTCCCTTTCTACTCCCTTGTCACTCATTCTTAATCCCCTCTTCTCTATATATTTCTTTCTTTATTTTCTTTCTTCCTTCCTTTATCCCATTGTTTGTCTTCCTTAATCCTCCTTATTTCTCCAACATTATCTTTGTTTCGTCTTCACTATTCTGTCTTTTATATGTTTTTTTATTATTATTTCTCTAATATTTTTTTAATCTCTTATTTTTCTATTCATTCTTATTTTTGTTAATTATTCTCTTATTCTTGTATTTATTCTTATATTTTTTTGCATATTCCTTATTTTGTATTTAATCTCTTATTTTTACTGTATCTTATTTTTTTTTTGTATTTAATCTCTTTATTTGTTTATGTCTTTCCTTGCTAATATTATCCGGTATTACAGTTGACCCCAGAAGACTTGTTCCTCCTTATATTGGTAAAAATAGTTGGTATGTGTGGAGTCTCTCAGGATCTCCGAGAATTTGTTACCAAGGTCATTCAGGATTTTGGCCCAGGTTCCATTCACATATAAGCACAAAAGCCTCCCCAGCGGGAATCGAACCCTTAACCCTTACCATGGGAGTCGGGATCTTTACCACTGAACAACTTAGTACGTATTTGTTTGTGGATAAAGGTGGTGGTCATAGGTGGTAGGTGTGGTGTGGATAGGTGTTAGTGGTAGGTGTAAGTGTGGTGTGGAGAGGTGTTCGTGGTGGGGTGTAAGTGTGGTGTGGATAGGTGTAGGTGTGTTGTGAAGATCTTGAAGTGTTGTGATTGGGGGAGGAGCAACACAAGGAAACACATCTGGGGAGGGAATTAGAGGCAGCGACGATTGACAACGTGTGGGAGGAAAGAAAGTGTTGGTTGAAGATGCTGAACGCTGTGTGGGAGCTGAGGGTGAACGTGTGATGAAGACTATTATGAAGTCAGTGTTTACGATGGAGTTTGATTTTTATTTTATATTTTATTTTACATATTTTTTTTTATCCAATACGGTTGGGATTTTGTACTAAATAATTCTGCGTGGGAGACTGGAACTTTAAAGATTCGTGTGTGTGTGTGTGTGTGTGTGTGTGTGTGTGTGTGTGTGTGTGCGCGCGCGCGCTTCTGTACTGCGCTTCTCTCTCCATATAAGAACATAAGAACATAAGAATGGAGGAAACTGCAGCAGGCCTATTGGCCCATACTGGGCAGTCCCGTTTACACCCAACCCCTATTGCTCATATGAGCATCCAACCTATGTTTGAAGCAATTCAGCGTATTCGAGTTAATGATGATATTTGGTAACTTGTTCCATTCATCCACTACTCTGTTTCCAAACCAGTGTTTACCTATTTCACGCCTAAATCTAAATTTGTCCAATTTAAAACCATTGTTACGAGTTCGCTCCTGGTTGGATAATTTGAGTACCTTTGTAATGTCCCCTTTGTTTAGCCCTGCCTTCCATTTATACACCTCTATCAGGTCGCCCCTCGCTCTACGTCTCTCAAGGGAGTGCAAATTAAGATGCTTTAACCTGTCTCTATACTCAAGGTTCCTGATACCCGGGATTAGTCTTGTCATTCTCCTCTGAATTCTTTCCAAGGATTCTATATCCATTCTGTAATAAGGTGACCAGAACTGGACTGCGTAATCCAGGTGTGGTCTCACAAGAGCAAGATACAGTTTTAGGATGACCTCGCTAGTCTTGTAACTAACACTCCTTTGTATGAACCCAAGTACTTTATTAGCCTTGTTACGAGCAAAAACACATTGTTTACTTGGCTTAAGGTTCCTACTTATCATTACTCCTAAATCTCTCTCGCAGTCGGATTTCTCTATGGCATCGTTGTTCATCTGGTATCTGGTTTCCCTGTTTACATTTCCTATACTGAGTACTTTACATTTGTCAATGTTGAATTTCATCTGCCATTTTTCAGACCATTCGAAAAATTTGTTTAGATCCTCCTGTAGTTTTGCCGAGTCCTCGTCAGATTTGATAACACGTCCTATTTTAGTATCATCAGCAAATTTACTTATGTTGCTGTCTATGCCGATATCTATGTCGTTTATGTATATAATAAACAATAATGGTCCAAGTATTGAGCCTTGGGGAACTCCACTTGTGACGTTGCTCCAATGGGACTTAGTGCCGTTAATGCTCACTCGCTGTTTCCTGTCCTGTAACCACGCCCTAATCCATTTAAGGATGTCACCTTTGATGCCATGAGCTTCTACCTTTCTAATTAGTCTTTCGTGGGGTACTCTGTCGAAGGCTTTGCTAAAGTCGAGATATACCACATCATAATTGTGCCCCTCGTTCACTGATTCGAAAACTGATGAAAAGAATGTTAATAGATTAGTTAGGCAAGAACGTCCGCTTGTGAAGCCATGCTGGGAATCATTGATCAATCTGTGCTTCTCCAGGTGATTTCGAATAGAGTTTGAAATGATTGCTTCCAGTAATTTGCCTACTATTGATGTTAGACTGATTGGGCGGTAGTTAGAGGATAGTGATCTATCCCCCTTCTTGAAGATCGGTATTACATTCGCTATCCTCCAGGATTCTGGTACTACACCTGTTTTTAAGGACATGTTAAACAACTTTGCTAAGGGCATACTAAGCTCTTCCTTACATTCCTTTAATACTCTGGCAAATATCTCATCGGGACCAGGTGACTTATTAGGCTTTAGTTTGTCTATTTGCTTACTAACATCGTTACTAGTCACTACTATCTCACTTAATTTGTTTTCTTCACTATCTCTGAATAGAGTCGGTGCCTCGGGTATCATGTTTAAATTTTCGCTGGTGAAAACTGTTGAAAAATATTTATTCAAATTATTGCTCATTTCTCCGTCGTTATCAGTGAGCTCGCCGGAGTCTGACCGTATTGGTCCAATCTTTTCTCGTGTTTTAGTTTGGTACATTTGGTAGAATCCTTTGGGGTTTGTCTTTGCCTCCCTTGCTATCCTTACCTCATTATTCCTCTTTGCTTTCCTTATCTCGGTTTTAACCCTACTCGCCAATACCCTATAATAGTCCCAGAGGTGAATTTCGCCACGATTAATCCTTCTACCTATAGCCTTCCTTTGGCCAATGATGTTCTTTAAATAATTATTTATCCATTTAGGGTCATTGTTGTTTGATCTGAGTTTTTTGTATGGTATGTTCTGCCTTTGTGCATTAAGTAACTCACTATTTAAATTGTCGTGGAACTCGGCAATCTCAGATCTCGTTATCAGGTCGGTGTCATCTGTCAGGTTCACGGCCAAGCGCGACACCCCCTCTCTCAGCTGCCTCTTTAAACTGTCAAAGTTTGCCCTTCTGAAATCTGGTACTTTAGTGGAATTTTCCTTACGTCTGCCCTGAAAATCTAACTGGAATCGAATTTCTTTGTGATCGCTGTTTGCAAGTTCGTTCCCTACCTCGACATTGCTAATGAGGTTTTCTCTGTTTGACAAAACTAAATCCAATATATTATTACCCCGTGTGGGTTCGGTTATATGTTGACTTAGGAAACAGTCCTGGATCGTCTCAAGAAAATCCTCTGATTCTGAGTTACCCGTAAGGTCGGTCCAATCTATTTGGCCAAGGTTAAAGTCGCCTACTATACAGACTTTGTTGTGTATGGAAGCCCTGCGCATTTCATCCCAGATAAGTCGTTCATTGACTCTGTCAAGATTGGGGGGTCTATATATTACTCCTGTGATTAATTTTTCCCGACCGTCGCTTAATTCTATCCAAATTGTTTCTGTATTCCTCTCAGTTTTTATTTCCTTATTTATTTCACACTTCAGATTATCCCTAACATAGATTGCTACTCCGCCTCCTTTCCTGGTCTGCCTATCGGTATGGAACAGTTTGTAACCCGCAATTTGGTATTCGACTGGTAATTCACGTGTGTCTAGGTTGATCCATGTTTCAGTGAATGCAATTATGTCGATTTCTTCGGTACATACCAAGGCCCTAATATCATCCATTTTGTTTCTCATACTTCTACTGTTCGCGTAATATACATTTAAGTTAGTCGTGTTCTGAGTCCTTCCCTTACCGCGTTTAGTTTTAAACTCCCTGTCTAATTTAGTTATGTCATCATTCCTAACACTATTTCCCTGTAATCTTTCGCCTTGTTTACCCGCTCCCACTGCAGTCTCCTCCACCCCCGTGCCCCTATGTTCTCTTAGCAGTTTAAAGACTTCGATATCTTTTGAACTGCCCCCTCTAGAGCCCCAGCCAGGGATGCTACTCCATCCCTAGACAGGTGCACCCCATCCCTAGCATAAAGGTCCCTTCTGCCATAGAAGTTGTCCCAGTTGTCAATGAATGGGACTGATATTGACTTGCAATATCTGTCAAGACGGTCGTTAACACCAACTGCCCTTGACAACCATTCACTGCCAACTCTCCTTTGCTTATTAGACCATATGTTACAACTGTGTTAAAAGATCAGTGTAAAAATATTGATACCTGTGAAAGACTGTTGTTGAAGGTAATTAAGGCTGAACTCACCTGGATGCATTGTATTGAAGGACAGAAATAGAATAAGTGATAATACTAATATGTATCTCCACAGGAAAAATAAATTAGGATGGTTTTAAAGACTACGAGAATAAATCATTAAACTAAAATAATTTGTTTAAAGTTAAAAGTAAAGTTAAAAAAAAATACGACACAAAATATTACATAACCAGAATTAATTAAGAACATTGATGTTTTTCAACGCAATGCCACTAATTATTCAATTAATTAATAAACCTAATACCAAAATCAAATTACACTGTGACAAAAATAATAATAATAATTAAAAAAAACCATGAATTAACGAGACTGGCAAATATTTCAATCACCAAAACAAATAATGTGGAAAATAATACTACCGAAAAATTTGGTTACAACGAGAATGACCAAAAAAATCAACAATAATAAAAAAAACCTCTTCCATCCCTCTTCGCCCTTTCCCTCTTCGCCCTCCGCCCATCACCCCTTCCCCCTCCACCCCTACCCCCTCCACCCCTACCCTTTTTTCCCCGCCACCCGCTTTCCCCGTCCACCCCCTATCCCCGTCCACCCACTCCATCCCCCTTTACCCCTCCATCCCCCTTTACCCCTCCATTCCCCCCTCCTCCACCCCCCTCTCCCTCCTCCACCCCCCTCCCCCTCCTCCACCCCCCCGGAAAAAAAAGGTATCCCCCCCCATAGTTGACCAGAGAGAAAAATGATGTAATTCTGGGATTTCATTAATACATTTATCAACAGCTGTATGAGTCAGCACGACAGAGACACGTTTCACACCACCGTTCACAACAAGAGCTTTTACAGTGGTGTTAGTTGTGGGGGTGGTAGTAGTAGTGGTGGTGATAATGGTGTTAGTAGTGGCAGTGGTGATGATAGAAGTGGTGGTAGTAGTGGTGGTGATAATGGTGTTGCTAGTGGCAGTGGTGATGATAGAAGTGGTGGTGGTAGTAGTGGTGGTGATAATGGTGTTGGTAGTGGCAGTGGTGATGATAGTGGTGGTAGTAGTGGTGGTGATAATGGTGTTAGTAGTGGCAGTGGTGATGATAGTGGTGGTAGTAGTGGTGGTGATAATAATGGTGTTAGTAGTGGCAGTGGTGATGATAGAAGTGGTGGTAGTAGTGGTGGTGATAATGGTGTTAGTAGTGGGGGTGGTGGTGATAGTGGTGGTGACGGTGGTGTTGGCTGTATTGTTGTTATTGTTTTGTTGTTATTATTCTTGTTGTGAAGCCCCGTTGCTCTGTAGCCAACACCCGAGAGAAGGGAGGGAGTGAGGTAAGAAGGGGGGTGAAATAAGAGGTGGGGGGGAGGGAGTGAGGTAAGAAGGGGGGTGAAATAAGAGGTCGGGGGGAGGGAGGGAGGTAAGAAGGGCGGTGAAATAAGAGGGGAGGGGGGGGCGAGGGAAGGAGTGAGGTAAGAAGGGAGGCAGAAATAAGTAGATGTCGAAATAGATAGATAAATCGGTAGAGAGAGAGAGAGAGAGAGAGAGAGAATACAATTTTACTCTATAAAGGTAAAAATATATAGGTGAACTCAACACTCCTCTACAGCTCCCACGAGGCAAATATCCCTGAGCCCAGCAACCTGTACCGAGTGGAACCAACCTGCTGTGGATATATGCACCTGTCAAATGACCTTCAGTTTACCTTCCCTGATCTAGTTAGTACAGGTGTTCTATTAGTCTTGGGTCAGTTTGTTGCCACTGTAGATCTAGGCATTTCACCAACCAATATTTAATAGGAACGATGTATAGGTGTGTTACATTTACCTTGTTATAGAGTGTAGTACAGGTACATACAGGTATAAGGATCTAATTATGGATACAATACAAAAACATTACAGAGAACACAAAATACATAATAATATTGTATGTAGATAATTTACATACAGGTAACATATTACAAGAAAGTCACATTCTGTAGATTTCAGTATAGTTACAGTACAGCACCATTATAGAGGACCAAAATACATAGTCATATATATTAATACATAGTAAGGCATACACAGTAATACATAGAAAGGATTTGTATCGTGTGTTGCGGAGGAAAGTCGTACCCAAAGTTAAGGTGTCGGACTCTGGGTGCACGAAGCATAAAAGAACAGCGTCGCTCCTTCCTGAAGTGGTAAGGTGATATGAGGGCTAAGGAGACGCTCCGGGGGGAAACAGGGAGAGAGGGAAGGGGGAGAAAGAGGGTGGGAGTAAGGGATTGAGAGAGGGGGAGTGAAGGGGGAGAGAAAAATAGAGAGAGAGGGGGGGGAATGAAAATGAGAGAGAGGGGAGGAGTGAAAGACAGAGAGAGAGAGAGAGAGAGAGAGAGAGGGGGTGGGGTGGAAATTAAAATAGAGGGGGTAGAAAAACAAATGGTTGACTGGTAGACAGACAGATTCCCCAACACATAGAGAGGAAAGCACAGACAGGAAGACACAAAAGAGACAGACAGATACAATAAAGAAAACACCGGCAGTCAAATACACAGACAGACAGACAGACAGATGATAATAGCGTGACGGGGTTAATGGGTGACTAAACGGAAACAAATGAGAAGCATACAACTGTTGTAGGGGAGAAGGTGAGGTAGAGAGGGGGGGAGAGTGGGGAATGGGGGCAAGGAGAGGGAGGGGTGAGTATGGAATAGGTGAGACAGGGAGGGAGAGAGGAAGGGAGAAGGTCCATTAGAAATTTTTTGTAGGTAAATGAGCGGGAATTGAAGGGTGGTGAATGGAAAAGGGAAAAGGTTGGGGGTAATGGGAAGGAAAGCGAGAGGAAGTGGAAGAGGCTTGGATTATGGGGAATTAGATGGATTAAGGGTGTAAGGAGGGAGGGGATGAGGGAGGATTGAGGAGAGGGGAAGGGGATAGGGAGAACATTAAGGGAGGTAAGGGGGGTGAGGAGGACTGAAGACAGGAAAGGGGGAGAAGGTTGGGGATGATGGGAAAGAAGCACATGTGTGAGAGAGAACCTATATACCACCTACCAAAATCTCTACCACTATCATCATCATCACCAGCACTACCACAAACACCACTACTAACATTACCACACTAACCACCATCACTAACATCACCTCTACCACCACCACCACCACCACACGGCTGGGGGCCCACTTATGAAAAACGTCAATTGGAAAAGGAAATCTTATAGGAAGCGTGAGAGAAAGAGTGAGAGGCAGAAGAAGGAAACAGTGGCAGGGTAAGATAATACGTAAGGGGGGGGGGGAAGGGGAGGTGGAAGGAGGAGGGGGAGGTGGTGGGTGAGGAGGTGGAAGGAGAAGGGGGAGGTGGTGGGTGAGAGGAGGGAGAGAAAGCGAAAGATGAGGAGAAAGAGAGGATGTGAAAGGTAAAGAGAAAGAACGGGAGGTGGAAGGGAAGGGAAGGGGGGAATAAAAGATGAGGGGATAACAGGTGAAAGGTGTAGTGAGAGAGGGAGAATTAAAAGTTGAATGGATGGAGGGGGTAAAAATGAGGGGAGGGAAGAGTGATGAAAAGTAAGACGAAGCAGAGAAGAGAAAAGTGACCTATATAATAAGGTGGAACTGCCATTTAAGTCATCGTAGTCAAGAGTGGTATAACAGACAGACAGACAAACACACTCACAAAAAAGAACAATAAACGTGACGAAATCTCCATAATAAAACACCCTTCACGCCTCCCCCCCCCCCCGCCCTCTACAAATGACTCCCTCCCACCCTCTATAGACGATTCCTTCCTCCCTCCCACCCTCTACAGACGACCCCCTCCCCCTTCCCACCCTCTACAGACGACCCCCCCCTCCTCCCTCCCACCCTCTACAGACGACCCCCTCCCACCCTCTACAGACGACTCCCTCCCCCTCCCCCCCTCTACAGACGACTCCCTCCCCCCCCTTTCCACCCTCTACAATCGCCCCCCTCCCACCCTCGACAATCGACCCCCCCCTCTCACTCAACAAACGATCCCCTCCCACCCTCTACATTCGACCCCCTCCTCCCTCCCACCTCTACAGACGACCCCCTCCTCCTTCCCACCCTCTACAATCGACCCCCTCCCCCCTCCCACCCTCTACAGACGACCCCCTCCCCCTTCCCATCCTCTACAATCGACCCCCTCCCGCCGTCTTATCACACCGTTATTATGTATGGCAATCCTGACCTTAATCCACTTTTCTCACAGCCTAGTCTTGAGGAAGGGAAGATGGCTTAGGTCAGAGTATTTATGCTCGCCCTCATCAAACTCCAAGCCAAAGTTAGATTGGCTCTGGCGATGGTTCTTCTCTCTGCCGGTACTTCTTCCTCTACACAAAGGTCACACCCACGCAGGAAACTTCGTCAGGAGGAATTGGTCAGGTCTCTGGAAGGGGTGTTTCTGTGTTAGGGTGTTTCTCGTGCTTTTGTTTACCTCACCTTGAGTAAGAAAAACACCTTTGTAAATTAGTGTTTGTTTTATTTACAATGGTCAGAGTATAGAGGCTTTTTATCTCGGAATTTTCTATGTTGTCTGTAGTTTTTCGATTCTCTTATGAACTTGGTTAAGAACAGTGAAACGCCCTAGAACGTTATCTCGCTATAAAGTGGTTTTACTCCCCATTTCTAATTTCCCCAGTAAGTTTCCCCTTTTATAGCTCATTTTACTGCCTCACTGACGGCCTCATTACAATGGGGGTAAACTCAAGTAAACTCTTCTTCTTGGATATACTGACCACCGCATCATAATGTGGGGGGTAAACTCATGTAAACTCTTCTTCTTCTCGGATACAAGTGTTCAACAACTTATACTTACCTGCACCATGACTGGGTCTAAACTCATGGAGGCTTTCTGTGTTATGAGCCATTTTTATGTATCTTAATGATCAAGTATACTTCAGGAGTTCAGGAATGGAGAGGCGCCTTCAGTGGCAGTGTTTGAGGGAAGAAAATACAGAGAAGGTAGTGTATTTTAAGGAATTTTCTTATCATATCATTATTATCCCTAAAAGCTGACCCTATTAGTTGCTTCTTGTACGTACAGTTGCGACCAAAATTCCCTAAACACTTGGCATTATCTGGCATATTCTGTACGTGTACAGCCACTTAAAAAAACTGTCTGCTTTCGGGGAGTTGTTGAATTTCAGAATGAACACTGCGACTCCTGTTGTCATGGTTTTAGTATGAATCGGTGGTATATGAGTGGATTATATTATATAAAGATAATAATATGTCGTATTTCTTATTTCTTACCGTAGAGTTCGATACCTTCACACTGGTTACTTACAGGAGATTATGGCGTATCTACGTAGAAGTTCACTCCACCACTCGACATTCCATGATTTATACTTGATAAATGATGATTTAATGAATTCATTTAATTTTCAACATCCATCTAAGTTTTGGTTATACTTTGTCATAACCACAGATACGGGCAGATAATTGCACTTACATTTATTTGTCAAGCTTCCGTACAATGATTTACAATTTGCATGGATATATGATTTGCTCACGTTCACGCTGTAATAAAATTAATCTTCTAAAACAGGGAATTTCCAACTTGGGGACACATGTGGTTACTCTACTGTGGGTATGACTTAACAGAGCCTTAATTCTTCAAGTGATACATTTACTGCCAGCCTGGATTGCTTTGTTACAACCAGGCTTCATCACAAGAACTTCTTCCCACGGCCATAGTAACAAAAAGCACTCTTGGTTCACCACACATTGTCTTGCGTCACTGACAGTCACTGTAGACGGTTATCGCGGCAAGGACAACTGGTAAGCGTGACTTGAATTAACCATTTAGGTGCAATAGACCAGCCTGGATTGCTTTTGTCGCAACCAGGCTTCCACACGTGATATTTCCACGGGGATAACAAACCTAGGTTAACACACTTAGTCTCGTGGCGATCACGGTCACCGTAGACGGGTGTCGTGCAGGAGAACTCTGTAAGCGTGAATTAATTAACCATTTACTGTAGGTTTGATAGGCCAGCCTGGATTGCTCTTGTCGCAACCAGGCATCCACACGTGATATTTCCACGGGGATAACAACCTAGGTTAACACGCTTAGTCTCGTGTCGACGACGGTTCACAGGACGGAGTGGCGGTGGAGGACTCTGTGTGGTGTGGTGTCCCGTCCCCTTTCAGGAGGGAGAGGATGGAGACGACGTCTTAACTAACCCATGGCTCAGGGGATATTACTTAAAATGAGGTTTTTGGGTGTGAAGTGATGAACAGTACAACACTGTTTCACTGCCCACCCCCCTAAAGGCTGGCTAACATACACTAATTGAAAATACATTTCTCAGTTATGCCTCGCCGGGCGTCTTATCTCTGGTAAAACAAACTTTGGAGTTGGTTGCGTGGGTAAGCCTAAAGCAACCCATGACACCTGTTCTCTTGGTAGGGTTGCGAAAATTCTAAATCTATTGTCATATTTTTTCAACGTAAATTTGTATAGATAGTTTTTTTTATTGACTATACATCTTTTTGGTTTTATATCTAATAGCGCTAATTTTTACCACATGCCAGAACCACGAAATAAAAAAAAATAAAATAAAATCCTTAATACATGTCCAGATAATGTCAAGTGTCCAAGGAATTTTGTCCACAACGATACATCCCATCTTCGTCAGTAGCGAGGAGAGTCAAGGATACGGCTGAGTTTTAAGTACATTTAACATCTTTCTATCAACGTCGTCAGGAGTAGGGAATAAACTATTGAAGGAGGCGTAGTAGCTACCCTGTTATAGTGTTCTTTCATTTCATTGTCATCTTCGTCAGGAGGTACGGGAAGGAGGTCTTAAAGTCGGAAATGTTATTTTTTTTTGTCTTTTGTTGTCTATTTGAGGAACGGGAAGAATCTTAGAAGCTGCTATTTTGATGTCTGTTGTGTTAGTTAAACCTCTGAAGGCTACTGTGTCTGGTAACTGTTTTATCTTTTTATCATATCCAACTTCGTCAGGAGTGTAAACGACAAGAGGCTGCTGCTGTGTTATTAGAATTTTTCTCATATTATACACGAAGCGTCGTTAGGAGTTGAGGGGAAACCTTAGAAACTATCATGTTATGGTTGTTATTTCTTATATCCCGTTATCAACCTCGTAAATGTCCGGGGAAACTCTTTTAAAATACCATGATGTCGGTTTACAGTATATATATATATACCTATTTTTTTTCCCTATAATGAACTAAATATTATGAGGAGGAGATCTCTCAGAAGTTTCCATGTTCCCCTTTGTTTCCTTTTTTATTTACATGGAAACATTAACTTCGTCAGGGGTGGCAGCTCTTGGAACCTGCCATTTTTATGGGAAGTTGAGGGGGGAGAAGGAGAGCCTCTAGCCACAACGCGGCCCCCTGCTGTGAATATTTACGAGTCAACCCACGGCATCTGCTTCATAGGCTTGGGGTGACGTGTTTGAGGGTAGAGCTTTCCCTATCTTCCCTCTCTCACCCCATTCTCCTCCCCCTCCTTCCCTCCCTCCCTCCTTCAACTCCTTCTGGCAAATATTTTCCGGTTTATTTGTAAGGACTTGAAATCCTTGACCAACTTGGGACTGTGGAAGACCTCTTGAGTGTTGTTGACGCGTTTGGCCGAGATCTTGTTGCTACGAAGACAAGTGAATTATATTATGTTATTGTGAGTTGTTACATATTGACTAAAACTGATTTATATTCATGTTATAACTTTGAAGTTTAATTTTTCGAGGTTATGTTATCCTAGAGATTTAAATATTTTGAGGAGCTGACTTCAGGGTACAATACTTCATCCCTAACTAAGACCTAAATAATATCGACGTAATATGTTTTTGTCAGGTTTGTGTCGGATCGTACGGGAGTCAGGTCAATATTTCCCGTTGCTTGAAGTGTCGCAGTCTTGATTATTATCGTCTAATTACTTGGTATGTTTTCTTGTATAACTAAGATGTATTTCACGCATACATTGTTATTGTATTGAGTCGCATTAGACCTACAGGTAGTTTTTTCAGGTATTTAAGCTCAACAAACTTACATCATTACGTGTTAAGAATATCCGATAATCGATGGATTCCACTTCAGCAACTTCTGTATCCTTCTTAAACATTCTTGTAACAGGCGTGTTGTATGATTCCAAAAAGAAGAAATAGAGAAAATTACACAAATTTCTCATAACACAGTTGTTAAATCAGAATAAGAAAAACAGAATATTCATATCGCCTCATTATTAATATCAACGAACATGGGTCACTCGCTCAGTGTTGGATGCGGGATTAATTTATTTTTTGTTCACATCCTCTCATATATTCTGGATGTCTTCAGGATAAACTCTGAAGGTGAGCAGCGATTAGTTTATATGTATCCTCAAAAATAAGTAATATTTTATTGTGTATGATTTTTTGTCTAACTATTAATCTTGGTAAGCGCATCTCACTGGAAATATATGTATAAGTAGGTTAGCGTATGACGAGATATGCATTCATTAGTGTTATCTTCGTATTCTTTCTGGTAGACTTTCTGAGGAAGTATATACATTAGTTTAATGAAGTCCTTCTTATTTTAGTGTACACCCATGTGTGTCCATAGTTGTACACGATGTGCTGTAAAGTCACTTCAAATACTGTGTCGTTGGCAATGAGAATCAACCGCTGGAGCGAACCCTCAGAGTCATCTTGCTCAGTTTTGATTTTCAGCTCATAGATGGATCTTCTTACAGCGCCAGGTAAACATCACGGCGTCAGGTGTAGTTGCCGGGAGTTTCCCAACAGGTGAAGCTCATCACTCCTGGCGACTTTATACACAAATCACTACAAGACTGAATTATAATAACATATTATTATGAGACCAATACTGTAAACAATAATATTTGGTTACTATTCTCCCTTATCGCGAATGTATAGAGAAACGTTAACACCTAAGTTTCCACATTATGTTGGGCAGTGGTGGGCAGCCCAGTTAGTTAGTGGACCTCATGAGTGACCCTCCCTCATCTCAGTGGGCCACATGAGTGACCCTCCCTCATCTCAGTGGGCCACATGAGTGACCCTCCCTCATCTCAGTGGGCCACATGAGTGACCCTCCCTCATCTCAGTGGGCCACATGAGTGACCCTCTCTCATCTCAGTGGGCCACATGAGTGACCCTCCCTCATCTCAGTGGGCCACATGAGTGACCCTCCCTCATCTCAGTGGGCCACATGAGTGATCCTCCATTATGTCAGTGGGCCACTTAGGGATACTCCCTCATGTCAGTGGCCCACATAAGTGATCCTCCATTATGTCAGTGGGCCACATAAGTGATCCTCCATCATCTCAGTGGGCCACATAAGTGATCCTCCATCATCTCAGTGGGCCACATGAGTGATCCTCCATCATCTCAGTGGGCCACATGAGTGATCCTCCAAGTGGTAGAGTACAGTCAACACGGGTAATATTTGTTCAGGTTAATGTGTTAGTAATGATGATGTACAGTACACGGTGAGGAGGCAGTTTTTGTGGCCCGGAGCTGACTCAAACCATAACACCTAACCAAACCTAACCTAACCTAACCAAGCCTAACCTTAACCCTGACCAACGTTATTAAAGGAGTAAAGCGGGATGGAAGGTTAATGTGATTTATTTTTTCTTTCCAGGTAGGTGAAAGTTAACAGCTCCTCGAGGGACCGTAACACATCACACTTCAGGTATGTCCAAGTCAGTATTTGCTCGGGAGTCTTACGTCTCCGCTAACTGAGTAAGTCGCCGTTACCTCCCGTGTTGAAGGTCGGGATCACGTTTGCTGTATAAAGTCACTCGGGAAATTTTCTTGATCCAGTGATGTTCTAGATAGTGACTTGCGTATATCGTTAAGTCAATCAACTTACGGAACTTTGAATTCCTTTACGCCATTATTACAGGATATTTTAAGTCATTTACCATTCCAGCATGAAGCATCCTCTTAGAACTGACATGATGTCCAGTGTTTCTTGTGACTACCAAAGATCGGGTCCATAGTGTATCACAATATGTAAGTCATTTTTCACGGCACTTTTCGCCATACGGAACTGAATCTGGATTCAGTCAGATGTTGGTGATCCTTCCCGGAACGAGGAGGACGTCTCTTAGTTATCTGGTTCTTCCTTTAAGACATCCCTCCAGTTTGTTATGGCTTCCTCTCTCATGCGCGCGCTGGTAGTTATTTGAAGGAAACACAATATTCCTACTTGATTGTCGTGTTTTGCTTTTTACATAAAATATATCGTGGTAAAATATGGTGCTCCCTGGCTGGCACAAGCTGTTCCCCAACGTTGTCTTGTTCACCAAAGGCTGCATCCTCTTGAATCTGTCCATGTTGTTTACCGCCTATGAGCAGAAAACATATAAACCTCCTGGTGGAAAATTACAGTTATCACTCCTGGGATGTTTACATTACAGAAGTTTCTGGGTAGACAAAGTCTCCGGAAGTTTTTGGACAGGTCGATGGTCACCCTCGGGGCGCCCCTAGTTCACCCAGCTGTGATTGAGTACGTAAATTTATAGTTGGTTAAGTGAAGATGACCGATTGCAGTGCCAGCTAAAGTGCTCCTTTGTGTACCTAGAACAGGGTTAGTTTACACTGTGTCCTTCATGAGACTTATAGACCTCACAGGTGTCTTAATCTCCGGGCTTATGAAGAGACAGATGAGGCGACAGGACTTGTGTTGTCGAGTGTACATGCAAAGTCATATAAGGGTAATACACTTGCTTACAAAACAACATCTACTCTCTCTCACGAACACACACACACACACCTACACACACACACACCTACACACACACACACACACCTACACACACACACCTACACACACACTAAAATATACAGTACAATCAAATTTATATACACACACAGAGTCAAATTCATTCGCAGGCTAACACAAATACAAACAGGGAAATATTTACACACACACAGACACGATTTTTTTTCTTTACTAATTTATTATACATTTGTGGGACTTAAGAGTGGATGACGTCAATGTCTCGGTACATCACGGGGTCATCTACCTGGGAAGGAAACACCTGTCCATGTGTTAAAATGTTGAAGATAAATGTTGAAATTCAGTTATTAACATTTATAAAAGTTATTTAAAGTTATGGTAAAGTAACTCGTATAATAACATTTAATATGAAAGTATTTTGTATTTTTATGTATTTTTTCACGATTCTGTTTAATTAATCTTACAGTATGTAGTTAGGTCAAGAGCTAATTGTTTAAGAGTTGGTGATTCAATGGTAGGTTAATTCTTTATGGCATCTGAAATGTTCTTGTTATTCATTGGACTTGAATTTTTTAAGTGTAAAGTAGGAGTAGTTGATGTCTACTTTAGGAGTTTATTTAATTTATTTATTGAGTAACCTTTAGCTGTTGAGGGTTGAGAATACAGGGAGTTTTATTTATTTATTTATTTATTTTATTCAAGAATCCTTATATACAGTATATAATTATTGTATCTTAAGTTGTGACGTACCGTAAAACTTGATCATATTATAATGATAAAAACGTGTATTTTTCTCAATAATTAAACTTTATTCCTATACTGATATTCAAGTTCCTCTTTATTCCACGTACTAAATTACATACATACTGTACATACATATATACATACATATATACTCCGTGGTATATATATATATTCAATCGTCACCATTACAACAGAACATTGGAAGCTTCAGGAAACTCTTAAGGCTTCATTATTTAGTTAAGTGGTGTTGTCGTTGCTCTGATGAATGAATGGTGAGGTGGAGGTGATCTGTCCTTGTATATCTAAGCGTAAAAGATGGACCAATTGGACCAGAAGCTTCACAGGACGAGTATTAGAGGGGGGACTTTCGCCCTTAAGTGTATTATACCTTATATATATATTTTTTTTTAAGTGTAATGTTTACTTTTAGAATTTTGTTTCCAATTTTCTTGGTTTAATTTTGTTTGTATCGGTTTAATTTTTTCCCCTAAGTGTGAAATATTATAATATATTTGGGGTGTTTTTTTTATTCTTTTTGTTTATTCAAGGAACTTTTTCATCTTTTTTTTTTATTTCATTGACTTTTTAAATTCTGGTTCAGTTATTGTTATATTTTCTGGTTCATCTACATCCAGGTGTGTGTGTGTGTGTGTGTCAAGTATATGTAAACAAAACAAAGCAATCACCAAAAAGCTATTTTTTTTTTACATTTATAAACAACAGTATAAGACCCTTCACCCAAAACAAAACCTAAACTTCCCGTAAAAAAAAAAAAAAATCCAATACTTTATTCCACACATTCGAACAGGTTCCTCGACTGATTGCGACCGTCATTTATTTTCTTTATTTTTCGTCTTTCTTTCCTCTATATTTTTGTACCGTAAGACAACTCCTATCACCAACACCCGGACGAAATACCAACACGAGTTAAATCTTTTTCCTAGCTGGTTAAGAGAAAGTTAACGTCTTGATTGCTGTCATGATTCGTCTCCTCCCAAGTTCTGACTCAGAATGAAGAGTTGGGTAATCAGAGAGAGGGATAGTTTTCCAGCGAGGAATTAGAGTGTTCCAGTGTTGATTGCGATTGTAATTTGTTTTATGAACCTAACCAACACATCAACTTCCTATAGTATACTTGCCAGCGACTACAACATTCTCGACTTAATATTTCGTTTTATATTATAGTTAATAATATATATATCTTTGTTTATCCTTCAATATTAAAGATTAGTTTAAATATCATGGGGAACAGATCTCTCTCTCTCTCTCTCTCTCTCTCTCTCTCACACACACACAGAGTCGGTGAAATAAAGCTCTTTTGTCTCCTTTATTGATTGTATTTTGATGACCGGGGGAAAACCTGGAAATAAAAGATTAAATAAAATAAGAGAAACTATACAATGCCAACCTTCTCCCCCCCCTATGGAACCAAAACATTCACTCTAACCTAAGTTCATCGTGACCTCGTGTGACCTCTGTCCTCGAACCATGACCTTAACATATCCTGTCATTTGTTTAACTATAATTATTATCTTACACTATCTGAGATAACTCACTCCCTCACCCACTCATACCCATTACAATGCCCTCACCCACTCATACCCATTACAATACCCTCACCCACTCATACCCATTACAATACCCTCACCCACTCATACCCATTACAATACCCTCACCGTTTTAGGGAAGTGGTAAAGAAAGGTCTAGCAACATTCTACAATTGTTTTTATTAATGTGGAATGATGTTAATTTTGTCTCGTTGTCTTCAGAATGTTGTTAAATCATTTGAGGAACTTACAGGTAATTAACTGACCAACGTTATAATAAGTTAACCATTAGAGGAAGTTCTCTCTGTTGTATCTTTATTGTGATAATTTACCTGGAAATGTTAATAAAATGGTAAAGATATAAAACGCAGGAACGTTATTTATGCAAGATAGCTGTTGAATACACTGGCTTAAGACTTTCAGAAGTTTCTATCAGGTCGTCGGAGAATATTGGATATCAGCGGCACCTCGGGTAAACGGCATTCAGTTTTACGTTAAAGGATCAGGCGAGATTCCGGGGTCTATTGTGAAAATCGTTGGTATCTTGCCTCCCTTCTGGCGTTTATTACACTCAATAAAACTCTCTAGTAAATTGTGATTTTTATTTAGTATGTGAGAGAGGAACGTCATCAATAACACATCACTAGAAAGGCACCCACCCAAGTCTTGTGTTTAGTGGATCAGAGGAAGTTTTGGGGTTGATTGCGACAGTCATTTGTTTGGTGGAGCGGCGTTTATTGCGCCGATACCGAGACAGGCTGGAGGACGAGGGGATCCGCCAGCCATTATTATTGTGCCTCTCGCAGCGCCCGCATGGTTTCATTTCTCTCCAGGGAGGTCGGGGTGGCTGTACGCGTCTTTATTTATTTTTCATCTATAGTTTTATACATTATCTATATCTATATATATTTTTAATTTAATATCAATATCTATTTATTTCAAGATATTTTCAAGTGCTGTGTTGCTTTATTTCGTTGATTTTATATAATTATTCATTTGGTCTGAACTTAAAGAGAATTCGATTCCTTATCTGGTATCTGTGAGAACGGTTCTACCTGGTTCACTTAACTCATGACTCAGAGATAGTGGCCTGAAATGGCATCCAATACGAGCTGAGACTTTACCTGGAGTGGAAAACGTGTTGTTGTCTCTTTGTGGTCATTATCCGTAAGAATCTTGGGGAATTTCGACTTTGTGGTGTATGACCTGTTGTGGAATAGCACTTTGTTCATAACTGGGATTATTTTTTGTTTTATTAATTTTTATTTCTCGTTTGTTTTTATTGTTATTTTGACCGCAGGTTTTATTTTTAAACGTAGTATTTACAGATATAGTGTGTTGTTATTATGTGTCTGTCTGTCTGTCTGTTTTTTCTCTCTCTCACATAAAACATGCCTTAAAAAGTATACTGACATAATTAACCTAATGTTTTATTCCTGCACCCACGACCTAACCTAACTTAACTTAACCTAACCTAACCAGAGATAACATACACCTCCCAATCAAAGAAACAAATGATCTATAACTGAGGATTGGGTGAAAGGCAGACTTAAAAAAGACCAAAGAATAAATAAAAAAAGAAAGAAAAAACTTTACCAATCGGGTAAAAATATAAAAAAAGGTAAAATATATTGGGTCGATTTAATACAATAAAATCACAATGAAAAGATTTACTTCTCTCAAGGGCGTCATGCCTAAAGGTCTTAATCCCGAGGCAAATTCCCCTAAATCCCCATTAATATCCATTAAAGCTACCGCCCCATTGTCCCTTGAATCCCCTCCCCCTTCCCCTCAAACCCCCCACCCCTAGCCCTTAGTCCCCAGCCCCCGCCTCTCCCCCCACACCCGCACCCCCAGCCCCCGTCTCTATCCCACTTTTTTAAATAGGATCCCAAATCCCACGCCATTTTGTTCAATCTCTTTTGAACATCGTGATAAATGCTGCCAATCCCTCGACATAATCAATTCCGCCATCACTATAGCCTCTCAGTTTTCCGCTGCCCTCGAGAATCCCTCCCTCCCTCTGCCTCCCTGCCTCCCTCTGCCTCCCTCCCTCCCTCCCTCCCTCTTCCCTCCCTCCGTCCTTCCCTCCCTCCCTCCCTCCCTACTTCCATCCTTCCCTCCCTCCCTCCTTCCCTCCTTCCCTCCCTCCCTCCTTCCCTCTTTCCATCCCTCCTTCTCCCCTTCCCTTCTTCCTCCCTCCCTCTTTGCTTCTTTCACCACCCCTCCCTTCTCCCTACCTCCCCTTCCCCTCCCTATCATCCTTCTCACATCTCCTATCTGTTCTTTCCTTCCTTCTCTCTCTCTCTCTTACATCTATCTTCCTGTACTCTTCCTTTCCTTGTTCTGTGTATGAACCTCTGTCCTGCTTGGCAGTGAGAAGTGTCAACACCTGACTGAATTACTCACAATAGGCAAACTGTACTACAAGCTTTGTCAATAAATTTGTTAAACTAAAAAACTTGTTCTCGTCATCTCCCTTTGCCCCTTCCTTTTCTTTCGTTCCACCTCTTTCCACCGTCTTTCTTTCGCCCATCCCTCTTCCCCTTTCGCTTTCTTTCTCTTATCCACCTCTCTCCCCCCCTCCCTCCCTCCCTCCCTCCCTCCTTCCCTTCCTTCTCACCCACCTCATTCCTTCCCTTCCCATATATTTCTCTTCCCCCCTTCCCACCTACTCCTATCCTTCCCATCCCACCTACTCTTCTCCCTCCCTTCCCACCTACTCCTCTCCCTCCCTTTCCCACCTACTCCTCTCCCTCCCTTTCCCACCTACTCCTCTCCCTCCCTTTCCCACCTACTACTCTCCCTCCCTTTCCACCTATTCCTATCCCTCCCATCCCACCTACTACTCTCCCTCCCTTCCCACTTCTATTCCTCCCTTCCCACCTCTTCCTCCCCTTTCCTTCCCACCCACCTCTCTCCCTCTTTTCCTTCAACACACAACTCCCCCTCCTTTCCTACTACAGAAAACTCCCCCCCTCTCTTCTTCCCACCCCTCCCCCTTCCTCACCCATCTCCCCCCCCCTACCTCACCCCCACCCCCGTCATTCATGGCCTGGCTCTCATGTGACATCTAGCAGGCCAGCACCACCACCATTTGTGTGTCTGGTAGGGTCAGGTCAGGCAGGGTCGTCTAACTAACTATCGGGGCTGTTTGTCCTCCCGATCGATGACTCGGGACGTACGGCGCCGCTGGTGATCTGCTTCTTGTTTACATTTTAGGGGGAACTTCGCTCTCCAGAGATATATTTATAAAACGTCAGATTTGGGGAGATTTTTTTTATTGTTAAAGTCTTTTTGTATTGAAATGTCCGGTTTATAAATGTATTATATTAAAACACGAGTTAGACACAGTGAGGGTCACACAGAAGCTGAGAGACGGGGGATAGAGAGAAAAGGACAGGGAATAAGAGACAGGAACCAAGAGAAGAAGGGATGATGATAACT
This sequence comes from Homarus gammarus, assembly GCA_958450375.1. Classification (NCBI taxonomy): domain Eukaryota; kingdom Metazoa; phylum Arthropoda; class Malacostraca; order Decapoda; family Nephropidae; genus Homarus; species Homarus gammarus. The sequence goes on from CAUDMG010002508.1 coordinate 1,614,592, forward strand.
CTATTACACAGAAAACCTACAAATGATAATAGGAAAATAATGTTAATTTCTGATTCCCAGTTGGACCATGAATTCGTTCACCATGAAAGACCTTTCTCGCTAATCACCTCGGGCGGCATGTAACGAGGGCTGTTGGGCAGTTACTCCGCATTGATTCAATAGTGGACAGATGGCCCCCCCCTGGTGCTGTGAGGACGAGGGTGAGGGAAACACGGTACATTACCTCCCATGAGTCTGATTCTCGAAAACTCAAACATTTTTTTTTAAGTTAAACGTAAGACATTGAAATACATCTTGATCATAAACACGAATATTTAACGGTCGTGATGGCATGAACACTACTTCCTTAATTCCTTCTAAAACTAGACAATAATTAGATACGTTCTCTTGTCACTAATTACGATGATGAGAATGAACGAAACTTTCTGTGAATTCTAATCATTGTGACTCTTAGATAAGGTGGTAATGAAGGGTTTTTTATTCTTAGTGTGGTGCCACAATAGATTGGTCTTAGGGTGGATGGTGGTTCTGAATACATGTGGGAGGGGAGAGAGGTGTGGAGGGGAGAGGGAGGGAGGGAAGGAGAGAGAGGGGGGGTAGGGGAGGAAGCGCGGGGTATGAAGGAGGGAGATCGCGGAAGTAAAATGAAGGGGAGGAGAGATGGATAAGGGAGAGGGAGGAAAGGATAGAGGAAGGAGGAGGCAGGGGACGAGGGAAAATAGTAGTAGAATGGAGGGGGAGGGGAGACAAGAATGAGGGGGAGGAAGGGGGGAGAGGAATGAGGAGAGGATTATGGGTTAGGTGGAGGAGAGAGAGGTATGAGGGAGAGTAAGGGGAGAGAGAAATGACTGAGTGGAGAGAGAGAGAGGGATAAGTGTGAGGAAAGAGTGATGAGGGAGGGGAGAGGAAGGGGAGAGAAGAATGAGGAGAGGAAGAGAAGAATGAGGGAGGGGTGAGGGGGATGAGAGAGGAAGAGAAGAATGAGGGAGGGGAGAGGGGGATGAGAGAGGAAGAGAAGAATGAGGGAGGGGAGAGGGGGATGAGAGAGGAAGAGAGAGAGAGGGAGGGGAGAGAGGGATGAGAGAGGGAGGGAGTAATCTGCTGGTACCCTGGAGCAATTAAGTGAGACAGCCTCTTGTAATGCTGTAGACGTCCGGCACCAGAAGAAAATCCCGCTATAGAGAATCACCACTGCACAACCTCCTCTCACTGGACACAAATCTTTCACTGGACATAAGTCTCTCACTGGATATTAGTGTCTCACTGGACATAAGTCTCTCACTGGACACAAATCTTTCACTGGATATAAGTCTCTCACTGGACATTAGTGTCTCACTGGACATAAGTCTCACTGGACACAAATCTCTCACTGGACATAAGTGTCTCACTGGACACAAATCTCTCACTGGACATAAGTGTCTCACTGGACATAAGTGTCTCACTGGACATAAGTGTCTCACTGGACATAAGTCTCACTGAACACATCTCTCACTGGACACAAATCTTTCACTGGACATAAGTGTCTCACTGGACATAAGTCTCTCTCTGGACATAAGTCTCTCACCGGATATAAATCTCTCACTGGACATAAATATCCAACTGGACAAAAAGTCATTGGGTAATTGCCTAATATATAAAATCCCTTCAGTAGTAGTAGTAATATTGAACAAAATCCCATCTGTAGCTTAAGGTTCCTTATATCCTTTTGTAATGATGTGCTGTGGCTGAGTGGTTACATCGCTCGCTTTCTGTTCTAATGATCAGTAGTTCTCGAGGTACCCCCAGTCGACCCAGCTGAGAAGGGGTACCTAAGTTAGTGCGGGAGGTTGACTCGTGTAGTGCCATTGTTTATTGAATCCATTCTCACTCCTTTAGTTAAGTTAGGTTAAGTTACATTAGGTTAAGCTAGTTAGGTTTAGTTAGGTTAAGTTAGGTTAATTTTGGTTTAGTTAGGTTTGGTTTGGTTACGTTAGATTAAGTTTGGTTAGGTTAGATTCGGTTAAGTTAGGTTAAGTTAGTTTAGTTCAAATTCGGTTAGGGTAGGATAGTTTAATTATATGAAGTTTGTTAGGTCAGGTCAGGTCAGGTCAGGTCAAGTTATGTTCGATTAGGTTATAAGTCGGTTACAATGAATTAAATAAACTTAAATAAGGAGATGTTGGGACGGACAACGGTAGCCGGACAGGTGGTGACAAAGGCATTCCTAGTGTCTCTTTTATTGGTCGTTATCACACGCTAATTGAGACGTCGGGCCAGTTAAGGGAACCTCTATAGCAGGGTCATATAACCACCCGTAAGACGTGCACTAATGGACCATTCCACCCCTCATCAACTCGTTCATCCACCCTTATGTATGGCCTACAATAACTCAATTGCATGTAGGTAAAATCAGGTGAGGAACAGAGGAAACAGAGACGTAGGTATACAGGTGAGAGATGTCATTTTTCCTTCTCTCAAGTGACGCTGATACACGACTCAATTAACTGTTTTATTACCCAGGTCGTTTAGCATCTTGTATACACCTTGATAGATGATGCCATAGAGGAGGTTTTAAAGTAACTGTTGGACCGTTAATAAGTGTTGTTTAATAGTTCGATACTGTGTTCAGATGTGTCTTGTTTACCTGAGAGTTTGTATTTAATTAAAGGTATCCGGTTGAATCCTCTGTCGTTCAGAAACCAAATTCGGTTCTTTAGCTGTTAATCTGTGACTAAACTAATAATGTTTATATCTATTGGAGATTAAGTGTTTAATTAAGTTTGGTTAAGTTGTCACCAAAATCACAGGTGAGATTGTCTGAAATAATCCACCTTCATCATTCTCATACGTGACAGACACACCTGAGAAAGACCAAGAAAAAAATTGTGAAATTCGCAAAAAAAAGTAACTTATCGACATTGACGTCAAATTAATATACTGTGTGTAACAAGAGAGACTATTACATGTTTCATTTAAAATCTCTGTTGTCTTCTATAGGAAATTGAAACAGATTTAATGAATCCTGTTTCCTCACCTTAGCAATTAAATCTGCTAAAACAAAAACAATAGCAATGATACCACCTGACTTTACTGTCAATAACAACGACAATAACACTTGTAAATAACTTGCAAAAGGTCTATCCGCATCGACTGTAAATGTAAAAGTATAAACAAAAAAAGAATCCCCGCCATGTACATAGATCCCCGCTCTTCCCTCCCGCGATAACTGTCACAAGGTATTTTCTGAGGCTCACGGCAACAAATACTGAACAAATTGTGTGGCCTTAACGTGTTATAGGTGTGGCCACAGTATCGTGTTATATGTGGCCTTAACGTGCAACATGCGTGGCCACATTATTTATCTAAATTGTTTAACTATTTATAAAAAAAGATTACTGAAAATATTGATTAACCCAGCCAGAGAATAAACCAACTGACCTCTCTCTCTCTCTCTCTCTCTCTCTCTCTCTCTCTCTCTCTCTCTCTCTCTCCAATACAAAACACAGACAGATCTCTCACACCAGCCTCTCCCGCCTTCTCTCCTCCCTCCTTCCAATCACAAAGAATCCCATCCAGCTTATATCTCTCGATTTTCTCCTCTATCGAAGATGAAGCACAGCCGAGGCCAGGGGCGTAGCGGCTTGATGTCCCACAAGGAAGATTCCATATGACTCCGTGGCCCTGCTGGCGACTCGGGGCCCCTCGCTTGCTGTGACAACACAATACATACACTGGCAGGGTGTCTGTCTGTCTGTCTGTCAGTCATAGCTGGAGCTGTATAATGAGGAAGAGAAAGGAGAAGGATCTAGAAGGAATATGTAAATGAGAAAAAATAATAAAAAAAAGACGAGAAAGGAAGGGAAGAAGGAAATGATGATGAGAGATAGAGAGGAGAGAGATAGAGAGGAGAGAGATAAAGAGAAGAGAGAGACCCTCCACTATATTAGGCTACTTTACTATGCACTTAAGCTAATCAATAAAACCCTCACTGGCTAAAAATCACCTCCCTCACACCCTGAACAAAAAGAACTGCTCCTTCTCACCACCGTCAGCGAATATATAAACAAGTGTGAAGGAGCTACTACCCGGAGGAGGAGGAGAGAGTGTCGTGAGTGCCTAACATAGACTCGAGGCTCTTAGAGTGTATGCTTGAGGGCCTCGTCTGTAATCCAGCTTGGTTGGTGACTATCAAGTACAGACTTCATGGTGTGGCTAGAGGGAGGAGAGGGAAATATTTTTGTTTGAAGGGTCACTCACTCACTTACTTACTTACTTACTTACTTACTTACTTACTTACTAAATTTAACTGGCTTGACTGACTTACTAACTTTGATTGACTGACTGACTGCAAGCAATTTTCGTCTCATTTCTCCACCCACTCCCTCCACCACCCACTCCCTCCACCACCCACCCCCTCCACCACCCACCCCCTCCACCACCCACTCCCTCCACCACCCACTGTGTCTACTACCCACATCTCTTTATTATCCCCTTATCTCCCCTGCTCCCCACGTCTCCTATTCTCCCTACGTCTTCTATCCTCCCTACGTCTCCTATCCTCCCTACGTCTCCTATGCTCCCCACCTCTCCTATGCTCCCCACCTCTCCTATGCTCCCCACCTCTCCTATGCTCCCCACCTATCCTATTCTCCCCACCTATCCTATTCTCCCCACCTATCCTATTCTCCCCACCTATCCTATTCTCCCCACCTATCCTATTCTCCCCACCTATCCTATCCTCCCCACGTCTCCTACTCTCCCCACGTTTCCTATCCTCCCCACTTCTTTTATCCTCCCCACTTCTTTTATCCTCCCCACGTCACCTATCCTCCCTACATCTTCTATCTCCCTACGTCTACTATCCTCCCCACGTCACCTATCCTCCCTACATCTTCTATCTCCCTACGTCTCCTATCCTCCCCACGTCTTCTATCCTCCCCTCTTCTCCCCTCCTTCACGACTCCCTCGATCTCACTGTCGCCGCCAACATGTGCCGTAAAATCCGCCACGTCCCCTCAGCCCGGCCATTCGAGTGAGAGATCTGGTCATTTTGTTGTTGGTGCTCCTTTCCCCTCACACTACCGCCTCCCTTCACACCACCATCTCCCCTCACGCCACCATCTCCCCTCACACCACCATCTCCCCTCACACCACCACCTCCCCTCACACCACCGCCTCCCCTCACACCACCACCCCTCACACCACCACTCACACCACCACCACCCCTCACACCACCACCGCCACCCCTCACACCACCACCGCCTCCCCTCACACCACCGCCTCACCTCACACCACGGCCTCCCCTCACACCACGGCCTTTCCTCACACCACCGCCTCCCCTCACACCACCGCCTCCCCTCCCTAAAACACGGGACCCGCCCAACCTCTCACAGGATACTCTTGGACACACCATGGTTGTCGGATTTACGTGACACCTCATCTACTACAGGATATTCTAGCTCCTGTAGGATACCCCATGGATGTCAAGCGATATGGGCTGTGTAGTTAACCATAGGATTCTCTCTCTCTCCTGCCCCCCCCCCCCCACACACGTCCTCAGTGACCAAAATCCTTTCACTTCTTGCTTGTCTACAGTTTGATAATGTTTTGGTGCTAGACAGATTAACTCTCTCTCTCTCTCTCTCTCTCTCTCTCTCTCTCTCTCTCTCTCTCTCTCTCTCTCTCTCTCTCTCTCTCTCTTATTTTAATACATTTTTATTCAAACATCTTTATATTTTCTTTTTATCATTTATCCCCCCCTCCGTTACTGTGTGTGTGTGTGTGTAATCTTCCTCGGTTATTCTCCTGTTTTCCATACCTCTCATCATCATTATTTACTCTCCTTGTTCCCGTTTTCTCTCACCCCTCATCACCGTATACAAAACTCTCCCCGTTCATGTCTTGTTTCTCTTCATTTTTTATCTTCCTCCTCTTTCTCTTCCTTTCCTGTCCTCTTTCTCTTCTCCCTCATCGTCATCATCCGGGTGTTGCAATTTTTTCTCCCCTCCTCCTCATCTCCTTAACCTACACTTTACCCCATTTTCCTCTTATTTTTTTTATCCACTGTTTTTACACACACACACACACACACACACTCTCTCTCTCTCTCTCTCTCTCTCTCTCTCTCTCTCTCTCTCTCTCTCTCTCTCTCTCTCTCTCCACTGCTATTTACCCCCTGATTCACATCTCCCCTCCTCCCTACCCGGCCTCCTCCACCCCCCTCCTCCCCGCCCCTCCTCCTGCGGGTGCTACGGATAGCAAATTTTCCCCCAGATTGAGACCAGACAACAATATATTCGCTACCACCTTCACGCCTCTGACATCTCCTATATTCGCTTCGTCACGGGTGGTCGAGCCGAGTTTCACTTCTTGACGCTTGACATCTTATATTTTCGCGCCGTCACGTGTGGGAGGCGGGAGTTTTCGCTCCTTGGTAACTTGCGGCTCTTATTTTTTCCCCTTTCCCCGCCCGTTGATAGTTACTGAGTGTTGGAAATTTTCTCGGTTGATATTGGGTAACTTAAAATCCTTTCTCTATCTTTCTCAGTAATTTGTGTGAAAGTCGTGTTCCCTTTCTCAGTATATAGAAGTACCAATTACCTTGCATTACTTTACCTTGATGAGTTTCTCTATATCTCTCAGTAGCTCGTATGAAAGGACGATTACCTGATATTATTCTACCTTGAGGGGCTATAATCAACTAACCTCCCTCCTCCCCCCCCCCAAAAAAAAAATGTTTATATATGTTTACCTTTTGTGTTTGTTTATTATCCCAGCTGCTATACGTAACTTGACGATATATTATTTTTTGCGGGGTGTTGATAGTAATGATGGTAATAGTTTGAATAGGTGTTATGTTGAGTTATAGTGTAGTTTATTTTGGGGGGAATTTGTTTGTTTATAATTCATGGTGGGTGAGAGGTATGCCGGGTGATAAAGGGGAAGAGGAGGAGGACAAGGAAGAGGAAGAATAGGAGGAGGTGAAGGATGTGGACAAGGAAGAAGAAGACGAGGAGATGAGGTTGGGGCCATGTAAGAGAGAAAGATAATACTGAATAGCTGCCATCCTTCACCTGCCTTCACCTGCCCTCACCTGCTGACGTGCCTCCCCAGGTGCTCTGTGTACTACATGCTGTTTTGGTTAGTTTTGTTTAGGTCTGTTTGATGATATACATATATTCTACTCAACGTGAAGGAATTTTGGTGTATTTAAGTGACATATACACCCACAGTATGTAAAAGTGTATTACCCACAGTAAGATCAATTTTATATTTCCCACAGTAGAGGTAAGATTCCCCCCCCCCCCCCCCCCCCCAATTGGTATGGATTTGTGGGGTGTATGTGTGTTGGTGTGACGAGTGTACATGATGGAGTGTAGTGGACACGTTTTTGGATATTGGATTATGTGGGATTGTTTGTGTGGATATTGGTGTTATGATTACTTCGCTTCAATAGTCTTGAGTACGATGACTTATCCCTTGAGTACGATTGTCTCTGAGGATAGTAGGAAATAAATTACCTGTTTAAGTGCCCAAATTAGTGTGTGTGTGTGTGTGTGGAATATTTCAATTAATGAAAGAAAATATACATCTAATTAATGTTGTGGCGTAGATTACATAAATAATTTTACCTGTATAGAGGAAGTTAATTAGCGATATAGGTGAATAATTAAGTAGTAGGTTTTCAAATTAGTTTTTTCACGGGTTTAATTTCCTACATCGTCAAGGTGAGGGTTTACTGATTTAAGGTGTTGGCGTAAACTTTATATTAAACCGAGTTATTTGTACACAGTCGTAAGAATAATGGGACATTGTCAATAGGGGCAAGAATCAAGAGGTGTCATGTAGAGTAGAGAAGGTTAGTATACTGTTGGGAGTTAGTTTACTGTTGGGAGTTAGTTTACAATGTAGCTACTTGTGTTCATGGTGACAGGGTAGAGTTTACAAGGTTCCAGCAGTGTTACCATGCCTCTGCCACCCCATTACCTTGTGTTCTGTGTTGGTGAATAGGAAAACCACCACTAACCAACAGACTCCGTGATATTTTTTATTTGGTAACTGTTTCCTCCCATTGACACCCTACGAGTTCATATGTAATTAACTGATAAAGGTATGTATACAGTACAGGTAGGTAGCCCCGTGTGAAGTGTATTTATGAGAAAGGAATCTTTCTGTTACCACGAAATTAAATAAAAAAATAATAATTAAATTTTTGGTAATATCAATTCCACTGTAGACTACCATCCCTCCTCCTCCCTCTCAACCCCTCCCCCTCAAATAAGAGTGGGGAATGCGTACACACACACACACACACACACACACACACAATCAACCATCAATGGACCTGAAATGAAGATTCTTATCATCTTTACAACCGAATGAAAAATATCTATCTACATCCATAGCAAACCTCCCCCACCCCCCTGAGAGAGAGAGAGAGAGAGAGAGAGAGAGAGAGAGAAGAAAAACGTATTTAAATAGCTATTTGAATTTCCCATTGGGAGGATTATTATTGGTGGGCGGCTTTTGACTGTACTGGGGAAGTAATTAAGAGAGTCAGCCTGGTGAATGGCCGGTGGTCACTCTGCCTCTGCCGTCTGCTTGATTGATGTCTGACGGCAGCTGCAACCAACCGCTGCCTGTGCAACATAGTTTTCATCACTTTTTTTATCACATTAAAAAAAAAAAAGGTTCGAATGAAAATTGAAATGGGGTGATTTTTATTTTTTGGTCAGATTGTCCTTGATAAGAAGTTTAATGTTTTTGTTTTTTGTTATTTTCTTTGTTTTGTGGGTTATTTATTTTGTTTTTGTTTATCTGTGTGTCTGTGTGTCTGTCTGTCTGTTTGTGTGTTTGTCTTTCTATTTCTCTTACTTCTTCATATCTTCATTTATTCTCTCTCAATTTCCACTCTCTCCTTTACCATCTCTCTCCCATTTTCTCTCTCCCATTTTCTCTCTCCTTCCCTGTGTTCTCTCCTGATTCCTTTTGTGGTCTTCTTCAATCGTTTCTCCCTCTCTCTACACTTACTCAGGCGCCTCTCTCTCTCTCTCTCTCTCTCCTTTTTCTCTCTATCTCCTTTATCTGTCCTCTTCCTACACACACACACACACATCAGGTAACACGTTGTAATACGATTTAATTCCGACTAAAAATAATGTCCAACTTGCTCAAAACGCTGAGCTTTTCACCTGACACATTAGTTGCCAATTGCAGGTCTGGCCTCACGCGACGTTTTCTTTGAGGGATAATGAACAGTTAATCACATGTTCGTAATTTCCTCGATATATATTTTATTGGGTTTATTTAATCGTTTTCGTTTTTTTTCCATGGAGTTTATTTAATGTTTTTATTGCTCTTCTGTTTTTTTTCCCGTTTTTTTCCCTCTATTCTGGTTTACGTGTCATATTGTTTTATTTATTTCGTATATAATTTTTCGCATTTATATATTTCATTTGTTTCGTTTTTTTCTTATTTTTTTCTTTATTTTAGTTATTATTATTATTATTTATTCTTGTGTTATTTTTCTCACGTTTGGAGTTGATTGATATAGTGATTTATATTATGGTGTGTGAGGGAATCTCGACCCCAATGACAGGTTTTTATTTATTTAACGAGAGTGAAAGGGAATATTTATCCACTGGTGCACTATTTTAGGGTCTCTCTCTCTCTCTCTCTCTCTCTCTCTCTCTCTCTCTCTCTCTCTCTCTCATTGATCTCAGAGACTCGCTTTAATAATTTACAAGCTAACATCACACTCTTTCCGGGTATCTCCTCCTCCTCCTCCTCTTCCTCTCTCTCTCTCCCTCTTCCTCTCCCTCCTCCTCCTCCTCTCGTTAGTGCAAATTTGTGTTGACACAGTAAATGATTGTCGATAAACCAACTGTACGAGGCTCTTTCAGCTCTATCACGGCTCTAGGAGTAATTCTCTCTCTCTCTCTCTCTCTCTCTCTCTCTCTCTCTCTCTCTCTCTCTCTCTCTCTCATCCTTTTTATTACCATGTTATCATTTTCTGTACATTGATCTTTGTATGTATGTATGTGTATTTGTCTGTTTGTTCGTTTGTTTGTTTTTGTTAGAGTACTTGGGAGCGTTTGTGGTTAATTTTTGTATTGTAAAATGATATTTGTAATTCCATACCATTATTATATACTGTATATTTGCATATCATTATATCCCCACCCACCGTAAACAAACACAGGCCCACTGAAACACACGCAGAGACACACACACACACACACACACACACACACACACATACATACACCATAGTTCCCCCCCCCACACACACACACACCCACCATACTCCCACACAAACACACACGAGCCTCATACACAAACACACAAACTAGAACCACATACAATCATGCACTTTAGTCCCCCCAAGAGAAACATACATACATACTAGTACCCCTCCCCCTCCTCACACACACACACACACACCTTCCCCCTACAGCCCTCACGCAGACACAAATACACATTCACCCCCCCCCCCCTCCACACACATGTAGTCTAAACCACTTGAAGACGATGGTTTAAGTTATGATGGGTTTAATCTATAAGACCTTCAGTATGAATGTTTTAAACTAACTCACTAAGGACGATCTTTTTATCTATAGTCTTGAAGGAGTTATATCATCAGCCTCAATTATTCGTAACATCTTTGGTAGGAGAAATGTTAACCGTCAAAGTGTCGTGTTAGGTTCAGATACTATTGTGGTTTTTGTTGAGAGAATTAAAGTTAGTATTACTGTTGTATTTATAAGAACATGTACTAGGTATTATTAGAATTATTTATTATATGTTTTTATTACGTTTTACCGTTTGATCACATTATTAGTAACACACACACACACACACACACACAGGTACACGACACTCCTTGATGTTTTTAACCTGGTCGCGTCATGGCGTCTCCCGAGGGCCTGGCCACTCTTATTAACACTACTCAAAACAAGTTATTACAGCGAGGCATCTGGCTCTGTCCCCAGCCCTGCAGGAGGGAGGGGAAGGGTGGTGGAGGAAGGAGGGAGGGAGGAAGGGTGGTGGAGGAAGGAAGGAAGGAAGGAAGGGTGGTGGAGGAAGGAGGGAGGAAGGGTGATGGAAGGAAGGAAGGAGGAAGGAAGGGTGGTGGAGGAGGGAAGGAGGAAGGGTGATGGAAGAAGGAGGGTGGAAGGGTGGTGGAGGAGGAAGGGAGGATGGATGGTGAAGGAAGGGACGGATGATGCGAGGTGGAGGAGGAAGGGACGGATGATGCGAGGTGGAGGAGGAAGGGACGGATGATGCGAAGTGGAGGAGGAAGGGGCGGATGATTGGAGGAGGAGGAGGAGGAGGAGGAAGAAGAGGAAGATGAGGAGGAGGAGGAGGAGGAGGAGGAGGAGGATAATGGCTGTCGGTGGCTACTCCTGGGTGGTCTTGCCTGTGTGAGGGGAATGTGGGGGACGGATGGAGAATAGATTGATAGGGTGTGTGGAGGAGGAGTGGTGTAAGGATAGTAGTGGTAGTGGTGGCGATGGTGATAGTAGTAGTAGTAGTGGTTATAGTAGTAGTGGTATTGGTGGTGGTAACAGGTGTTGATAGTATAAGTGTGTAATCGCTTCTAAATTCTCTCTCTCTCTCTCTCTCTCTCTCTCTCTCTCTCTCTCTCTCTCTCTCTCTCTCTCTCTCTCTCTCTCTCTCTCTCTCTCTCTCTCAGGATTATAACCTGCTAGTCTCTACCACCTTTTATGACCTGTTTGACTCCGGGTAAAACTGCATAACCCAACATGACCTTACATTAAACTTCCCTATAACCATATATGACCCTCTATAACCCTCTATAATGGTGTATAACTCTTTTATGCCAAGTTATGTTCCATATGACCTTATTTGACCCCGGGAGATCGAGTGCGAGTCGTAACCTTCTATGACCTTGTCTGATCCTCTGTGAGTTTGACTATGTATGACCCTGACCTAGTATGACCCTGTTGACCCTCTATGACCCCCTTGACCCAGTATGAAGCAATATGACTCTTTTTGACCCACAATGACCCCTCTCTTGACCCACAATGACCCCTCTCTTGACCCACAATGACCCCTCTCTTGACCCACAATGACCCCTCTCTTGACCCACAATGACCCCTCTCTTGACCCACAATGACCCCTCTCTTGACCCACAATGACCCCTCTCTTGACCCAATATGTCTCCCTTGACCTACTATGACCTCGTATGGCCTCCTTCACATGGGCGGAGGGAAGAATTCATATATCACAAGGTCTTGATATTATGTATTAAGGCCCCGTCGCTCGGGGTCTTGGTGTGACGTGTTGACAAGGGAGGGTAATACATGGTAGGGCTCACAGGTGGACGATTGGACGTGGGGGAGGATGGAGGTGATGGATGAAGGGATAGTTGAATAGGTAGATAGGCTTGTGTTTATGGATAGATGTATAAGTAGACGGGTTTCTTTTTTGGATAGTTGGACAGGTAGATAGGCTTGTGTTTATGGATAGATGGACAGGTAGACGGGTTTATGTATATTGATAGTATGTATATGAGGGAACAGAAATAGGGGAAAACTCTCTTCAGTAAAATAATTTCATTCCCACGCTATTTTTCACTAATGTTTTCCTCCGTGTCCCCCCCCCCCTCCCTCCCTCCCCTTTGCCTACCCCTTCCCCTCCCACTCTGTTCTCCTCTCGCTCCCTCCCCCTCTCTATTCCTATCTCCCTCCCTCCTACGTCTCCTCTTCTTTACTCCCTCCCTCCCTCTCTCTCTCACCGTGTTAACCAGCGTTGGGATCAATTATTGACGCTTTTTAACCATTAGTGCAGTGATCCGGTCGTCGTGTTAGCGGTGTGTGTCCGTTGATTTTGGTAACTCGTGTGAACTGGTTGGGCTGTTTGCCGGGTAATGATTTGTGTACATTGTGTGGCCAAAAAACAAAAACAAAACAAAAACAAACGGAATCATCCCACCCACCCACACCCACCCACCCACCCCCACCCACCCCCCCACCCACCCCCACCCACCCACCCACACCCCCACCAACCCACCCACCCACACCCACCCACCCACCCACCAAAAATGATGATGATAATAATAACAATTTTGGCAGGTGTTTGTGTGTGATCATTATTTGCTTTTGTTTTTTATTGTTTGATCATTAAGGTAATTAGAATTTATTCATTAGGGTGTTTGCTTACAGGGTTGTAATAATGTTATTACTGTAGTAGTAAGATTAGTGTTATTATTATTATTATTTTTATTATTATTATTATTATTATTATTATTACTATTACTACTATTGTTATTATGAGCAGTAGTACTGGCAGTGACGGTAGCGGAAGTTATTTTGATTCTTAAAGTAACAGGAACTGAAGACTAGATAAACTATTATTATAACCAACTTTATATTTAAAAGTTAATATGGGAATACAAAACAAGAGTAACAAGTACGCACATATATATATATATATATATATATATATATATATATATATATATATATATATATATTATGAAAATCCACAATGAAAACGTGGATAAGATAAATCTTGATAAAATCACACATGAAAATGGAAACAACGGAGTACCTTAGGTACTCCGTTGTTTCCATTTTCCCGTGTGATTTTATCAAGATATATATATATATATACATATATATATATATATATATATATATATATGTATGTATATATATATGCTGATAACCACCAGGAAAGAAGAAAACACGTCGTATTTTCTTCTTTCCTTGTGGTTATCAGCATATACCTAGATCACGCGCACCTACAGTGATTTACTTGCATATATATATATATATATATATATATATATATATATATATATATATATATATATATATATATATATAAATTAACAGTGATAAACATCAGTATTTACATCACGTCTTGTAAACAAACATGAAAATTACATTATGGATGATTTAATGTTATTAATCAGGTCATTTTAATGTAATCAATCGGGTAATTTATACATACACGAGTAATTACCTTAATATCTCATGACTGTCAAACACAACGTAAATTCATCATCGTTTGTCTGTCAGTCTGTATCGTTATTATTAATGTATTGACGAGTAACTCAGATTAAGCTGGAGTTAATCCTATATGACTAATAAAAAAAAAGTTTGCTGGTTTCAAAGCTTAATGTTGACTTGTCATGTGAGGTCAAGTAGAGGTCAGTGTAGGATGGGGTCATGTTGGGTCATTCATATGGGTTTAATTAGGGTTAGTTGTCTTTTGGTGTTAGAGAGATAAACTAGGTAGACACAGACAGACAAGCACGTAATAATCACCACATGTCTGACTCTCCCGGACACTGTTGAATTTTTACACCGTGATCAACTTGCCTGTGCTGAAGTTGTTTTATGTATTTTTCAATGTATATTAAATTTTTGGAGCGGCTGTCATTTCCCTGGCGGGGATTGGAATACCACGTGCGAGAAGGACAGGAAGACGAGGTGGGGGGGGGGGGGGTGTTGACCGGTGTGTGGAGGGGAAATTCGGGCAAGGGGGTCAATTGGCTGGCCCACTCACTCACCCACGTTATAAACCGGATTCTTAAAATTACGTAATCTAAAAAGTTCACTTAAAGTTGTAATTCATATATGACATCCAAAATGGCGTCAAAATTATTTCGAGACTGTAAAGTGAGAATCTCTTGAGAATATTGACCCGGAATTACTAAAAGATGAATCTCTGAAGATCTTGACCCGGAACTTGAATCCGATTATGCCTGTGGAGGTGAGGTGGATGAGGAGTCCCTACGTCACTAGTCAGGTGGTGATGAAGATGGCTGGCGGTGTTGCTTGAGTCACTCTTATTTTATTTTATTTTATTGTCGTTCTGTGCCTCTGTCGGTCCGTCTGTGTTTCTGTTAGTTTACTTGTATGTCTGTCTCTCTGTCTGACTGTGCCTAACTGTCTGTGCTGGTTTGTCTGCTTGTGCCTCTCTGTCGGTCTGTCTCTGTCTGTCTGTCTGTGTGTGCATGGCTGACTGTCTCTATGTTAGTACTCAAGTTTCCACAACTACCTACACATCTGACCAGAATAGTTAACAGCTTGGCACCTTAGTGGAAATTGCTGAAAGGTCAGGTCAGGTCAGGTCAGGTCAGGTCAGGTCAGGTTAGGTTAGGTTTGATCAGGTTAGGTCAGGTCAGGTCAGGTTTGATCATCGAGGCAATGTCAAGTACCACTCTATTATTTTTTGTTTTCAATGGACGAGGTATTATAATGTTCTCTTGTGTGTCTGTCTTTAATTTTTTTTTAAATTTGTCTGAGATTTAAACTTAGAGCGAATAAGAAAATTGTTATCATAATTGGTAAAAGAACGAGTCCCTCCCCCTCCCCCCCCCCAAAAAAAAACCACACACAAGATAGATTGAGATAATGAGAAATAACACACAAGTTGACAACAAACCTGTAATTAGTTTCGAGGTAATGAGTGTTTCCGTGGCGGTGAAATTTAATCATTATTCTTAATTAAGACTTTTTTGGAACAGGAAGTCAAAGATCTTAATTTCTTCTGTAGTCAAAGTGTTCCCAACATTCATTCATTACTTGTTTGAGAGGGAAATGTGTGGAGGAAGTGTATAACTTTAGGTTGAGTTAAGTCAGAGGTCAATTGTAATTAAAGGGCCTTAAGGATTTCGTCAAGTTTTACGATGCGAGTGTCTTTTCATTTTGCTTTACCGTTCAACAAAGATCCGCACTCGAACTTTTTCTTTCTTTGGAGGTAACTAATTTTAACAATACTTTATCTGTGTTGGGCTTCCTGGCGGTGAGGGTTAACTCAGTCTTCTTCAGATGACAGACAAACGCTACCTTCAGTGTTTTCGTCAAGTATTATCTGTAGTGTCCATAATTTTGGTCCAATCGATATAAAAAAAATTAAAAGCCTGTTAGTGCACAGTTTGGGTCAATATTGGTCAAACTTCAAGATCTTGGGTCATCAATGAAGGCTAGGACACTTATGCAACGGCTGTGGTGCTAAGCTGATAAGCCTGCGGCGATCACACTACTGGCACTTGTATCCAAGTTCTTATGCTATTACGTTTCCTTTACGTCATATTCCCTCCTTGATAAGATCTTGCAGCCTCTACTAAAATCTCTGATAATTAAATAATGCTTGAAACATAAGAAAAGGTAACATTAATATTAATGGACAATAATGAATACTGAAGTAATGAAATATCAAATGCTATGCGGTATTAAAAACATCAACTTGTACTGTAAAATTCTTAAAAGTCTGTAAGAAATGTTTCCAAACATTATTAAAATATTATAAAAAATCCTGATATCATGAAAACATAAAGACACAGACACACACAGGCCACCGCTGTAAACATCCTCAAGACACGTAAAAATTGGCTGAAATTTCTGTTCGGAGAATTGTGTTGTTCCCTCGAGCTATCTCACGTTTTAGGCGCATCCAGACCTAGCCAACGAACATAAACAAGCACCATCGAACAAGCAAAAGAATATGTTCGTTCACTTGTGTTCGTTCACTCTGTTTGTTCGCGGGGTATGGGAGCGCCTTAAGCGAATAAGTTCCCTCAAGGTGTACTAAAAACTACCCACACCCGCTGATGAAATACGCTGTTGTGCTTAAATAAGGTAAATAATACAGCTTGGAAATATTGACGCACTTTAAGTTGTTTAAAAGCGTTTAGAAGCTTGAATTTTAGTTTCTGACGTTTTTTTTTCTTCCTCGTAAGTCAGGTTTAGTAATCTCATGGGAGTTATTTTATATCCAGGTTTATGGGAATCCTGTATCGAAGTCAGATTGTGGAGGGTTAAGTGTAGTGCCTGGCCTCACCTCCCGGCCACGGCTGGATACTTCAAGATACCGACCGTCTCCCAAACTGGGGATTTAAGAACCTATCAAGCTGATTGACTCGGGCAACACAAAGTGAAAGTGGAGAGTGTGGGTACAGCATACTGAAGGTTAAGCTTATGGTACATTATGGCTGGCACTGTACTCTATCGATTTTCACTCACCAACTGTAGAGTCAGTTACACATTCTGCAATTTACACAAGTGAACAAATGTGTTTCTGTAGTTTCCTTTTGCGGTCCTAACATTACAATCGTTCAGTAGTTTCAGTCAGTACCTCACATTACATCTCGGTATTCAGTCAGATTATTTATGAATACGTAGATAAATTATATAAGAATCATTGAAAAATATACACACGCAACTCCAACTCGGAATGAATTCAAACTCACAAAGGCCAGAGCGGTGACCCTCCATGTGTGTGTGTGTGTCTCTCTCTCTCTCCCTGGCTGACCACTTGCTCGTCCCCCTTGTCTCTCTCTCTATCTCCACCAACGTATCTCGTTAACCAAAGACATTTCCCAATGCTTTACCCACAAATTGATTCCCCAACGGCAGGAGCTTTAGGGCAACGGTTTGCCAAGGCTGAATGACTTAGCTTGTGATCCACTTGTAGGCGTGTTTCCCCCAGGGTAGCTTCCTAGTACCCGCTCATATTATCCTTCAATGTAGACTTGAACTGTACATTTAATTCTCTCCTGTCAATTCCCGGACTAGGGATGGGAAATGTGTTTCTCCCGTCTGCTGGAATAGTGGTGCTGAGGGCTGATGATCGAGGGTGGCTGGCCGCTCTATTTGGAGGAGCGAGCGCGGTGAAGATTGGTGGTGGTAGGGGGGTGGGTGGCGGTAGAGGTAGTGTTATTGGTGGTAGTGGTAGGGGTGGTAGTAGTGGTAGGGGTGGTAAGGGTAGTTTTATTGGTGGTAGTGGTTAGGGTGGTGGTAGTGATGTTGGTAATGATTGCGGGTTTGTTGGTTGCACTGGTGTTGATGCTGGTGATGGTGATAGTACTGGTGGCAGTAGTAATGGTAATGGTTTTGTTGAAGGTGCTGGTGTTAGAAGCGTTGATAATGGTGAGGGTGTTGGTGGTGATGATGGTGTGTTGGTGAGAATTATGGTTGTGATGGTGAAAATGATGGTGGTTGTAATGATAATAGTGGTGAAGACAATGATGGTGGTTGTAATGTTGATTGTAATGTTGATTGTATTGATGATAATGATGATGAGGGTAGTGGTGATGATGATGAAGGTAGTGGTGGTGATGGGTGTTGGTGGTGGTGTTTAGTATTGGTGATGAGGATATTGTTACTTTTGATGGTAAATTGTGGTTGCTGTTATAGTTGTAGTGCTGTTATGATCAATGATGAACAAATAACTAGAAAATTTCCAGACAAATAATATTGATGATGTTTGAATTAAATGTAATAAATGTAGACTATATTATGTTCCCTCTGTCAATAGACAATGTAACTAGATATTATTATACCAGAAATAGTTTCAATTATAGTGAATCTGCGTCATAGTGTTTCATATAAAGCAAATGATTGATTTAGGTCACTGGGTCGCGTACGGGGTCGCCCTTCGTCGGCCCAGGTGTGAATAGGTACCTAAGTTTACAATTGAGGAGATGAAAGTAGTCAAGTCCAGTGCCAACCACATTGACTCTTGTGTTACCGAAGGCTTTATATTGTGTTTCTATAACTACATTGTGTATGGGATTAATCTTCGCTTCAGAGTATATTAGATTAATTTACTACAGATGTGAATGATTTAGTGGAGATGGTGTACTAATAACAGTATACCACACACCGTATACCACACACCGTATACCACACACCGTATACCACACACCGTATACCACACACCGTATACCACACACAGTATATAACACACAGTATACCACACACCGTATACCACACACAGTATATAACACACAGTATACCACACACCGTATACCACACACCGTATACCACACACCGTATACCACACACAGTATATAACACACCGTATACCACACACCGTATACCACACACCGTATACCACACACCGTATACCACACACCGTATACCACACACCGTATACCACACACAGTATATAACACACCGTATATAACACACAGTATATAACACACAGTATACCACACACAGTATACCACACACCGTATACCACACACCGTATACCACACACAGTATATAACACACCGTATACCACACACAGTATATAACACACAGTATACCACACACAGTATACCACACACCGTATACCCCACACCGTATACCCCACACCGTATACCCCACACCGTATACCCCACACCGTATGCCCCACACCGTATTCTACACACCGTATGCCACACACCGTATGCCACACACCGTATACCACACACCGTATACCACACACCGTATACCACACCAGCCTACACCCGGGCACGTCAGCTGCGCCATGCGGTAAGCCTGAGGTTATATTTACACTGTACGTATATGTGGCTGAGTACTTGTGTCGGGAAAGGTGTTGTGAGATCACTTCTTGTTCCTCACTTATTTTTATCACGTCTGTCTGGTGTGGTAACGTGAACGTTTATGGGAGGCTGCGACAACGGTGGTGGTGATGATAGAGGTGATGGGAGGGAAGTGTGATCGAAAAGTTAAATTGTATCCGACAGCTGTCTATATATACGAGTGTGTGCGTGTGCCCCCCCGTGCATATATTAATATAAACCTTTTCATTGCATACATTAAAACTTGACAAAAACAAGGATTCATTAACATTATCACGGCCACAAATCATTCCCAGCTGTCACTGTACTAAAAATACAACCTGGGACAAAGCTCTCTTATACTTGTGCATGTTTGGGGATCATCTACCTTAACGTGTAATTACCAGACCAGGTATAGCATGTAAATGGACTTTCTGAACTACCTCGTCAAGTCTTTGTCGAGCCGAGTTATGCAAACATCACACTGTATCTATATATATTTGCGTGTGTTGTGAGGGACTAGAGGGGTCGTGTCGTCACCTGTGGATGGGTCACTTTTATACCTGCGTGTTTGGTGAGAAAATAAATTAATTAGCTTTTGGAGTTAAGTATTGAATGGTTTTTAAAGGTGTGTTCCGCCCGAGTGAATATTTTTAGTTATGTCATGGATTATTGTTTTTTCATCAACTCAATCTAGTGTTAATTTGTTTGTCTTCACAGTCACCAACTTCCCATATCGTTATGTTCATCCTGGGGAGAAATAAATCTCGGGTTACTTTTTAATTGTGTGTACATTTTGCAACTCAAATCTTCATATATATATATTTGTTCTTTAGTGTTTGGAGGTACAGTCACTTAATAAACTATCTGTACTTGGAGGAGGAGGAGGAGGAGAGGGGGGGGGGAGGGGGAATCGATGAATTTCAGAATGAACACTGCGACTCCTGTTGTCTCGATAGTGTTGTCAGAATCCTTCGTCCGTTGTGTCATACAGTTCGTGCTGTACAAAATATGGATTAAAGATTGATCTAGTATCTTAACCCATGGAGTATGGTGCCTTAACCCCTTGAGTACGATGACGTAACCCCTTGAGTACGATGACTTAACCCCTTTAGTACGATGATTTTATCCCATTGTGCTCGAGGGATTAAGCCAGAGTACACAAGGGGTCGAGACTTCTTACTCGATAGGCCAGCTCATTGTACTCAAGGGATTATAATACCTCACTTCAGGGAACAGCTATCGTGTACTCAAGGGATTAAAATACTTCACTTCAGGTTTATCATCGTACTCAAGGGGGTTAACACCATACTCAGAAGGTTAACACCATACTCAGAAGGTTAACACCATACTCAGGAGGTTAACATCGTACTCGGGGGATTAAAATCGTACTCAAGGGGTTAAAATACCCCACTCCGGGTTTAACATCGTACTCAAAGGGTTAACACCATACTCAGGAGGTTAACATCGTACTCGGGAGGTTAACATCGTACTCGGGAGGTTAATATCGTACTCAGGAGGTTAACATCGTACTCGGGAGGTTAATATTGTACTCGGGAGGTTAACATCGTACTCAGGAGGTTAACATCGTACTCGGGAGGTTAACATCGTACTCAGGAGGTTAACATCGTACTCGGGAGGTTAACATCGTACTCAGGAGGTTAATATTGTACTCGAGGGGTCAATATCGACTCAGTGTATTAAAAAACCTCACTCAGGAGGTTAACATCGTACTCAAGGGGTTAAATAGCACAGGAACTCCAGAATTAACGTATTATTAAACATTAACATATCATAAGGTAACACACAACACACACGCCTTGTATTTTAGTTGCATAATATTACGTCTGTTGAGCCAGCACAAATCCCTCACGTAATACCGAATGTTATTAAAATGTCACGTCACTTCGGTTTTACTCGAGGCTTGTTAGTGTGGTTATGTTTGTGATTTAAGACGTGTGTATTTATTTATCTATGTGTTTAAATGTCAATCCGTGTCCTCAGGTCTCTAGTGTAGTCCGGATTATGATTCAATTTGGAATATAAAGAATGTCATTTTCACCTTCAGTATACATATATTGATACTTTATCCATTTATGCGTATATTCTCACGGATTAGAAATTACTAATCCTGTTAATCCTATACTTCAACTCTTTATCGTTTTCAATAAAGAAGAAATTAATTTGGTATTTGTAACTTGATATAATCTCGATATTAAAACTATAAGCAACGTCTGCCTTAATAACGATGTATATTTACGTAACAGTGTGATGACGGACGACCACATAGTGAAGACGTATCGACACCACAAGAGGCGCACTTCACGGACCAGCGAGAACCAGTTAAAATACCTTTGGTTTATTACGAATTAAAGAGTCGATTTTTTTTTTTACGGGACGATGAAAGAACTGAACTAAA
Organism: Homarus gammarus; assembly: GCA_958450375.1. Taxonomy (NCBI): domain Eukaryota; kingdom Metazoa; phylum Arthropoda; class Malacostraca; order Decapoda; family Nephropidae; genus Homarus; species Homarus gammarus. The sequence goes on from CAUDMG010002508.1 coordinate 1,636,296, forward strand.
CTGTTACATCAGGAAGAGAGAGTTTTGGTGTGTGTGTGTGTGTGTGTGTGTGTGTGTGAGATTTTCTTTCCTCAGATCGTGCTCAGAGGCCAAGGTTAACCCATTTAATGATATACATATAGTGGAATCCAATATTTTGTTTCTGGGAACAGTGGGTAGGTGTGACGCTGACGTGAGCTGTGAAATCCTAAGGCAAACATTCCTTGAGTCTGTCTGGACGAGTGTCTGGGCAAGTCTTCCTTCAGTCGATGTAAGGATTTTTTCTCTTCCTTCCTTCCTTTCTTTTTTCCTTCTTTTCGGTTATTGTAGTTTTTGTTAAATATTTCGTTTTGTTTGTCTTCCGTTCCTCGTGCATGTCAGTTTTCACGAAGGTCCGCATTACCAGAAAATTTATGGCATAAGGTTTGTAATCATGAAAGACATTTTGGAAGGCAAGAATGCCAAATGCCGCTCGGGTGCATGTCTCATGTTATGTTAAAGCACACACACACACACACTCACACACACACACACACACGTCCACACCCATCCTGTTTGTTTTTATACACACATCATAATGATTTTGGTTCTCAGGTAGATGCTGTCAGTTACCATATGATACACCTGTCCAACACCTTGCCACATACATAATTACACTTCTTCTCAGTCAAATTTTCTTCACCACTAAGGAAATCTAATCCAGTTTTATTCATATGACAGTACAAAGTAATGCTAATTCCCTTCGTTCCTGTTATTGACTACTGGTGGAATATTTGGTTGGTCCAGTCGCTTGTAGTGTCAGGAACGATTATTGCGCCGCGTTCTGCAATTACAAATGCCATGGGATAACGTGTCCAGTACAGCGAGTCTTTCTACCTGTCAAACGCGTATTGTTGTTCATCTACATATCGACCGACTGAGATTTTAATAAAGCACGTCTATTGTGAGTCCTGTCTGTGTTGTAGGAGAGTAGTGTAGTCGTGTTAGCTGTATCACTCCATGAACACCTGAGACCGAGTGATTGATCCACTGAAAAAATTTTCTTCCGTAATTTTGGTCCGTTCATATGATAAGATCCTTGCCGCATCTTCGGTCTCCGTGACCGCTAACCTCTCACTAACGCAGCATATAAACATAAGAACATAAGAATGGAGGAAACTGCAGCGGGCCTATTGACCCCTACTGGGCAGTCCCGTTTACACCCAATCCCCTATCGCTCATATATCCATCCAACCTATGTTTGAAGCTATCCAGCGTATTCGAGTTAATGATGATATTTGGTATCTTGTTCCACTCGTCCACTACTCTATTTCCAAACCAATGTTTACCTATCTCGGTTACCTTTGTTCATTTTAAGGAGGAATATGTAAACCTCATCATTGCCGCTAAGTAAAGTAGTCTTCATTAATATCGTGTTAATGTATTTATATGCAATCTAACGTCACAAATCTGTACACTTCTACAATTAAAATATTTCGTCATGTCAAACTGTGTATTAAATACTGCCGCAGCCAATATTACAGAATCACATTAGTTTATGAATGCAATTACTCAGCTGTAACATACCAGTGGAAATGTTACAGTAACCATCATAAGTCCTTCAGTACTTGTCATTTTGTTTCTTGTCAGTTTGTTCGTGACATCTTCGAATTTCTTGCTTCACTATCGTCTTACACTGAGAATGTAATTGTAACTGTGGTCATCGTGTTTTTTTTCTGTTGGATATATTTTTGTTCTTTTGGTTGGAATCATTCACAGAAAATGCAACGCAATGCAACATACCACAACACAACGCAACGTAACAACACAACACAACACTCTTAGATCCCTCAAGACTATTAATCTCAACCTAACCATCTTAGAGTATGTGTCCGGTGTCATTTTGTATCTTTCACACCTTTCCAATTATTACTACAGGTACCTATGGATTAATTAGTACTGTAACACGACTTAGCTCAGGTGTGTGTGTGTGTGTGTGTGTGTGTGTGTGACCAGCGAGACTCACCCCGGGTCATTTTCCCAACATCGGTGAAGAGTTAACACGGTACCATAACATGTGGGAGTAAACCTTCATTCCCACAGTGGTGTTTTTCCTGCTGGTTCTCCTCTGGCTCAAGGTTGTGTATTACGGTGGTCATGTTACTGCGAGATGGACAGTGTGTGTGTGTGGGGAGGGGGGGGGGGCGGTCTGTCTGTGTGTGCGTGTAGCTAAATTTGTATGTGTATCTAAATTTGTATGTGTGTAATGTATGAGAGAGAGAGAGAGAGAGAGAGAGAGAGAGAGACACACACCACAACAACTCCGCCCGCTGTAATGATCGTTTGCAAGCACCCGTCTTCAGGATTAGGTAAAAGTGGCTGGTAAATTAGAGCTTGACTGTAGCTACGACTGGCTAATCATACGCTTCCCCGGCAAGTTACAGCCCGAGGTGATGGAGCGGTGTAGTAATCTTCAGGCGAGCGAGCAAACATCATTAGTTTTACCCCCATTGACATTTCTGGTAATGCTTTTGTGTGTGCGTGCGTGTCCATGCGTGTGTGTGTCCATGCGTGTGTGTCCATGTGTGTGTTTGTCCATCCGTGTGTGTCTATGCGTGTATGTGTCCATGAATGTGTGTGTGTGTATGTGAGTAGAATTTTCCCTTACAACACATCACCAAAATATTCTTCTAAATTAACAGACAACAGATCAGTCAATCACTTATATATAAACATTGATGCAGTAATTGATAACTTCATTGATAGTTATTATTTAAGTTGATATTGGAACTTGTCTATCAAATGGAAATTCATCACCAAAATCGACTGAGGTGTTCAAATCCAATCACATTTTGTTATTCATTTACATTCTTTCCGTTTTTACGTTATTAATTTAAATTTACATTCCTCTTTGCATCCGTCATTTACATTTTGTTCCTTTTTTATATTATTAATTTATATTTTATACCATTTTTATACTATTTACAGAGCAAAATTTTTTCCACCCATAAATTGAACGAAATATTTTGCCTAGGTTAGGGAAATGGGATGGGATGATGATGGCAGATCCCAAGAACAGAGTGATGAATGATGGAAGAGAGAGAGAGAGAGAGAGAGAGAGAGAAGAGAAAGAGAGAGAGAGAGAGAGAGAGAGAGATATGGAAAATGCGATAGAGAAAGATAAGTAGAAATAAAAACAGAACTGAAAACAACAATAAAGTCAGAGGGAGACAGAGAAATCGATAAAGACAGACAGAGAGACAAGTAGATAATAAGAATAAGATACAGAAAACTAATTCCTAATCTCTCCACCAGAGGTCTCAGTGGTGCCCTACCTGTCTCAAGTATAAGTGCCAGCGAGGTGATGCTCATGCTCTTGGGAGGGCGTGAGTGAGGGGCGTGCGTGTGTGTGTGGCGTGTGTGAGGCGTGGAAGGTGCGTGTGGTGGCGCGTGGGAGGGTGGTGCCAAGTGTATGGTTCCTTATGATAGTGTAAGTGTTGCTTGATCGATAGTGTGTGTGTGTGTGTGTGTGTAACAGTATATATACGGTCTCTACGTAAGCACATATGTGTCTTTGTGACGACTTACATTCATATATTTACAGGTGTATGATGACTTAGACATTGCTCCTACGTATACAGATACTTACATATGTAGACATTATGTATTAGTATTCTGAAAGTTTGTTGTCGCTATTAAATGCCTTAGTGTGTATGTCGGTACAACAGAGCCACGCACGCACACACACACACACACACCTCTCTCTCTCTCTCTCTCTCTCTCTCTCTCTCTCTCTCTCTCTCTCTCTCTCTCTCTCTCGTACCCACCACCACTACCACCACGTTTTTTTCTACTTTTTTCCTCCAATTAGATTCTATCAGCCTTGATGATTAGCTTTTTTTAATCGATGTATCGGAAATCTAGAAGAAAAAATAAAAAACAAAAAGCAAACATGAAATTGGGAAAGATTAAGAATGGAATATTTTTTTTTTTTCCGCTAAATATTCCGCCAACATTAATGCCATTGCTTTGGGCTTCCTCGCTACTGTTTTTTTTTTCTAATAATGGCCGGTATTTTATTGTGTTTGCATAATGTATAATATTTTTTTCGTTCTAATCATCGTAATGTATGACGTAATATTTGTGGGATTTTTTTTAATGAGTTCCGACCAGATGATTAACAAGTAATGTATTCTAATAAGGGATGATGATTATGGATTACTCTCTCTCTCTCTCTCTCTCTCTCTCTCTCTCTCAATCTCAATAAATACAATGCTTACCTGTACGTAATTTATGCTCTTCTTACGTGTACGTGGTTTATACCCTTCTTACCTATACATGGTTTATACCCTTCTTACCTGTACGTGGTTTATACCCTTCTTACCTGTACGTGGTTTATACCCTTCTTACCTATACATGGTTTATACCCTTCTTACCTGTACGTGGTTTATACCCTTCTTACCTGTACGTGGTTTATACCCTTCTTACCTGTACGTAGTTTATACCCTTGTTACCTGTACGTAGTTTATACCCTTCTTACCTGTACGTGGTTTATACCCTTCTTACCTGTACGTGGTTTATACCGTTCTTACCTGTACGTGGTTTATACCCTTCTTACCTGTACGTATTTCATACCCTTCTTACCTGTACGTGGTTTATACCCTTCTTACCTGTACGTGGTTTATACCCTTCTTACCTGTACGTGGTTTATACCCTTCTTACCTGTACGTGGTTTATACCCTTCTTACCTGTACGTGGTTTATACCCTTCTTACGTGTACGTGGTTTATACCCTTGTTACCTGTACGTGGTTTATACCCTTGTTACCTGTACGTGGTTTATGCCCTTCTTACCTGTACGTGGTTTATACCCTTCTTACGTGTACGTGGTTTATGCCCTTCTTACCTGTACGTAGTTTATACCCTTCTTACCTGTACGTGGTTTATACCCTTCTTACCTGTACGTGGTTTATACCCTTCTTACCTGTACGTGGTTTATACCCTTCTTACGTGTACGTGGTTTATACCCTTGTTACCTGTACGTGGTTTATACCCTTGTTACCTGTACGTGGTTTATACCCTTCTTACCTGTACGTGGTTTATGCCCTTCTTACCTGTACGTAGTTTATACCCTTCTTACCTGTACGTAGTTTATACCCTTCTTACCTGTACGTGGTTTATACCCTTCTTACCTGTACGTAGTTTATACCCTTCTTACCTGTACGTGGTTTATACCCTTCTTACCTGTACGTAATTTATATAATGACTTACCTGTTGGTCGTTGGTAATATTAATTTATGTTAAGGTTTACATTTGTATATACACCTCCTGAGTAGTTTCTCTGAGAGCAGCTATTACGACTACTAACATTACCATTAATAATAATAATAATGATAAATTGTATAGTTTGATAAGCATCTCACACTAACACACACACACACACACACACACTCACACACATACACACACACACACACACATACACATACACATACACACACACACACACATACACACACACACACATACACACACACACACACACACACACACACACACACGTTTAACTTGAAGGAGAAAAACATTTGGTCAGTATCGGATGTTAAATGTGTAGATGAATGGTTAAGGTAAATGTAAGATGTTCCTTGACTTTTGTGTATGAATGACATTGATTAAAGTTTGTTTGAATGTTTGTATATAATGAATGTGTACTTTTATTCTTTATGTATGTATTTATGTATGTATGTATGATGCGTGCGTGTGTGTGTGTGTGTGTGTGTTTTGGATGGATAGATGGATGGATGGATGGATGGATTGATGGATGACTGGATGGATGGATTGATGGATGACTGGATGGATGGATGGATGGATGGATGACTGGATGGATGGATGGATGGATGGATGGATGGATAGATGGATGTGTTTTTTCATTCGTATTGCCATTACTTCATTAAGCATAAATGATTAAATAAAACAGATAAACATTGACCAGGAGTAAACATTAGTCTCAAGGTCAACAGCGAGTCTCTCTTACATGTTTATACCAAAATTAATCGCGTCTTATTCATTAGGATTTACATAATGTTCCGTGCTTACCTAATTATTCCGTATTTCCTTAATTATTCCGTATTTCCTCAATTATTCAGCATTTTTTTTTAATTATTCCGTATTTCCTTAATTACTCCGCTATTTTTTTTAATTGTTCCTTGTTTATCTATTTGTTCCTTGTTGCCTTGATGTTCCGTGTCACACTCAACAGGATTTACGTGATGTTATCCCCACCAAATAAATATCAAAACAAACTTACGTCAGTGGCACAGCTCCTTCATCTCGCTTGCGGGGTGAGAGAGTGTTCAGATCTCCCTCAGTTTAAGATCATCCTAACATTTTCTCTGAATTTTTTGTGTGTGTGTGTGTGTGTGTGTGCGTGCGTGTGTGTGTGCGTGCGATGAGCTTCCCCGGGTTGCTGCTGTTGTCCATGTGAGGGAAACCAGCCATATACTATTCCACTTTAATGACCTCCAGAATGGTAGGGTTTTAATGGAGAGACGTCTTAAAGCTGCAAACATGTACACACATACATGCATGCAGACAGAAACCTACACACACACATACACACACACACACCCTTCACCTTTTCACAGTTGCCATCTATTAGTTTTTCACTTAACCTAACCTAACCGTGGAACATGATACAAGAAACACGATTCCTCTACAAGTCATCAATAATATCAATATAAGTTACTTGATCAGAAGGTTTTTCACAGGTGATAAAACCCAAGGAGAAGGTTTATTCATTTTGGTTTTATTCATGAAGTTTTAACCATGACTAACTTTTAACTGGTGTGCATATGGTGAAAGAAATTGTATCTCATAGGCAAGACTTCCTGGCCTCTTGGATTTAATATCTAATGGTGTGTGTGTGTGTGTGTGTGTGTGTATGTTCGTAAACGTTAGTACACAAAAATCATATCGTTCGTATTCGGAGGTGACGTCATTTTGAGTATTCGTGTTCGTGCGTTTCGTCTTCAAATGATTCCTCTCTGTTTCTCTTTTCATACGAGTAATATGCTGTTGGGGGATGTGTTTGAAATATTAATAGTCTTTACCTTCTGGCTGTATTAAACTCTCTTTCCTCTGTGTTCACTCTCAGGTCCTTATAACTTCCCCAAGCTTATTTTTCAGGCTGACTCGTGCAATATAAATGATTCCTTTTAACTCTCCCCTCTCTCTCTCTCTCTCTCTCTCTCTCTCTCTCTCTCTCTCTCTCTCTCTCTCTCTCGTTTTCGCCTAACTTACTACCGTTACGCAAATGGTTTTATATACATACACACACACTCAGACGTAGACACACACACAAACACAAACACACACGCACTTGTCAACCGTCAGTAAGACAAGACGTGCCCCGAAGGCGCTCCCGGTTTTAGCAGCCAGGCCGAGTCTGTTTGGCCCTGCCACTCCCCCTGCTATACCCCAACGCCCTACCAGCATTACTACACCGGGATCTATTCAGCAAAACATTCTAGTGATTAGTGAACGATTGATTACCGAGCAGTGTTGCTATAGTGCACTTAAGGAAAAGCACAAAAGCACAGCAGTGTGACTGGACCCGACCTAACCTGACCGGAACTTTCTCAGCAAAACATTCAAGTCATCAGTGCAATAAGTGATTATCATACAGTGCTCGATAGTGCACCCCAAGGAAAAGTCAGACAGTGGGCACTTTATCGGTCACCTTTAAAGTGCCAGTGACAAGGACCACCGCGGTGTTTACATATATCGTGAAAACTGTGTCGGCGACCCCAAGCACCAGGGACAAAGACCCACGGTCTTTACGACTGACAAATATTAACAGATGTCTACCAGTGTCAGTGGCCCTCAAAGTGCCGTCAGTGACAAACACTTCCGTCCGCCCACAACAGATATCAACAGATGGCCACCAATCACTTACTCCCGACGCACTCTGTACCATCTAAAGCGTGGGAACGGTTATCCTGATGGCAGTGTTATCGCGCGACTCAAGTCACTGAACATATTCCACGCGCGTAGCCGTAGACAAGGCCGTCATACACATAAGCCCATTAGAACCGTAGCCTCCACTAAGAAACCGGAGAAACCCACCCCTGACAGACCGTACCACCACACTGAAGTTCCACAGATATGGTATGATCTCCCGTCACTTCCCTAGCTAACAAGTTCGATGAGCTGGCAACTACAGTCAGGTCAGCCTCCGCGAGCGTCGTTGCCATATGTGAGGCTTGGCAAATTGTGCCTGAAACGTGTCATGTTGAGGGATATCAACTCTTTCATCACCTTCGTTCACATAGACGCGGAGGGGGCGTTGCCCTCTTCTGTCAAGATGACCTACGCCCGTCACGCCTGGATGTTCAAGTCCCAGCAGATGTGGAAGCATTATGGGATTATGGGTACGTGTTGTGCCACGGGCCCACCCGCGCAACACTGCTTCCATCATAATCTGTGGCATACCATCCGCCTCGCTCACCCACCAGAGACACTCTTATCAATCATCTCATTACCACCTCAGACCACCTCAGAGTTAGGTACCCATGTGCCAAGTTAGTATTATGTGGGGATTTTAATGAAATTGACACCACTGATATCCAGGACCAGCTATCACTATCACAAGTTGTGACCTTCCCCACACACGGTCAAAATACCCTTGACCTTATCTTAACTGACTTAGCGGACCAGTACCAACCACCTCAACCAATGCCTCCTATCGGGTGTAGCACACACTTATCAGTGCTCTGGTCCCCAGCTGCCACTCCCACTCAAGTACAGAGACCCTACATCAAGACCTACAGGCCGATTACTGACTCTGCAGTGCGCCTCTTCGGGCAGTGGATAGTTCACCATCCCTGGACTGAAGTACTTAGCGTGGATGACGTGGAAACCAAATGGATAAATTATACCAACACCACCACGGAAGCTCACCACCACTTCTTCCCCGAGAAGTCCGTCAGATCTCACCCAGCTGACTTGCCCTGGATCACACCTCGGATCAAAAGACTTGTGCAACAGAGAGACAGAGCCTTTCATTTCAATGACCACATCCGCTAAATACGCACTGCAAAGAAGTCCCACTACCCAACCAAATTACAACACCTGAAGCAGACCAACATCAGTCAATGGTATGGTAAGCTTAAAGAACTCTGTGGACTAAACAATAAGACACACCCCCTCCCCTTCCTTAGCCATCTCACTAATGTTGACGCAGCTGAGCAAACAAATAACCATTTCGCTACTATATGCCAGACGCTCCCCCGGCTTGACACAACCACTCTCCCTGCTTACCTACCAGCCCCCCTTCCCACTGACTTAGTAGAAGAATTTGAAGTAGCAAAACGCCTGGACAAACTAAAATTAAAACGCTCTACCACCCCCATTGACTTACCAATGAAACTCTTCAAGGAGTTCTCCCCGGAGCTTGCTAAACCCCTATGCTCCATCATCAATGCTTCTCTCAGTCAAGCCAGATGCCCAGCTGACTGGAAGACCTCTTATGTATCACCAGTGCCCAAGTCAACCAGCCCACAATCCTTAAATCAGCTACGACCTATTGCAATCACCCAATACCCAGCCTAATCTGTGAAAGTTTTGTGTTCGACTGGGCTTATGCTGATATTGCAGGAGTCGTAGACCCTCAGCAATTTGGCAACATGAAAACTTCCTCCACCACTCACTGTCTTGTCAGCTTTCTCGATTACATATACCACCATCTCGAGAAACGAAAAACGTCTGTAGCTGTCGCCTTCATTGATTTCACTAAAGCATTCGACCTAGTCGACCACAATATAATCATCAACAAAGCTATTGACCTCGGGCTTCGGAGAAGTCTTATACCATGGCTTACAGACTTCCTCAGTGACCGACGCCAAGCTGTACGCTTCCGAGGGGCTGTCTCCACCTTTCAGTCACTCACCTGTGGCGTCCCCCAAGGCACCAAGATGGGACCACTCTGCTTCCTTATGCTCATCAATGATGCCCTAAGAGAAACCCCTGCTCGCTGGAAATATGTCGACGACTCCACCATTGGGATCAGCGTCAACAATTCTGCTCCCAACTATACCGCCCTTCAGGATTTATTGAACAGTCTCCAAAACTGGGCCACCAACAACCATGTCACCATCAACCATACCAAGACCATGGTTATGCACATCAACCTCTCCTCCGACATTGTCCCACCTCCTTCCATTACTCTAGGTCCGAACACACTCCAGGTTGTAGATTCCACGAAGCTCCTCGGCGTCACCATAGACAACAAACTAAATTGGAAACCACACGTCAGTGAAGTTGTCAAATCCTCCAGTTTCCGTCTCCACCTCCTCCGCCGACTCAAGTCCCTCGGAGTTCCTGCACCCGAGCTCCTCAGTGTTTACACAACATTCATGCTTCCCAAGCTCACCTATGCCTCCCCCACCTGGTCTTCCTACCTAAATGCCACACAACGTAAACACCTAGAAAAAGTGCAAAAGAGGGCATGCAAGATTATTCTCTCCCCTTCCTTCTCCACATATCAAGAAGCGCTCAACACACTGACCCTTTCGACTCTCACTGACCATCACCACGACCTCATCTGCAAATTTGGTAAGAAGCTTCTACACCATCCTCGACACCGGCTCCTACTACCACCTGAGATCCCTTGTCCGAGAATTGCTGTTCGACACCACAACCGCATCCAGCCCATACGTGCACGAACTGATCGCTATAAGAACAGCCCAGTCCCAGCCATTGTAAAAATTATCAATAACTTGTAATAAACCAGTGTATTCACTCCCAGTAAACACTACTCCTTGCACTGTCACTATGTTGAAATGAACTGTAGTTTGAGCTTTTCCCCATCTAGTTATTATATGTCTTATTTGTGTCACTTATGTTACTTGTATATTATTTGTAATTCGAAACCCATTCCCCAAATATGTAACTGTATATTTTCAGCCTTCTGGCTGCCAAGCTCTTTCAATAAACCGTTAATTATTATTATTATTTATTATTACACACACACACTTGCACACACACACACACACACACACACTTGCACACACACACACACACACTTGCACACACACACACACACACACTTGCACACACACACACACACACACTTGCACACACACACACACGCACACATACACACACACACACACACATACACACATCTAACTTTACACTCCTTGATACAATTGTTTATATTGAGTCAAATAATAATATCGTGTTGTATTCTAGCCCTTGAGCTGAGTGACGATGGCTCCTTGTTTATATCGACACCGACGATGAAGATATTTTGGAAACTTTTGACGATTTTGATGAATTAAAAAGATATACACTATGTCAGCGTCTGTGTTCTCTTATTTATCATTAACTGTACTGTCTGTATATCTAGAAAACATCAGCGTATAAAAGGTCACAGTATTTACATAACCTTCAAACACAGATATAACTCCATGGGCCTCTGCTAACTTTATTAATCGTTGACCTGTGCTGAAAAATTTTCGTCATAAAAGGGAGAGTTTCATTTTACTTCAGCGACCACACTAAAAAAAACAAGCAAACTGGACTCTACAACTTGATTCATGACGGAATAAACTGCTGCTGGTTGATGTAAAGAGTTCACAGGGAATAAAATTACTGCTGTGGCGAGTATCATCTGTGGTGGAAAGAGGGGAGAACTGCTAAACACCTGGGAGAGAGAGAGAGAGAGAGAGAGAGAGAGAGAGAGAGAGAGAGACTACATTAAATGCCTATGTCGCTGCATGAAAGAAAATCGTTAACGCGTTTATAAATAGGTAAAAAGAGAGCAACTTGACATATAATAATGATACAAAAATGTTAAGAATGAACTACACACATTTCTCCACCAACTCACCGCTCTGAGCCAGGGTTCAGACTGCGTACTCTCCTGAAATCCGATTTGGTGGTGAATCCTGCCGCCAACAGGTTGGACCCCAAAGCCCCTGGGGTGAATAGTGTAGTGGAGTGATCCCTGCCACCTCCCCTAGGGCTCATGAACGACCCCCCCACCTCCCCCAGGACCCATGACGGGATCCCCTCTCTCCCCCAGGACCCTTAGCGCCCCCCCCCCCCCTCACCTTCCTCTCCATGATAGGCCTACGCTCCATAGGTAAGGTTAAGACGCTGACTCAGAAAGGTATATTTGATATGTTCTTACTTTATACCTGTACAGGTATTTGGTGTAGGGAGGTAGGGTGAAGGAAGAGGATAAGAGAGAAGGAGAAACACAAAGAAAAGGAAAAGGAGAAAGAAGGAGACATAGGGGGAGAACAAGAAGAGAATATTTCAACTCAGAACACCAAATCATTCTCTCTCATCAATTGTCAAAGATAATGTGAATTTTACTTTCAGAAAAACTATAATGATAATAATATATACAGTATATCACGGTAATTCCTGGCTACATCTCCATAAACAACAACAACAAGAACATTCTACTGTAGTGATTTAAGTCAAGCTCTCATGGTAATTGTTCTTTAGTAATTCGAATTATAGATTAATTAAAATTAGTAAATGAGTTTAGTGAAGCAGAATTTATAATTTGCTTATTAGAGTAAATTAGATTATTACCCGCGCCACGCCACTAATAAATGTTTGAACATGTCCATCAGTCTGTCTGTCAAAATAACCCACTGTCACACTGCACATCATCGCTAGCTGTAACGCGGCGGTAAGATGCGAAGTCAACAAGTTCAGAATTATACTCAGGGAATCGTCCATATGGTGTTACCAGCCACTGTAATATCACAAGGTCAAAAGGTCATGAATGATGTGACAAGGTTGGTTGACCCGTATAACAAGGACAAAAGGTCATGAATTATTGTGACCTGGTTAATTGAGTCTGATGGTACTGGTGAATATTTCATCTTGATAATTGAATTTGTGTAATGATTATTTTTTTTTATTAGTATTAAATGCCAGCAGCAACAATGAACAAGCAACCTGTTACTTCACATTCTAATTAAACAAAAAGTAAGGAAGAAAAGTTAGAAAAAGTAACAAAAGTTGAAGTAGAAGATTGAGTAGGAGAGTGACGGGGGTGACTTAACCCTTAAAGATTGACGGTTTAACCTTTGAGGACGAACACTTAATTCTTTCAGGCCAATTCTTTGAGCATGGTGATTTAGCCCTTGGATGACGATGAATAACCCTTTGAGGACGATGATTTAGCCCTTGGATGACGATGATTAACCCTTTGAGGACGATGATTTAGCCCTTGGATGACGATGATTAACCCTTTGAGGACGATGATTTAGCCCTTGGATGACGATGATTAACCCTTTGAGGACGATGATTTAGCCCTTGGATGACGATGATTAACCCTTTGAGGACGATGATTTAACCCTTTGAGGACGATGATAACACCTGATTGCGAGGTCTTGTCCTTACTAAACACTTATGCAAACTCAACCTTTCGTTCTTTAAAGTTTCTAGTGTAATGCCTCGGAATATACGTGTAATTACCACACCTGTACCTGCGTGTGTGTCATGGCATGGAAGGAGAGTGTGTGTGTGTTCAGGTACAAGTTACATACGGGTAATTTCTAATACATTCGGTATTTTGGGGGAAGTCATGTGTACCGGCAGAGGTTTATGCGAGGCGAATAACACACCGATGTATGCGCGAATCCCTCGTGGGTACAGGGATAGAGTAGTTAATTCGCTAGTGGTCCTGTTTATCATTCTCTCTCTCTCTCTCTCTTTTGTGAAATGAAGATTATTGTTGTGTTTTGGTAGACCTAACAACCTAATTTGACCTAACATAACCTCGCCTCACTTAAGCTAACGTAACCTCGCCTAACCTAACGACACTTTTATTCTCATTAATATTACGTTAAAATATTCTTACACAAAATATATTAGATTACCTTCCATCTTATACCACCGTGTTGCTCTGTACGCTACATATTCCCTGTGTTTATTTCGTTATGTAGTGTAGGAGTCAATGTTGTAGGAAAATGTATTGCGAATTTGTGTTGTTTTTCATTCTAGATATATTTCGTTATATTTTTTTTTACTCCAGTTTTTACATTTTCTTTTATTTGGGTTAATATTTTTTTTTAAGTGTCGAATGGATTTTTATGTATTTTGTATTTGTGGTTTTAGTATTTGTGTAGCTTTTGTTGTGGCTGATGATTATGTTTGTCAGATTAATTTGGTCATTTGTGTATTTGGGAGAATTATTATATTACATGTAAGAGTATAATTAGTTAAGCTGATGTGTTATTTTTTTATGAATTCGTAATATTTCGACTAATCGTCCATTTTTTATTTACGCTCCGTTATATTCTTTCGTATTTTTTTTGGTATTTTTGTTCATTATTTTTTTATTGTTTCGACTTTTTTTTTTTAATTCCGTGTTTTGATCTGATGTAAAATTTTCATTAAACTTTTCTTGTTTAATTAGAATTTTTTGGGGGAGGAAATCCGCTCCCTCTCTCTTCCATCTCTTATTCACCTTTCCCATCTCTTCAGCCTTACTTTCTTTTCCATCTTTCTCCTTCATTATCCCCCTCACATCTACCCTCTCCTTCAGTTTTCCCTCACCTCCACCTTTTCCCTTCTCACCCTTTCCCCTTCAGTTTTCCTTCTCCACCTCCACTTTTTCCCTCCCGTTTCCTCTCTCTTCCATCCCCCTTGTTCCTTTCTCTTCCCCTTCTCTATAATGTAATAGGTAAACAAAGGGAAACCTATTTAGCTGGGAGTGAGCTGGGGGAGGGGGGTAATTAGCTAAGATTTAACTAGTCAAGATTAAGGATAATTAAAGGGGAGGAGGGAAGAGAGGGGGGTAGAAGAAGAGAAAGGGAGAGACGCGGATATATAAGGAGGGAAAAGGAAAGGCAGGGAGAAGGAGGCAGGAAGGAGAGAGGCATGGAGAGTTAGGATAGGATGGAAGAGGAAGGAAAATGATAAGAGGGGAGAGGGAGGAGAGAGGGAGGGTAGACAATCTTCCTTCATCCTTACTGCCCCTTTAACCACTTGTAACTCTATGAATCCCTTTATCTCATTAACCCCCCTCCCCCTACCTTCTCCCTACCCACCCACCCCTACCTCCTCCCTACAGTGATTCTCCCTGCCTCCCTTTACCTCCCCCCTACCTCCCTTTACCTCCCCCCTACCTTACCTCTACCTCCTCGTACCCTCCCTCAACCCCCCCCCCTACATTCTCTCTACCTCCTCCTACCTTTCCTCTACCTCCCCCCACCTCTCCCCCTACCTCCCCCTGCATTCTCCCAACACTCTTCCTACTCTCCCTTTACCGAACCAATCTCTCCCCCCCCCCTATCCCCCACCCTCTCCCCTACCCTCTCCCCTCCCTCCCCTCCCTCTCCCCTACCTCCCCCTACCTCCCCTACCTTTCTCTACCTTCCCCTCCAATGGGTAAATGTGACATCATGATTTTTAGTGAAGGTTTTAAAGGTAAATGGTTTAATGGGGAGTGAAAGTAGGGTGAGGGGAGAGAGGGTGAGGGGTGAGAGGGTGAGGGGAGAGAGGGTGAGGGGAGAAAGGAGGGAAAGAGGATGGGGAAAGAGAAAGAGGGTGGGGGGAAAAAGAGGGGGAGAAGAGGGGCGGGTGAAATAAGACTGAGAGTAAAGGGGTGAGGGAAGTGAAGGAAGAGGGGGAGAGAAGTTTGAGGGGAAACAGTAGTGGAGAGAGAGAGAGAGAGAGAGAGGTTGTTATTTTTTTGGAGGTGTGTGGTTAAAGTATGGTATTAGGATCTCTCTCTCTCTCTCTCTCTCTCTCTCTCTCTCTCTCTCTCTCTCGTTCGTTCGTTCCCCTTACCTCCCCTTGTCTCACTTGTGTCTTGCCTTCCCCTCTGCTTTCACTACATAAATTTTCCTCCCCTCTCTTACCCCTTTTATTCCTACCTATCTACTGTACCTCCTTCTACTTTTCTCTCCTCTTCCTCTTTCTGTTCTCGTTCTCTTCTTCTGTTTCTCGTATTTCCTCTTCCCTGTTTCCTTTTTACTCTTTTTCCTTCTCCCTCTCCTCTCCTCTTCCCCTGATGTTTATATTCTCTTTGTATTCCTCCTCTTCTTCTCTCTATTTATTTTACTTTTGTCACCTTTCTTTCGTTATATTTTTTTCTCTCCCTCTCCTTCATCATCTCATTTCCTTCTCTCTCTCACAACACGGCTCCTTCCTTCTCTCTCTCACAACACGGCTCTCTCTCTCTCTCTCTCTCTCTCTCTCTCTCTCTCTCTCTCTCTCTCCTTTCACACCATGGCTCCTTCCTTCTCCCCCCTTCCTCCTTCTCTCCCTCCCTCCCTCCTTTCCTCCTTCTCTCCCTTCCTCCTTCTCTCCCTCCTTTCACATCACAGCGCCACTACAACTCTCCCTCAATAAACGCTCTCACAAAACACACAGGCTATACTAAGAGGCTCTCGCTTCTCCCTGAGTAATGACCAGAAATACACACACACACACAGACACACACACACACACAAACATACACAAACACACACAGACATACATGTGAATGAAGAGGTCTATATCAGTGTATAGCTGGAAGTGACTCCCTTTGTGGCATCTCGTACACACATACACACATACATACACACACACACAAACAAACACACACACACACACACACACACACATACATACACACACTGAATTCAGGATATTGCTCATGTTTTTTTGTATGATTGTACACGTGTATGACTGTCCTTTGTGTGTGTGTGTGTTGAAATATATATTCGTATGTATATATTTTATGCAGATATGTTTTGCATCTGAATGAAGAAAGAAATAAAGAGAAAAGAATGAAGACTGTAAACAAAGCTAAGAAAGGATATCTAACACTGCCTTTATAGTCTGGTGTATGACGCGTATTTCTCTCTCTCTCTCTCTCTCTCTCTCTCTCTCTCTCTCTCTCTCTCTCTCTCTCTCTCACGGGTACAATTGGTCACATCAACCCAGAACACGATCCACAGATCCCATCCCTTTAGTTCCCTGTCTTAACTCTGACCAGACGAGGGGGAGGGAGGCGAGTGATCAGGTACTTTCTCGTCAGTTAACTTCTCCATCAATTTACTCTTTGTTCGGTTAACTTTTCAGTTGATTAATTCTTTGATCAGTTAGCTTTTCGATTGATTAACTATCTGATCAAGTAAGTTTTTGATTGATTTACTCCTTGTTCAGTTTACTTCTTGATGAATTAACTCTGATTACGACAGAGATGTGTTAGATAAGACAGTGTGAAGCCCACCCTAGACGTGTTCAGCTGCCTGGGTATAAGACAGCGGTGCAGATGTAGGACCTCAAGTAGAGTGAAGACGATCTGAGGGAGCACAGGTGTCTAGCAGGTTGAGTGTGTGTGCGTGCGTGTGTGTGTGTGTGTGTGTGTTAACCTAACCATCCACACACCTCCCCGTTCAACGAGTCTGTCAACAGCAGGTGTGAACCCACCCCCACCCCCCCACACATTCACTATGCAGCAGAACAGCCCATGCTGCTCGTATTGTTGCTGCTGGTGATATTGCTGCTGGGGGCCACTGCCGTTGTTGGTCGTGCCGTTGTTGCCGTTGTTGGTCGTGCCGTTGCTGTTAATGGTGGAGGTGAGGTGATGCAAAAGTAGTAACATCACCTCGAACTTCATTACATCACCAGGTTAATTTTCTCCACACCTCATGTTCTTCACCTGACTACTCCAGCATGTGTACGTATGGTGGTACACACACACACACACACACACACACACTAGACTCCCTCTGTCGAGCCAGTAATTCCCAATTGATTATTGACTTAGAGTGATTCAGAGTGGGTGGTAGGTAATACTGGTGTTGGACGCCAGGGGGAAACACCCACTATTAATGGTGTGTGTGTGTGTGTGTGTGTGTGTGTGTGTGTGTGTGTGTTCCCCTCCACAGAACAGAGGAACACCTAATCTAAGACAGAATATGATGGCCTTCCGTAACTCCCCTTATTTACAGACACACTAACACAACCTGTAAATTAAACTCCCCTTATTTACAGACACTATAACACAACCTGTAAATAAAACTCAGCTTATTTACAGACACTATAAACGTAAAACCATTCCCACGACCTCATGCCACCACGCATCATGTAAACATCCAGTACCCGGACTTTATAACCAAAACTGAAGGCTTACTCATGCCCACAACAACCACTTAAAAGCTGCCAGAAAAACTCAGACGGACACGAGCGACGGAGGGCGTATAGTAAACTGGCAAGAGACGCACACCTGAAGATTAGACACCCCCAAGGCTACCTGGAGAGAGGTTAGGTTAAGTTAGGTTATGTAAGGTTAGGTTAGGTTAGGTAGGTTAAGTTAGGTTAGGTTAGGTAGGTTAAGTTAGGTTATGTTAGGTTAGGTTAGGTAAGGTTAGGTTAGGTTAGGTAGGTTAAGTTAGGTTAGGTTAGGTAGGTTAAGTTTGGTTAGGTTAGGTTAGTTAGGTAGGTTAAGTTAGGTTATGTAAGGTTAGGTTAGGTTAGGTTCGGTTAGTGTTGAGGGGTTAGGTTAGGTTAGGTTCGGTTAGTGTTGAGGGGTGTGTAGGTTTTCAGATAACTTCGAAAAAACAATACAATAGCAAACATCAATAAGGCGTATCAAACTCTCAGCAATTTACGTTTTGGAATTTGTGTCGTAAACCAGAAACAGTCGACTAACTAACTGGGGGCTATGAGACTCGACTACCAGTGAAGCTTGAATGCTAATCACACACACACACACACACACACACACACACACACACCAATTTTACCATACATTCCCCCCCCCCCCCCCTCCGTCTTTGTAGCGTGTGTGAGTGTGCATATATGCGGCGTGTATTGTCACCATCAACCAGGGTGTGTACTGTCACCATCAACCAGGTTGTGTACTGTCATTATCGACCAGGGGAGGGCGTGTACAGTCACCATCGACCAGAAGAGGGCGTGTACAGTCACCATCGACCAGGAGAGGGCGTGTACAGTCACCATCGACCAGGAGAGGGCGTGTACAGTCACCATCGACCAGAAGAGGGCGTGTACAGTCACCATCGACCAGGAGAGGGCGTGTACAGTCACCATCGACCAGGAGAGGGCGTGTACAGTCACCATCGACCAGAAGAGGGCGTGTACAGTCACCATCGACCAGGGCGTGTGGTCGTTGCGCACTCAGCTTGCATGCGAAAGGCCAGACGACCAGCCCGGAATCCCACAGAGGAAGCGGTGGTTAATTATTGTCACCCCGTGGTGGTTAAGGCTTGTTTAGCCTTGACCATACATACTGCTACTACTACTACTAATAATAATAATAATAGTAATGCAGTAATAATAACTAATAATTACAATAATATCACTACCACTACTACCACCACCACTACTACTACTACTACTACCACCACCACCACCACCACCACCACACTACTACTACTACTACTACTACTACCACCACCACCACTACTACTTTTTTTTTTTTTTTTTTTTTTTTTTTTTAAACGTGGCCTCCAGCCTCCCCCAATAGCTACACCTTCGCCACCATTTATTTACCTTAATATTAAATATCCTAATACTACTACTACCACCACTACTACTACTACTACTACTACTACTACTACTAATAATAATAATAATAATAATAATAATAGTAATCGAACAATAACGAAAAGACAAAGCAAGAAAAAAAACGACATTTATTTTCGTGGAATGAATAGAACAACAACTAAACATCAGAAGGGAGACAGACAGACTGACAGACATATTTACCTCGCCTAACCTGTACCCCTAACCCAACCTAACCCAACCCAACCCTTATCCTAAACTAAATGAACCAAATCCACTATATCAAGTTTTAAAAATCGGGCTCTAGTTCCGGGTCCAGCTACAGTGATACATTTAACCCAACCTTATCCTCAATTCTCTAATATCTTTTCATCAAACTCTATTCAGATTATGTGAAGTCAGTTCATCTCATCTAAACGATTGAAATTTTGAAGTAATCTAATTAAAAGTTCAAGTGGTACTTGTGTGTATAACCTTTCATGATATGTATTTTAATTAGCTTCTGAAACAATTACAGATTTTGTATTATAGTTCACGTAGCTCCGGATATTAGATTCTTCTCATGAAATATTTATCTGATCTTTCTAACGTAATCTGAAGGTACAGTCCAGTCACCCACACAAGACTATGTTCCCTCTCCTCCTCAACTATGAACTCCAAGATTCAAAACTCGTGAATCCGAAGCATTAATGGACAGAATAATACATCATGTTTACTGCTTCGGGTTCATGAGTCTGAATCTTGGTGTTCGTGGGTTCAGGAGGAGAGGCGACAGGTCTTTGGTGGGTGAATTTTTTATTTATTTATTTTATTTTATATTTTTTAGACATAACTGTTCTCTTCAAGTCAAAACATCAATTTCATGGCCATATTTAGTCTTCATAGCAAATAGTTACCGAATTATTTCTTTTATATATTCTGAACACCACATCTTCAAACACCATTGTGATATTCTGGGGAGATAACATCATTTATTGCTTCATCTCAGTACTATATATAATCTTAATCATTACATACATGACTTTTGAGCCCATAGTGATGCGAGACCGAACGATATAACAGTGAACACTCCCTTGACATACTCAGAGCCGATATAACAGTGAACACTCCTTTGACATACCCAGAGCCGATATAACAGTTAACACCCCCTTAACATACTCAGAGCCGATATATCAGTGAACACTCCCTTGACAGACATACTCAGAGCCGATATAACAGTTAACACCCCCTTGACAGACATACCCAGAGCCGATATAACAGTTAACACCCCCTTGACATACCCAGAGCCGATATAACAGTTAACACCCCCTTGACATACCCAGAGCCGATATAACAGTTAACACCCCCTTAACATACTCAGAGCCGATATAAAAGTTAACACTCCCTTGACAGACATACTCAGAGCCGATATAACAGTTAACACACCCTTGACAGTCATACTCAGAGCCGATATAACAGTTAACACTCCCTTGACAGACATACTCAGAGCCGATATAACAGTTAACACTCCCTTGACAGCCATACTCAGAGCCGATATAACAGTGAACACTCCCTTGACATACCCAGAGCCGATATAACAGTTAACACACCCTTGACATACTCAGAGCCGATATAACAGTGAACACTCCCTTGACATACTCAGAGCCGATATAACAGTGAACACTCCCTTGACAGACATACTCAGAGCCGATATAACAGTTAACACACCCCTGACATACCCAGAGCCGATATAACAGTTAACACACCCTTGACAGACATATTCAGAGCCGATATAGCAGTGAACACTCCCTTGACAGACATACTCAGAGCCGATATAACAGTGAACACTCCCTTGACAGACATACTCAGAGCCGATATAACAGTGAGCACTCCCTTGACAGACATACTCAGAGCCGATATAACAGTGAACACTCCATTGACATACTCAGAGCCGATATAACAGTTAACACGCCCTTGACAGACATACTCAGAGCCGATATAACAGCGAACACTCCATTGACATACTCAGAGCCGATATAACAGTTAACACTCCCTTGACAGATATAATTAAAGCTGATATAACAGTTAACGCTCCCTTGACAGACATAATTAAAGCTGATATAACAGTTAACGCTCCCTTGACAGACATAATTAAAGCTGATATAACAGTTTACGCTCCCTTGACAGACATACTCACTTTAACATTGTAACTTGTTATTTCTTTCGTTTCTTGTCATCAGTAACGTGTGTTCAATTAACCTGAGATGGACTTAGTTCCCTTACGATTTCACTACACCCCACCCCACCCCACACCCTACCCCACCCCACCCCACCCCACCCCACTGCACCCCACCCCCACTCACCCCACCACACCCCACACCCCCCCACCACACCCCACCCCACACCCCCCCACCACACCCCACCCCACACCCCCCCACCACACCCCACCCCACAACCCCCCACCCCACACCCCCACCTCACACTCCTCCACCTCACCCCACCCCACCCCACCCCACCTCCCTCTCACCCAGGTAATGTTAATCATCTTGTTGTTATCCCATCCTGACCCTAGAGGAGAGACTTGGTTAGCGACGATCGATTGAGTTACACAATACCAAGTATCAACTCTGGTATATTATTGTTTTTACTGCCAACCGGATCTTTGTTATTACGAGTCGCTGTATTTTCCTGTTGAAAGTTATGCAATATGTGAAGGAATAATACATTTTCAGAATTTAACTGTATAATAGATTTCATCATTTACATCATGGCAGAAATAGATTATTATAGTACAGTTCATGATATATTTCCAGACATATATAATTAAGGTTCGAAATGTGTTATCTAGAGTATGTTAGGATGTCAACTTTATATACCAGTCGAGTTATCAATATCTTTATACATTTATTATTTTACCTTTATTATCACCGACCTCCCTCTCCCCCTCGTAAATGATCAGTACTCAGCTCTACTTTTCAGTCTAGTATTACCCGACAGTTTCAACATTTGCAACGCCCATGATTACATTTGCAGTGACCAACCCCGGTGCTTGCCATGCTTGTATATTACCGCCCTCGCCTCTTCTCCCTCCCCCCCCTCGCCTCTTCTCCCTTCCCCCCCCGCTTCTTCTCCCCCCCCCGCTTCTTCTCCCCCCCCGCTTCTTCTCCCCCCCCCGCTTCTTCTCCCCCCCCCCGCTTCTTCTCCCCCCCGCCTCTTCTCCCCCCCGCCTCTTCTCCCCCCCCGCCTCTTCTCCCCCCCCGCCTCTTCTCCCCCCCCGCCTCTTCTCCCCCCCCGCCTCTTCTCCCCCCCCCCCCGCTTCTCTC
Organism: Homarus gammarus; assembly: GCA_958450375.1. Classification (NCBI taxonomy): domain Eukaryota; kingdom Metazoa; phylum Arthropoda; class Malacostraca; order Decapoda; family Nephropidae; genus Homarus; species Homarus gammarus. Next base: position 1,659,102 of record CAUDMG010002508.1, read on the forward strand.
CCCCCCCGCCTCTTCTTCCCCCCCAACCGAGCACCTCCCCCACCCAGGACCATATGTATATTCTCCGTTACCGTGTCATCATCATCATCATAATAATAATGTTGTTAGTAGTAGTTTTATTATTATTTTTGTTACTATTATTATTATTATTATTATTATTATAGTTTATTCCAATCACAACACTCACTGATATATTCCAACATTTACTAAACCAACATATTTCATCCTGTTCAAAAACACCTGTGAAATATTTGGTCAAGGCAAACACTTGATGATGGCGTAAACATGACAGTACCGAGCACAGTAAACAAATGCTTACCTCAAAATACAGACACAAACAAGGATATTTCTTTTCCACCCACGAAATACAATACGGAATTACACTGTATTTATAAGCCGGGGGAGATATAACTCTTTCTCTTGGTATTTTGAGGGAAGAGGTGGAGGTATGGAGAGAAGAAAGAGAAGCTTGAGAGAGAGAATAGGAGACAGAGACAGACAGAGGATCACATAATATAGATAAAACGAGATAGAGAGACAGATAAGTGGAGAGAGATTCAGAGCAAATATAAATAGATAGAGACAGACAGACAGATAAAGACTGATAGAAATAAAGAGACAGATAAATAGAGAGAAGAGACCAATAAAGAGAAGAAGAGAGAGAAGACAGAGACAGACAGACAGGCAGACAGTGTTTTTCACCCCGCAATACAAGGGCCACACCATCGTCCATAAGCTCTTGTGAATGGAACACGTCATAAACAATTGCAATGGTTATACATATTTCGTGGAGTCTCTTAGTAGTGTGGTGTTGAGACTATGGCGTTATTGATGGCGTTATTGTGTTATTGATGGCGTTATTGAGGGCCTTGTTTTGTTATTGATGGCGTTATTGTGTTATTGATGGCATTGTTTTGTTATTGATGGAGTTATTGTGTTATTGATAGTGTTATTGTGTTATTGATGGTGTTATTGTGTTATTGATGGTGTTATTGTGTTATTGATGGCGTTATTGTGTTATTGATGGCGTTATTTTGTTATTGATGGTGTTATTGTGTTATTGATGGTGTTATTGTGTTATTTATAGTGTTATTGTGTTATTGATGGTGTTATTGTGTTATTTATAGTGTTATTGTGTTATTGATGGTGTTATTGCGTTATTGATGATGATAACAATTAATCTACCATAAGAATAATATTATAACAGTGAGATATACGGTCACAGTCACCTCCTACCTGTGTGTATATAACAATACATACATACATACATACATACATTCTTAATAGGGAGGAGGGAAAGGGCATAAGAAATTCAACCATATAGCAAGTAAAACCTCTCTCTCTCTCTCTCTCCTCTCTCTCTCTCTCTCTCTCTCTCTCTCTCTCCTCTCTCTCTCTCTCTCTCTCTCTCTCCTCTCTCTCTCTCTCTCTCTCTAAGGTTTTTTTTATTGAATTAAACCTCACCTTTAATAGCTCATAAACCAACATTAAGACTCCTTCGTCAGGACTTCAGTTTGTAATGAAAGGATTTGATTACCACATTAGCTGAGAATTACATCTGGACTTTTGTTTTTTTTTTCTTTTATTTTGTGGTTTAATTTTGGCTATTTTTTTCTATATATTTTATGTGTGGATGTTCGTTTGTTTTGTTGCTTGATGGTGGTGAGAGAGAGAGAGAGAGAGAGAGAGAGAGAGAGAGAGAGTCTTAGTTCATCTCTCTCTCTCTCTCTCTCTCTCAAGCACAAAGACTCAGCGATCATTACCAGAGTTAAACTGTAATTATAATATTCCTACACATCCCTCTACCTCCCACACCCATCCCACAACTGTTCCACGCACCCATCCCACATTCTGTCCCACGCCCCCTCCCACGTTCCATCTAACGCCCCCCACGGTCCTTCCCACGGTCCTTCCATGCCCATCCTGCGTCCCCTTTCACGTCCTTCCCACTCCACGTCTAACCTTCTATATCCCCTTATCCTTCCGCTCCCTTATCCTCCTGCTCCCTTATCTCCACCTTTCCCTATCCAACACTGCCATTCCCTAATTCTTCATTCCATATCCTTCTTCCTTTCCTTTCTCTCACACTCTACCAACCTTCTTCAATCTAGTGCCGTTATCCACTCTTATCCTCCTTCCCCTATCCACTGCATCTACTTAAACCTCTCTCCACCTACTCCTCTCATCCACTCCTACACACACACACACACTTACATGTATATTTGATGGACTCTTATTTATTTATGCTGTCTATCTGTCATAGATGATTGACTGGTCTTCCTGAAGGTCAACCCCCCCCCCCTCTCACCCCTTTCCCCTTTACACCCTCAACCTTAACCCCTACCCTTAACCCCTCCCCCTTACCCCCCTCCTCTTTCCCCCTCCCCCTTAACCCCTCCCCTTACCCCTCCCCCTTAACCCCTCCCCTTTACCCCTCCCCTTAACCCCTCCCCTTAGCACCTCCCCTTTACTCCCACCATTTCCCCCTCCCCTCCCTCCCCACCCCAACCACACGGATCATGCAGAAAAATACTTCAGTACATATCATACAGACTCGTGGCTCCTGAAGGTAAGGTAGAGGCGGTGAGGGTAGGTAGTGGAGGGGCAGTTAACACTATCATATACAACAGTCTTTTATTAAATCACTTATACACTAATTTTGAGGCACTGTTTCAAAGATCTACACTTCACTACTTTATAGTTTGTTCATCAGACTCGTCAGAATCTGTTGCGGAAGTTCAGGAGAAGGTGTAGTAATAGCATACACACACACACCTGACACACACACACACACCTGACACACACACACACACACACACCTGACACACACACAGAATCGATTGGGAATTGCTGCGCTCTCTCTCTCTCTCTCTCTCTCTCTCTCTCTCTCTCTCTCTCTCTGCCTTTGATATTTGTTATAGAGAATTAGTTCAGGCGATTATTTGCAGGTAATCCTCTAGTGTGAGTTTTTCTTGACCCACCAGTATATTTTTACTGTGTCTTGTATTGTAGTCTCCCGTGGGTTGCTGTTTGCCACTCACTGTAACATCTTTTTGCTGTAATGCTGTAATACCTTGTTGTTGGTAGTGGTGGTGATGTGGTTGTGGGGGTGTTGTGGTTGTGGTGGTGTTGTGGTTGTTATTATTGGGGTTGTGGTTGGTGGTGGTGATGTTATTGCTGCGGTTGTTGTTGTTGTTATTGTTGCGGTTGTTGTTGTTATTGTTATTGTTGCGGTTGTTGTTGTTGTTGTTATTGTTGCGGTTGTTGTTGTTGTTATTGTTGCGGTTGTTGTTGTTGTTATTGTTGCGGTTGTTGTTGTTGTTATTGTTGCGGTTGTTGTTGTTATTGTTGCGGTTGTTGTTGTTGTTATTGTTGCGGTTGTTGTTGTTGTTATTGTTGCGGTTGTTGTTGTTATTGTTGCGGTTGTTGTTGTTGTTATTGTTGCGGTTGTTGTTGTTGTTATTGTTGCGGTTGTTGTTGTTATTGTTGCGGTTGTTGTTGTTGTTATTGTTGCGGTTGTTGTTGTTGTTATTGTTGCGGTTGTTGTTGTTGTTATTGTTGCGGTTGTTGTTGTTGTTATTGTTGCGGTTGTTGTTGTTGTTATTGTTGCGGTTGTTGTTGTTGTTATTGTTGCGGTTGTTGTTGTTGTTATTGTTGCGGTTGTTGTTGTTGTTATTGTTGCGGTTGTTGTTGTTGTTATTGTTGCGGTTGTTGTTGTTGTTATTGTTGCGGTTGTTGTTGTTGTTATTGTTGCGGTTGTTGTTGTTGTTATTGTTGCGGTTGTTGTTGTTGTTATTGTTGCGGTTGTTGTTGTTGTTATTGTTGCGGTTGTTGTTGTTGTTATTGTTGCGGTTGTTGTTGTTGTTATTGTTGCGGTTGTTGTTGTTGTTATTGTTGCGGTTGTTGTTGTTGTTGCGGTTGTTGTTGTTGTTATTGTTGCGGTTGTTGTTGTTGTTATTGTTGCGGTTGTTGTTGTTGTTATTGTTGCGGTTGTTGTTGTTGTTATTGTTGCGGTTGTTGTTGTTGTTATTGTTGCGGTTGTTGTTGTTGTTATTGTTGCGGTTGTTGTTGTTGTTATTGTTGCGGTTGTTGTTGTTATTGTTGCGGTTGTTGTTATTGTTATTGTTGCGGTTGTTGTTATTGTTGCGGTTGTTGTTGTTGTTATTGTTGCGGTTGTTGTTATTGTTGCGGTTGTTGTTGTTGTTATTGTTGCGGTTGTTGTTGTTGTTATTGTTGCGGTTGTTGTTGTTGTTATTGTTGCGGTTGTTGTTGTTGTTATTGTTGCGGTTGTTGTTGTTGTTATTGTTGCGGTTGTTGTTGTTGTTATTGTTGCGGTTGTTGTTGTTGTTATTGTTGCGGTTGTTGTTATTGTTATTGTTGCGGTTGTTGTTATTGTTGCGGTTGTTGTTGTTGTTATTGTTGCGGTTGTTGTTATTGTTGCGGTTGTTGTTGTTGTTATTGTTGCGGTTGTTGTTGTTGTTATTGTTGCGGTTGTTGTTGTTGTTGTTGTTGCGGTTGTTGTTGTTGTTGTTGCGGTTGTTGTTGTTATTGTTGCGGTTGTTGTTGTTGTTATTGTTGCGGTTGTTGTTGTTATTGTTGCGGTTGTTGTTGTTGTTATTGTTGCGGTTGTTGTTGTTGTGGTTATATCTGTAATCCTTATCCGTTTTTTTTCTTCCGATTTTATATTGTTTTATATAAAAAAAAAAATTACCAAACAGTCGCTTACAAAATTACCATAAAACACGAAACATAAAAATACATAAATATTGAATAACAAACAAAATATTAAAAGAACACTAATTACAATACAAATACAGTGAAATACAAACATTACAAAACAAAGAAATACAAACATTACAAAACAAACAAAATCACAAGGACAAAAAATACAAAAACACACAAAATCACAAAACAAACACAACAAATACATAGTCACAAAACAAACACATACAAATCTCTCTTCCTTGACCGTCGTCCTCAGAGTGCCTTCCTGTATATCGTCCTGTCATCGAGTTTGGCAGGAGTCGAGATTGGACATGTCGGCTGTCAAACACATCCCCTGTGTTTGTCAGAGAGCAACAGTGAGTCGCCAGCAGGCTTTGAGAGTCATGTCTTGAGAACAACTAAAATTGTTTGTACGCTTCATAACACTCAACCACAGTGATTGATTGTGTGTTTGTGTGTTTGTTCTTTCTCTTGTTTTTTGTTTGTTTGAAAGTATACAGCCACAGTGATTCATTGATTGATTAGTTTAAATGTTGTTTTGTTTTTTAATATACAGCCAAAGTGATAATTGATTACTTGTTTTGTTTTTTTTCTTTGTTTTCTTGTCTTGTGATGAGTGAAATCATTATTAAGGTGAACACACACACACACACACACACACACTTAACTAATTTACATAAACGAAACACAAATTACACTTTCCCAAATATATCAAAATAATACTTCTATAATTACATTCACTTAGCACCAGGTAGAAGGTAAAATCCAGGTGTGCATTTTCTCTCTCAAATGATTCTTTACTTTGAGTTTGGTTTCCTATTTTGCCAAGTGAATGTATGTAGTTAAGGTAGAGTTTTGGCCTGGCTTTTATGTTGGTATTGGTATGTTGTTTTGGTACGCATGGGCTGTGGGGTATCCGGCTTTTTGGCATATTATGGTGTATCCGGCTGTATTTGGCTTTCTACAGACTATGGTGTATCCGGCTTTCAATAGACTATGGTGTACCCGGCTTTCACAGACTATAGTGTACCTGACTATCAACAAACTATAGTGTATCCGGCTCTCACAGACTATGGTGTACCCGGCTCTCACAGACTATGGTGTACCCGGCTCTTACAAACAATAGTGTAACCGGCTCTGACAGGCTTTGGTATACCGAACTCCTGTAGCCACCTCCAAAAATTTCACCTACCAGCTCTTAGCGGGTGTGGGGTGAGGGTAGCAACAGGGGTCCGTGCGTCTGACAGCAGGGGAATTGCATCTTGACGCTTGTTGTCAAAAATGCCACGGTGGTGAAGGAACTGGGAAGCTGCTCCTGCCACGCTTCTCTGACATATATGGAGAATTGTTTTATTGCTTGAAAAGATGTGTTGTTATAGTCGAAGTTTAGTTTGTTGTGTGTGTGTGTGGCACTATCATCATCACAGTGCCAGCCCTGGTGTGGCACTATCATCATCACAGTGCCAGCCCTGGTGTGGCACTATCATCATCACAGTGCCAGCCCTGGTGTGGCACTATCATCATCACAGTACCAGCCCTGGTGTGGCACTATCATCACAGTACCAGCCCTGGTGTGGCACTATCATCATCACAGTACCAGCCCTGGTGTGGCACTAGCATCATCACAGTACCAGCCCTGGTGTGGCACTACTCATCACAGTACCAGCCCTGGTGTGGCACTGGCATCATCACAGTACCAGCCCTGGTGTGGCACTAGCATCATCACAGTACCAGCCCTGGTGTGGCACTATCATCACAGTACCAGCCCTGGTGTGGCACTAGCATCATCACAGTACCAGCCCTGGTGTGGCACTAGCATCATCACAGTACCAGCCCTGGTGTGGCACTATCATCATCACAGTACCAGCCCTGGTGTGGCACTACCATCGCAGTACCAGCCCTGGTGTGGCACTATCATCATCACAGTACCAGCCCTGGTGTGGCACTAGCATCATCACAGTACCAGCCCTGGTGTGGCACTATCATCATCACAGTGCCAGCCCTGGTGTGGCACTATCATCACAGTGCCAGCCCTGATGTGGCACTATCATCATCACAGTGCCAGCCCTGATGTGGCACTATCATCATCACAGTGCCAGCCCTGGTGTGGCACTATCATCATCACAGTGCCAGCCCTGGTGTGGCACTATCAGTGGGTTGCAGCCGGCCTGGCTCTCGCTGCCTTAATCTGGCCGGACTAATGTAAATCATGTGAAGCTCTACTGCTGTTTTGTCCCTTATCACTTCCTACTTCTAGTCCTCTTTATCACCTCTTCTCCTTCTTCCTGTTTGTCGCTGTCGTATTTCTTCTGATCAGTTACTTTTAATCATCGATCGGTACCAGTTTGCTTTAATTATTTTAACACTTTATCCTCCTCTTCCTATTCCCATATTCTCCTCGTATGCGTTTCATCACTTTCTCCCTAGTCTTTTTTTTTATGATTTCCTGCTCTTTTTTCTGTTATCCCTTCTTGGCGTTTTTACCATAATCAGTTCCTCGTCTTCTTCCCTCAATCATGTCTTACTATTATTCCTACCTTTACTTTTTTCTCCGTTCATTCTTTTGTTCCAATTCCTCATTCTTCTAAATATTTTTCTCCCCTTTAATCCAATTGTCGCTCTTTCTCTATATTCTTTTCACATTATGTCTGCTAATATAACCTTAATGGCTTTATTTCTCTCTTTGATTTACTTTTCTTTCTTACTTCCTCTCCATTTATTCTGTATCTTCTCTTTTTTTCGTTTCGTTTATATATATATTCGTATCTTTCATCTCTGTTGCTTCTATTCATTTTTATTCGTATTTTTAGTAAGCTCTTCCAAAAAAATATATAATGGAGTGTCCCGTTAGTGTGTGTTCCGTATGCCTGATGGTCCATTAGAGGCAGTGCGGATATAGCATACTGAATACTAAGCCTTCAATATAATCGATCGCTTTCACTTCGTCAACTTATGGTAGGAATTGAATACTGTCTCTCGGCTGCCTATCTATAAATATCTTAATTACATGTCTGTGGGTGGTATGTAATTGTTAGTATTTGTGGATAGATATATGTGTATGTATGTGTGTAAATATGTGTATTGTGTATATGGTTATATGGTATGCTTGTATTTGTGTATATATTTATTTGGTTGTCGATTCTTCTTCAAACTCGCTTCTCTAAATTATTTATCCAATTATTATTCATTAAACCCGTCACTCAAACACATTTTTAGAATTTTCTGCTTCACATATTTTGCTATTCTGTTTTTACCTTCAATTAATCTGTTTATGCACCTCTCTCCACCGCTGCCTGGCTCACGTTACCTGGGGCGGCTGCTTGGCCTCCCACACTCCCTCACCAGGCGGTCTCATGAGGTGTACAGGGTGACCTAAATGTCCGTGTTCTTGTATAAACAAATAAGAGCATAAATATCAACGCTGAGGAACTGAGAAACATTGAGATGGGAATTGCGTGTAAGAATTGATATCTGTATGGGAGTTAATGGCTTGGAATTTTTACGTTTGGTGAAATAAAAGTAATTGGTGAATTTTTCATTGTGTATATGATGTTTTGGGACACCCTGTACAATGCAGGTTGCTAAAACTAGAGACGAGGTGAAGTAATAATAGACGAGGGTGATGGAGTGTTTTTATTTGAATTTTTAATATTTTATAAAACTCCATCCCATGACTCACCAACTGTGGGTTAAGGAATTAAGAATTTATCCACGATCGTTCTGAAGAATTTATTTACGTGTTTCTGTATTTGTAAGAGAAATTATAAAGTTTTTTTTCACCAACAACTTTTTTTTTTTTTAGTATCGTAAAAGTACGTGTGATTTATACTAAGATAACTGTGCTCAGGTGACTCTATTTTCTTTGTCTTGACGCGATGGTGAACAATTTATTATGTCGTTTGTAATGTTATGGGGGTGAATCTACTGTCATATTCCCTGCCACAATAACCTGACCACTGGCATCTGAGAGAGAACCTTAGTGACACCTTTTATTTATTTATTTATTTATTTATTTTGCGTTACTGTTCTGAGGATGCGTATGTGGTGCACAGTTAACTAGCCTAGACCCGATGCAAAATTAATTCGTCCCGTCTTCCATCTAAAGAAGCGCCTTCCTCTTCTTCTTTCCTTTTTTCTTCCTTCCCCTTCTATCTATCTATCTATCTTTTTTATCTTTCTTTACTTTCAACTCCTCTCTTCGTCTCTCTGCTTTATCCCTCTTTTGCATCTCCTTCTCCCCCTCTGTTTTCCCTTTTTCCTACTTTGCTCTTCATTTTCCCTCTTTCATTCCTCCCCTTCCTCCTCTTCTCACAAGCTTCTGCTCCTCTTCCTCCTCCCCCTCCTCTCTATCTCATCCCTTCTCATCTCCTTCACTCCGCCTCACTTCCTCTTATTCTTCATTCTCTTCTTCTCGCCTCCTTTCTATCATCTTTAACACCCTCCTACCTCTTATTCTTCCTCATTCTCCTCCTCCTTGTTTAGTATCTTTATCCTCTTATCTTCGTTATACCTTCCTCTCATTCTCCCTCCCCCATCTCCCCTTCCTCACCCCCCTACTTCCTTCTCTTATACCTTCTCTTCCTCCTTTTCCTCCTCCCCCTCATTCTCTCTCCCTCTCACCCTTTTCTTCACTCTCCTCTCTTTTTCATTCCCTTCTCCTCTTCCCCCCCTCTCTTACACCTACTCTTCTTCCTTCTTCTTCTCCTCCTCTCCCCCCCTCCCTCCTCCCCTCCCCCCTCCTCCCCTCCCCCCTCCCCCCCCCCACTCCCCCCCCCTCATCTCCACAAAACACTCGCCACTATCAGTAGGCAACACCCCTCCCATTCTCTGTTGTTTATAATCCAAGGGGGGACTAAGGTAAAGCTCTTAATAATTTACCTCCAGTGTCTTCCCTCGCCTGGCGCTCATCTTCTCTTCACCCCCTCTCCATATTCCCTCTCCACAGCTACCTCCCTCTTCCCTCTCCCCCTCTGCCTCCATCTTCTCATCCCCTCTCTTTCTTTCCCCCATTATCTTTTATTTTCCCCCTGTGCCTCGTTTTGACCCCTCATCTCTCTCTTCTCTTACTATCTCTTATCTTCCTTCCTCTGTTTTGCCCTCAAGTCATCGTCTTTCTTCCCTTATTCCCCCCTTCTTCTTCCTCATTCTCTTTTCTCTTCCCTTCATCTCTTTTTCCTTATCCCTCTCTTTTTTCTTCTCACTTCTCCACCATTCTTTTTTTTCCACAGCTTTTCCTTCTCCCCCTCCACTCCCTTCCTCTCACTTACTCCCTCTCCACTCCCTTCCTCTCACTTACTCCCCCTCCGCTCCCTTCCTCTCACTTACTCCCTCTCCACTCCCTTCCTCTCACTACCCCCTCCGCCCTCCTCTCACTACTCCCCCCACCCTTCCTCTCTCCCCTCCACTCCCTTCCTCTCACTTACTCCCTCTCCACTCCCTTCCTCTCACTTACTCCCCCTCCACCCCCTTCCTCTCACTTACTCCCCTTCCACTCCCTAACCCCTCACGTACTCCCACCCTCCATCCCCTTCCCTCCACTCCATTCCCCTCTTTCTACCTCCTCTCCCTCTCCTTAATGCACATATGGGAGGTCATCTGTCCAAGGGTCTGTCTAATCCGCTGTCACTTATGTCCGCAGTCTCTCTCTCTCTCTCTCTCTCTCTCTCTCTCTCTCTCTCTCTCTCAGCACTGAAATCGTACCGGGTAGGAGGAGTAGACTTTTATATACTTTATTTATATATCCTGTCTGTCTGTCTCTGTCTGTCTGTCTGTCTGTCTGTCTGTCAGCCGTCTATTTTTCTCCATTTAAGAGAGAAAAAGTCACATTGGGGAAATTAATGAAGTAAAAGAGGCCAAATCTTAATGTTATTTCACCATTATAATCTGAAACTCCTCAAAAATTCTTGCCACAGAAAAACAAGAAGACTCATATGATATTTTTCTCAGATAATTCACGAGGTATTTTTTTTACAATAACACTCAAAGATTTTCCTGCGGTTTTTTTTTTAGCAGCTGATTTAAAGGTTAAGAAGGTCAAGTTAGTGAAGTTAGTTAAGTTATAGGTGAAGATAGTGAAGTTAGTTAAGTTATAGGTCAAGATCGTGTTATAGGTGAAGATAGTGAAGTTATAGAGTTATAGGTGATGATAGTGAAGTTAAAGGTGATGATAGTGAAGTTAAAGGTGAAGTTAGTGAAGTTATAGGTCAAGATAGTGAAGTTAAGTTAGTTTAGGTTAGATGTGATAAGGCTTGGATGAGTTAGGTTAGGTTTGGTTTGATTTGGTAAGAGTAGGTTAGTGTTAGGTTAGGTTAGGTTTGGTTGGCTTTGGTTTGGTTAGGTTAGATTAAGCTTGCTTAGCGTTAGGTTAGGTTAGATTAAGCTTGGTTAGCGTTAGGTTAGGTTAGATTAAGCTAAGTTAGGTTATTGTTAGGGTGATTAATCTTCAGGTGAAATAAAACCATGGTGTCTAATCCTCAGGTGACCCCAAAGTACGAATATTACCCTCAATACCTCTTACCATAACACATCATAAACGCCAACCATATATAAATTTGTGGGTAAAAAAAAATACGTCCCCCTCAGTGCCGGGTAATGGGAATTTAAATATGACCTTTAATCAAATCATTGGAATCTGCCTCACCCACGTGTTGATTAAATCTAAATCTGGCCAATCTGGTTAAGTTCGTGTGTGTGTGTGTGTGTACAGAATATATGCGAGTTTCTGTAGTATATAATATGTTTGTGCTACTCAGTGGGTCTGTGTTCTAGTTTAGGCAATTGTTGTTATACGTGTGAAGTTTGTCTTGTATTTGTGGTGGTTGTTGGTGTCAAGGGTGGTGATAATGGTAGTGGTGATGGCGTTCGTGGTAGGTATGGTGGTGGTGCTGATGATGATGACAAAGTTGTGGTAGTGGTAATGGTGTTGGTGGTAGATAAAGTAATGGTAATAGTGATGGTGGTAGTAGTAGTAATGGTAGTAGTGATGGTGATGATATAAGACTATATGACCCACTCTCACGTCTAAATACATTATAAAAAACTGGAAATTGAAAGAAAACAACTAAATTATCAGGGAAGGTCAATGTCAGTATAGATGAAAAGGAAATTGGAACAGTTTATTTTGCCAACATAACACCGATACAAAAGTGAACCGAAACAACAGCAATATTGACATGACTGAACCTTACGAGTGTTGCAGCTGTCTTGGACGGTGAAGTATTAAATAACATAAAGGTACAAGTAACATAATCATTCACTTATGTCTTTCACCGTAATAAAGTCACCAGAATACACAGGTGTGAGTCATTAGTCGTAGTTAAAGGTGTATACAGGTATGTGTCAGGGAGGTCAGGTGTAGAAGTGAGGGAAGGAAAACAAAGAGATAAGGGAGGTGGTTGAAAGAAATTAAAAGCTATGATCACCGGAGATAAAAAAATAAAGTAAAATATTGAGGGATTATTATTGAAGACTCCACGAAAATATTTAAAGAGGGCCATGGTCGCCAACCCTCAGACACGATGATGGCGCCTTGACTGACTATCTGAAACTTTGGCCTCCTTTTGTTTATATATAATATCGTGGTTATTATATGTACTTATATACACTTATATACATTTTGATGAATTTATATCGGCTATGAATATTATAACATAAACTCTATTGAATGTTTCACAGTTATATGCTAAGTGTTACCAAAAGCTGAATCAGTCCAAGAGTAAATCCCTGTATTCACAGGTTCACACACACTACCCCTTAGTCTGAGCACACAGGCGGTGGTCGGCCCTAAATTTGCACACTTGCAAATTCGAATGCATACCCGTGTCCGGTCTGGCAAATTCGTGAAGTGTAGACGACACCTTTGTGCAGATATTTGTGCAAATAGTGTGTCCTTTGTGAGGCTGTGGCTACGACCATCTGTCTCCAGTCTTTCACTACACAAACAGACTGGTTTTAACAGCCATGGTTTACAGCTGGCTGGGGTAGTTATAACATTGTCGTGGTTGGAGGAAGAGAGAGAGAGAGAGAGAGAGAGAGAGACAGAGAAAGAGGTGTTTAGCGTTTTCTGGTATCACTGCCTGCTAGTGAGGTGGTTAGTCGTCTCTCTCTCTCGGGACACAACATTAAACACACCTGGGCTGCCATACAAAGGACAATCTCTCATTTCCTCCTTTCATTAGGTTTTGACTTTTGTTTTTCTATACATTTTCGTTTTATGAAATTACACTCCACAGGATATAGTTCAGGGTTTTAAATGACGAGTTACTAGGACGATATGGGTGTAACTTCTAGTACTAGTAGAAGGAGTAATAGTAATAATAAGAATATTGACAGAAGTAAAAATAATAGTAAGAATTCTGGTAAAATAATAATAATAATAATAATAATAATAATGGATGGTAACCTTCATTATCGCTCTTACACAAAATATGAAGGAATAGTTGTTCATGGCGACTGATGACTGATGGTAACTACCCCATTCAGTCGCCATCACACTTAATCAGTTTGGGGAGGAATAATCCCTGTGAAATTAATCATTATTATTTCATTAATGTGACGAGGCTATTCAGGTGTTCGGGCTGACTGATAGCTCGTTTTGCATCTCTTCTCTTCTTTTATTAGTGACTAGTTAATGGTCAGTTATTAGTTACTAGTTAATGATCAATGATATTTTCCTTCAGTTCATGTTGATGTGGTTGTGTACAGTGTGTTCGTATGTCTTCTTCAGGCGTTTCGTATTTTCTTGGAGTATTTCTCATTTTCCTTTGTCTGAATACCTGTATGTTATGCTGTCGTGGTAGGGGGGGGGGGGAGTGTGGAAGGGTAGAAGGGAGGGAGTGTGGAAGGGTATAGGGGGGCGAGTATGAGAGGAGGGGTAGGGAGTGTAGGAGAAAGGAAACGTGGAGGTTGGGAGTGTGTGAATGTGGGAGTATGCTTTATATTCCAACCCTTTGGCACCCTTTTTACCCCTCTGACTTTATACACCTTCCCTTCGGCACTCCCTTCCACTGCCTCCCCGTCATTCTGGCACTCTGATGGTGACCCTCTTATTGAAGACAGCAACAAACACATTGCATATTACCCGGCCAGCAGGTGTGGCTCTCCCGCCGCCCTCCCCTCTGCATTAATGTCCAGTTCTCCATCCCTCTGTGCCAGCTGGGACTGTATCCCCTCCCTACAGGTTAGCTCTAAATTATCTGTACCAACTGTGTGTGTATTACCTCTGTACCGCCTGTGTAACTTATTTCTATCGGCGTGTTTTGTATCACTGTACCAACTGTGTCTGTATCACCTCTGTAATAGCTGTGTAGCTTGTGTGTACAGTTGCCACAGGGTTCCTTTACCCCCTGTGGTGACGTTTACGTACAAGTGACAGTCGACTATACTTATGATTGAATCCGTAGCAGTCTTGTAACGATGAAGCTGATTGGTGGAAAAGATTCCTAGACGTACTTTCACTTGGTAATAATAAATATAAATATAAATAGAATATAAACTCAATATAGATTATAAACACATAGATGATTCTTATAAGGGAAAATACCAATAAGGCTTTAAAAGTAAAACATAGGAGTAAATTTGTGTAGTTGATGATCATCATACAGTACACCAGGAAGGTTCACACAGGGACACTGGCGCCGCTACACATGTCCTTGGTAAATCACACAATAGTTCAGTGTTGAAACAAAACCCACAGGAATCATAATACGTGGAGGTTGATTCTTGCAGTGTTGTTGTATCAAATGGTTCATTATTGTGTTACTCCTTCTATTATTACTTCTGTATCTCCGAAAAATGCCAGTAACCCTAGAATCTGATTAGGTTAGGTTAGGTTCAGTTAGGTTACGTTAGGTTAGGACAGGTTAGGTTAGGACAGGTTAGGTTAGATTTGGTTAGGTTAGATTAAGTTAGAGTATGTTAAGTTGGGTTAGGTTTGCTTAGGTTAGGTTAGGTTAGGTAAGGTAATGTTAAGTTAGGTCAGGTTTAATCCTTAGGGTCCATTACCAAGTCCAGTTCCGGGTTTAGTTAATTCCCTATTTGATGTTTGTACAGGAAGATCAGCAGCAACATACACTGAAACTACACAAACTATGAATACAGGAAGAAAAACAAAGTATTTTGTGTACTGGAAGAAACTATCACATACATTCCCGGAACACTTAATAGACTAACAAGTATACAGTATTTGTATAGGGGAAATACTGTAAAATATACAAAAAATACTGAGTGAAGCAAACAGAGAGAGGGTGGTGGGGGGTACAGAGGTGAGCTGTGAAATACAGTAATGGAACAGTGGTTGGGGTGAGAGTAGGTGATGTTTTGTGTAGGAAATAACTGTAAAATATAATCAGGGAAAAATGAATGAGGTAAAAAAAAAAAAAAAAAAAAAAAATATATATATATATATATATATATCTTGATAAAATCACACGGGAAAATGGAAACAACGGAGTACCTTAGCTTTCGTCTTTATTCAAGACATCTTCAGAGGCAACTGGATTACATGGACAGAGAGAGGCTTAAATATACAAGGTGACCTTAAAAACAGGAGGTCAGGTCATATTGATGACATCCACTAATCCCCTCGCCAACACACACGTAGAGGAGCTTAAGAGAAGGGTGGTGACGTGACTAACCAGGTCAGGTCAGAAAAAAGGGACCCACAAAATAAATTTATTTGTCAGTGGCCCAAGGTTAAAAATGCTTTGAAAACCTTTGATCTAGATGTAGGATAGTTATTTTGTGGGTCCCTTTTTTCTGACCTGACCTGGTTAGTCACGTCACCACCCTTCTCTTAAGCTCCTCTACGTGTGTGTTGGTGTGGGGATCAGTGGATGTCATCATTATGACCTGACCTCCTGTTTTTAAGGTCACCCTGTATATTTAAGCCTCTCTCTGTCCATGTAATCCAGTTGCCTCTGAAGATGTCTTGAATAAAGACGAAAGCTAAGGTACTCCGTTGTTTCCATTCTCCCGTGTGATTTTATCAAGATATATATATATATATATATATATATATATATATATATATATATATATATATATATATATATATATATATATATATATATGGAGGGATATAATCATTAATAACCTAGCCTAACTTAACCTAATCGTAGCTTCCCTAACCTAACTTAGCCTAACATAACCTAATTTATATATAAGTCGGTTAGGTTGTAATAGTAAACGGCAGTAAACACGAAACAAGGAACAAATGTTACCAATTATAAAAGTAATTCCCATTAACTTACAGCAACAAACACGAAAAGTTATCCATATTTGGCATGAACGTCAGCGGCATTTTAAGGTTTAATTGTACCTTGATCCTTATATAGCGGGGAAATACCTTTATAAAAAGACTTTGAGAATGGTTGGAAAAAGTCACCAAACAGCGAAAACATTACTATATAGCGAAAACCTCAAATAGCGATTATATCCTTAAACAACAAACACATTCCCATACAGCGAAAACATCTTCAAATAGCGAAAAAAATCACGGAACATTTATGGGTGGATGTATGGTGGAGTGGGGTTATGGGTGGATGTATGGGGGAGTGGGGTTATGGGTGGATGTATGGGGGAGTGGGGTTATGGGTGGATGTATGGTGGAGTGGGGTTATGGGTGGATGTATGGGGGAGTGGGGTTATGGGTGGATGTATGGGGGAGTGGGGTTATGGGTGGATGTATGGGGGAGAGGGGTTATGGGTGGATGTATGGGGGAGTGGGGTTATGGGTGGATGTATGGTGGAGTGGTTATGGGTAGATGTATGGTGGAGTGGGGTTATGGGTGGATGTATGGGGAGTGGGGTTATGGGTGGATGTATGGTGGAGTGGGGTTATGGGTGGATGTATGGTGGAGTGAGGTTATGGGTGGAAGAATGGGGGAGTGGGGTTATGGGTGGAAGTATGGGGGAGTGGGGTTATGGGTGGAAGTATGGGGGAGTGGGGTTATGGGTGGATGTATGGGGGAGTGGGGTTATGGGTGGATGTATGGGGGAGTGGGGTTATGGGTGGATGTCTGGTGGAGTGGGGTTATGGGTGGATGTCTGGTGGAGTGGGGTTATGGGTGGATGTATGGGGGAGTGAGGTTATGGGTGGATGTATGGGGGAGTGGGGTTATGGGTGGATGTATGGGGGAGTGGGGTTATGGGTGGATGTATGGGGGAGTGGGGTTATGGGTGGATGTATGGGGGAGTGGGGTTATGGGTGGATGTATGGTGGAGTGGGGTTATGGGTGGATGTATGGTGGAGTGGGGTTATGGGTGGATGTATGGTGGAGTGGGGTTATGGGTGGATGTATGTGTATGATGGAGTGGGGTTATGGGTGGATGTATGGGGTTATGGGTGGATGTATGGTGAAGTGGGGTTATGGGTGGAATGGGGTTATGGGTAGATGTATGGGGGAGTCGGGTTATGGGTGGATGTGTGGTGGAGTGGGGTTATGGGTGGATGTATGGTGGAGTGGGGTTATGGGTGGATGTATGGTGGAGTGGGGTTATGGGTGGATGTGTGGTGGAGTGGGGTTATGGGTGGATGTGTGGGGGAGTGGGGTTATGGGTGTATGTATGGGGGAGTGGGGTTATGGGTGGATGTATGGTGGAGTGGGGTTATGGATGGGTGTATGGTGGAGTGGGGTTATGGGTGGATGTAAGGTTGAGTGGGGTTATGGGTGGATGCATGGTGAAGTGGGGTTATGGGTGGATGCATGGTGAAGTGGGGTTATGGGTGAATGCATGGGGGAGTGGGGTTATGGGTGAATGCATGGGGGAGTGGGGTTATGGGTAAATGTATGGTGGAGTGGGGTTATGGGTGGATGTATGGTGGAGTGGGGTTATGGGTGGATGTATGGTGGAGTGGGGTTATGGGTGGATGTATGGTGGAGTGGGGTTATGGGTGGATGTATGGGGGAGTGGGGTTATGGGTGGATGTATGGGGGAGTGGGGTTATGGGTGGATGTATGAGGGAGTGGGGTTATGGGTGGATGTATGGGGGAGTGGGGTTATGGGTGGATGTATGGGGGAGTGGGGTTATGGGTGGATGTATGGGGGAGTGGGGTTATGGGTGGATGTATGGGGGAGTGGGGTTCTGGGTGGATGTATGGGGGAGTGGGGTTATGGGTGGAAGAATGGGGGAGTGGGGTTATGGGTGGAAGTATGGGGGAGTGGGGTTATGGGTGGATGTATGGGGGAGTGGGGTTATGGGTGGATGTCTGGTGGAGTGGGGTTATGGGTGGATGTCTGGTGGAGTGGGGTTATGGGTGGATGTATGGTGGAGTGGGGTTATGGGTGGATGTATGGTGGAGTGGGGTTATGGGTGGATGTATGGTGGAGTGGGGTTATGGGTGGATGTATGTGTATGATGGAGTGGGGTTATGGGTGGATGTATGGTGAAGTGGGGTTATGGGTGGAATGGGGTTATGGGTAGATGTATGGGGGAGTCGGGTTATGGGTGGATGTGTGGTGGAGTGGGGTTATGGGTGGATGTATGGTGGAGTGGGGTTATGGGTGGATGTATGGTGGAGTGGGGTTATGGGTGGATGTGTGGTGGAGTGGGGTTATGGGTGGATGTGTAGGGGAGTGGGGTTATGGGTGTATGTATGGGGGAGTGGGGTTATGGGTGGATGTATGGTGGAGTGGGGTTATGGATGGGTGTATGGTGGAGTGGGGTTATGGGTGGATGTAAGGTTGAGTGGGGTTATGGGTGGATGCATGGTGAAGTGGGGTTATGGGTGGATGTATGGTGAAGTGGGGTTATGGGTGAATGCATGGGGGAGTGGGGTTATGGGTGAATGCATGGGGGAGTGGGGTTATGGGTAAATGTATGGTGGAGTGGGGTTATGGGTGGATGTATGGTGGAGTGGGGTTATGGGTGGATGTATGGTGGAGTGGGGTTATGGGTGGATGTATGGTGGAGTGGGGTTATGGGTGGATGTATGGTGGAGTGGGGTTATGGGTGGATGTATGGGGGAGTGGGGTTATGGGTGGATGTATGGGGGAGTGGGGTTATGGGTGGATGTATGGGGGAGTGGGGTTATGGGTGGATGTATGGGGAGTGGGGTTATGGGTGGATGTATGGGGGAGTGGGGTTATGGGTGGATGTATGGTGGAGTGGGGTTCTGGGTGGATGCATGGTGGAGTGGGGTTCTGGGTGGATGCATGGTGGAGTGGGGTTATGGGTGGATGCATGGTGGAGTGGGGTTATGGGTGGATGCATGGTGGAGTGGGGTTATGGGTGGATGCATGGTGGAGTGGGGTTATGGGTGGATGTATGGGGAAGTGGGATTATGGGTGGTTGTATGGTGGAGTGGGGTTATGGGTGGATGTATGGTGGAGTGGGGTTATGGGTGGATGTATGGTGGAGTGGGGTTATGGGTGGATGTATGGTGGAGTGGGGTTATGGGTGGATGTATGGGTGAGGGGAGGAGAGTGACACTGACTAACCTCATGCATAGAAAACTGAAACGGAAACAGATACGTGTATAGTGGTTCAGGTGTGCAGGTACAGGTATAACAGGTATAGGGTGAACAGGTACAGGTATAACAGGTATAGGGTGAACAGGTACAGGTATAACAGGTACATGTATACATTTACAGGTATACAGGTACAGCTAAAAAAGATAAGTTGTTCATCTTATGCTAACTTCTCTCTCTCTCTCTCTCTCTCTCTCTCTCTCTCTCTCTCTCTCTCTCTCTCTCTCTCTCTCTCTCTCTCTCACGGTGGACATGACACAGCTTATTTTCGTGTGTAAAAGCTTAACTTGTTTTCGTTACAACAAATTGGATGGGGAACTGCAGTAAGCTGAGATTACTATACGTCGTGTTGCATAAGGAATTAGAAGTGTGGAGCAAACAAGGATAGAAGGAAATTGACGAAATAAAGCATCAGAAGAGTATATAGAAAGAGGAATAAGTAGAGTGAATAAATAAGGAAAGAGGAAAATTAATAGAATGAGAAGTTAAAGAATTATGACTAAACACAGTAGATAAGAGAAGAATAAGAAAAATACTAGTTAGGAAAAGTTAACAGCATAATTGTAGCAAACTCCAAACGGTGCGATAAAATGACCTAATATGGCAAATTGACTAATGAAGCGGTTATAGTAGTTTAGGTCAAGGTCACAGAGGTCTAGTTAACATATTTAATCTTTCTCTCAAGTGCAAAACCCAAGCGAATGTCTTTAGTACTGGAGGGTTAAATCATCGTCCTCAAAGGGTTGAATCATCGTCCTCAAAGGGTTAAATCATCGTCCTCAAAGGGTTGAATCATCGTCCTCAAAGGGTTGAATCATCGTCCTCAAAGGGTTGAATCATCGTCTTCAAAGGGTTGAATCATCGTCCTCAAAGGGTTGAATCATCGTCCTCAAAGGGTTGAATCATCGTCTTCAAAGGGTTGAATCATCGTCCTCAAAGGGTTGAATCATCGTCCTCAAAGGATTGAATCATCGTCCTCAAAGGGTTGAATCATCGTCCTCAAAGGTTTAAAATAGTTTCCTTAGAGGGTTAAAATATAGTCCTCAGAGAGTTAAAATATTGTCCTCAAAGGGTTAAAATATATTTTCCTCAAAGGGCTAAACAGTCATCCTCAAATGGTTAAATCATAATCCTCAAAGGGTTAAAAATCTCTTTCTCAAAGGGTTAAACAATTCTTAAAGGGTTGAAGCATCATCCTCAAAGGGTTAAATCATCATCCTCAAAGGGTTAAGCTATCGTCATCAAGGTTTAAACCATCGTCCACAAAGGGTTAAATTAATTATTTTATAATATTTAATACCCATAATTCTTTTGTTTTTAAAGTAAAGAATAAAATTGAATAAGGTAACGATGATAAACCAAGGAATTACAAAGATCTAGATAATAACAGACAAGTGTAAATATATTGAACATAGACATAATCGAATTTGTCACGATATCACAGGAACATTTCTATATTTACAGCCTTGATAAATGACACAATTTATAGAATTTCCCGCAGTATTTATAAGACGATTAAACATACTAATAACAACTCGGCATATGATCGTATAATTCTTTTGTAGTTTTTTATACACTTACGTATTGATAGAACTACACAGTGTCAACAAAATAAAAATAAAAAATAAAAATTAATAATCACTTAATAATGTTAGCAAAGTAAAAATAGTGCATTAGTTTAGATTAAATAATTGTCTCCATAAAAGGGTAGATTAATTCACCAATTCAGTATTGAGCCAAAAAAGCCAACAAGAAGGTTGATAATAATAATAATAACAATAATAATAGTAATAATAATAATAATAATAATAATAATAACGAATAATAATAATAGTAGTAATAATAATAATGATATTGATGATGATAATACTCGTGTGTTTGTACAGTAAGGTAAAACTCGCCAGGGACGTGAACTCTTAGCCAAAGTTGCCATGAGCCGTCAGCCACACAAACGACCACCACCTAAAGCCACTTCTCTCTCTACACAGTCAGCTGATTCATCTCTCTCTCTCTCTCTCTCTCACTAAGACAAAGACTCTTCACTTTTCTTTTCAGACTCTTAGGACACTTTCCCTTTTCCTCTCACCTCTTCTCCTTCTTTCCTCCTTTTGTCCTCCTCATATTCTCCCACGATATCCCCTCATTTCCTGTCCTGGTGTTCCTCCTCGGCTGAAAACAATGACTCCTTCCCTCTTACTGGCTTTATACTCTTACATCCTGTACTCCCTCTTTCTCTTCTTTCCTACCTCCTTATCTTCTCTACCCACACTTCTTCTTTCCTCCCTCCTTCCCTCCCTCCCTATCCACCCCTCTTCCTTCCTCTTTCCCACTTTTTCTTTTTTTCTCTTTCCCACCTTTTCTCTCTCCCCCCTCTCTCATTTTGTCTCTTCTTCCCTTCTCCTTTATCATCTTTATCTCGTTCCTAAGATGATCCTCGCTTCCTCTTCTTCCGACTTAACTCAATCCTCCACCACCACCACCACCACCACCACCACCAGTTGCTAACAAAGAGGCCATCCTTCTTAGATGTCCCTCCCCTCCCCTCCCCCTTCCTCTTTGTGTGCCTCTTATACCTCCTTCCTCTCCTTAAACCTGTTGCCTTGAGGGGGGGGGGGGGGGTCAGATGCATTAGGCCTCTCCGTACTGAGTTTCTTCCTCTTTATTTAGTCTTCCCTTTGTGGTGTTATATTTCTTTTTACTCTTAAATGACAGACAACGAGAGTAAACAAGAGGAGAAGGAACAATAGTTTTATCGTATAATATTTTCCAGTTTTTTTTATTTTTGTGTTTGTAAAGACATGAGTTGAGTTTTCGTGTCTGTTAAGCTGTACCGTACTGTGTATGTCTGTCTGTCTGTCTGACTATCTGTATGCCTAGCGGTATGTGTGTCTGGTGTGTGTGCGCGTGTGTGTGTGTGTGTGTGTGACTGTCTATATATGCCTGACTGTGTATGGCTATCAGTATGTCAGTCTATATGTCCGACTGTCTGTAAGTCTGAATTTATGATTGCATGTCACACACACACACACACACACACACACACACACACACACCTCCATAATAATTGTCCCCTTGATGGAAATCCTTCCTTGTGTTTGTAAATAAACCGGGCCTCCCCTACTCCCCCTTCACATATGGCGGCCGTGACGTCACTATTCCCCAGTGCATATAACGCAGAGCACAACACCTGACTCCCCAGTGACTTATGGACCAGGTTCGGGGGGAGTACTCTAGCCCCGGTATGCGTGGGAGAGAGAAGGGGGAGGTGGAAGGGGGAAACGTGTGGAAGAGGGAAAACAGGTATGAAGGGGATTTTTTGAGGGTGAGAGGGCCAATGAAACGATGTATTTTTTATAATTTTTTTACCTCGTATCGTGGCTAATTAGGAGAGGGAGAAGAGAAGGGGGTGAGTGAGTGTGTGAAAAAGAGGAACAGGGGAAAGAGACAGTGAAGGAGACGAACAGGAAAACGAGAGAGAAAAACGGGAGAAAGAGGAACAGGAGTGAGAGAAAGAGAGGGAAACAGGAGAGAAAAAGGGTAGAAGAGAGGGAGTGAGAGAAAAGGGGGAACAGGAGAGAGAGAGAAAGTAGAAGAGGGGAATAAGAGAGAGAGAGAGAGAAAGAGGACGAATGCGTAAATAAAGACATAGACAGCATGTTTAAGGGATTATGCGATAACAAAAGGAGAGAAGAAGAAGAAGAAGACATAACGAAGATAATAAGGGAAATGAATAAATGAAAGAGAAGGGATAATAAAGAAGAGAGAAAGGCAAGGTAGATAAGAAAGGGTTAAAAGAAGTGTTACGGATAGGAAGAGAGGGAGATTGGAGAAAAGGACATGGGATAGAGGGAGAGGAGAAGAAGAAAGGAGGGAAGGATAACATGGGGCAAAGGAGATGACGAGAAAAGAAGATGTGGGAAGAGAGGAAGAGATGGAAAGGGGATAACAAGGTGGAGAAGAAAGATGCTGATAAAGAGGAGAAAGGTGAGAGGGAGAATAATAATAAGTAGAGAAGAGAAGATGATAACACTCTCTCTCTCTCTCTCTCTCTCTCTCTCTCTCTCTCTCTCTCTCTCTCTCCTCTTTTCTCTTCGCTTTATTATAATCTGTCTCTCATTTTCTCCTGTTATCTGATTCACCTTTCTACTCTTACTCTCTTTACTCTTGCTCCGTTCATTCTCGTGTCTCTCTCTCTCTCTCTTCTCTCACTCTTCCTCCTCCCCTTCCCTTCCTTCCTCCTCCACTTCCCTTCTTTCCTCCTCCCTTTCCCCTCCTACCTCCCCTTCCATCCAACCCCCTCCTTCCTCCTCCCTTTCCCTCTCCCCCTCCCCTCCCATCCCCCTCCCCTCCCCTCCCATCTCCCTCCCCTCCCATCTCCCTCCCCTCCCATCTCCCTCCCCTCCCCTTCTTTCCTCCTCTCCTTCCTCCTCCCTCTCCCCTCCTTCCTCCTCCACCTAACCTCCCCTTCCATCCCATCCCCTCCTTTCTCCTCCCCCTCCCATCTCCCTCCCCTCCCTTCCATGCTAACACATCTGCTTCCCCCCTCTCATCTTTTGTGGTAACTTTCCCAGCCTCTACTTTGATGTGACAGGTTGTACTTTCGTCACCCGGAGAAAGTTTGCCATCTACTCTACGGCGCCGTTGCTGTCGCTCTCCTTGTGTCGTCTTTAGGCAGGCAAGGGCTCTTTAATCTTCCGAGATGTCGCGTCTGCTGTCATCTCGAAGGGCATAGACGAAAAAATAAGGGTAGGGGTAAAATGTAAAAGGGTGTTTTTTTTTATATATATGTGTTGTGGAGGGGTGTAGTATAGGCCCCAGAGACAAGATGGCTCTAGTGTTCTCCTCGGTGATTGGTTGGAGAGATGGTGATGATGTCATAGGAGGCCCCTCATTAGTTAAGGATAAATTTGTCACTGATTGATGGAACTGGTGGTGACGTCATCTGAAAGCATTTTATATAAGGAGGACTATCCGTCACTGGTTGGATGAACTTTTGATGAGGTCATTTGGAATATTGTCAGAAAATAATGCACGTATTTATCTCCAACTGAATAATCCTCGACAATACGACAAATGATGACGTTAAGTAATCAATCTTACTTACATTCCATCAGCTGAATAAGTGAAATGATGTAGTGTAAACTCAACTCGGGTTCTTATTGGTCTCTGAGGATAAAGACGATACTGATTGGGCGCAAAGATGTATGTTGAAATACGAAGAATATTTCCCTGGCTCCTCTTGGCTCTTCTTGACTCATCTTGGCTGCCCTTGGCCCCTCTTGACTGCTCTTAGCTCCTCTTGGCTCCTCTTGGCTCTTCTTGACTCATCTTGGCTCTTATTAGCTCCTCTTGGCTCCACTTAGCTCCTCTTGACTCATCTTGGCTGCCCTTGACTCCTCTTGACTGCTCTTAACTCTCCTTGGCCCCTCTTAGCTCTCCTTGGCCCCTCTTAGCTCTCCTTGGGCCCTCTTAGCTCTTCTTGGCTCTTCTTGGCTCTTCTTAGCTCCTCTTGGCTCTTCTTGGCTCCGCTTGGCTGCAGCTACATGAAACAGGCCATCATGAACTGTTGGGAAGCTGACAATAGAGAGGATTACTGGAGGCTTGACTAAGTGGCTTTAATGGGTTAAAATGGGGAGATTGGTTGGCTAAGTGGCTTTAATGGGTTGCAATGGGGGAGGTGGGTTGGTTAAGTGGCTTTCATGGGTTACAATGGGGGAGGTGGGTTGGTTAAGTGGCTTTCATGGGTTACAATGGGGAAGGTGGGTTGGCTAAATGGCTTTCATGGGTTGCAATGGGGGAGGTGGATTGGCTAAGTGGCTTTAATGGGTTACAATGGGGGAGATGGGTTGACTAAGTGGCTTTAATGGGTTACAATGGGGGAGGTGGGTTGACTAAGTGGCTTTAATGGGTTACAATGGGGGAGGTGGATTGGCTAAGTGGCTTTAATGGGTTACAATGGGGGAGATGGGTTGACTAAGTGGCTTTAATGAGTTACAATGAGGAGGTGGTTTGGGTAAGTGACTTTAATGGGCTAGAAACATGGGATGGACCTTTGGCAAAATGACATAACGAGGATTGAAAAGAGAAAGTTCCCATTGTAAGGATATCAAGTAGTGGTTTCTATATAAAGTTCTATTATTAGTATCATCTATTGAACTTTCTATCTACTAGGATCATCTATTGAACTTTCTATCTACTAGGATATTTTATTAAGGTTTCTATAAAGTTCTATTATACTGTAAGCCTCTATTATTAGCCTGTCTATTCACGCCATTTCACTACCCCACTAATCTCTCTTAGGTCACGAGGTCACAAAAAAATTCACCTGGTGAACTATTTATCCTGTCAGGTAAGGTCAAAGTTCATCATCTATTATTATACCTGGTTATGTGAGGTCAGAGGTCTTATGTTAGGATTACGTAAGGCTGAGGCTACATAAGACTGAGGCTACTACGTAAGACTCGGGCTACTACGTAAGACTCGGGCTCCTACGTAAGACTCGGGCTACTACGTAAGACTGAGGCTACTACATAAGACTGAGGCTACTACATAAGACTGAGGCTACTACGTAAGACTCGGGCTACTACGTAAGACTGAGGCTACTACATAAGACTGAGGCTACTGCATAAGACTGAGGCTACTGCGTAAGACTCGGGCTACTACGTAAGACTGAGGCTACTACATAAGACTGAGGCTACTACATAAGACTGAGGCTACTACATAAGACTGAGGCTACTATGTAAGACTGAGGCTATTACGTAAGACTGAGGCAACATAAGACTAAGGCTACTACATAATACTAAGGCTACTACATAAGACTGAGGCTACTACATAAGACTAAGGCTACTACATAAGACTAAGGCTACTACATAAGACTGAGGCTACTACATAAGACTGAGGCTACTACATAAGACTAAGGCTACATAGACTAAGGCTACTACATAAGACTAAGGCTACTACATAAGACTGAGGCTACTACATAAGGCTGAGGCTACAAAGACTAAGGCTACTACATAAGACTGAGGCTACACTGGACTGCGCTTTAGTGGCTGGAAATCTTAAACCCTTGTACGTTACAATTTCTCCCGTAATTCAATATACGAGAAGAGATGCCGTAACAGACCCCGCTTAAACCACAGTACGGAGTTAGTGGTTAACCTAAAGCACAAATTACCACCGAGGTAATAACATAAGTGATTTTTTGTTAACCTTATCTTAGTATAGAAGAGTAATATTAACTTGGGAATCTTTCAGAATGAGGAATATAATGAAGATCAGCTTTTACTGCCTTTCTTGGGTTAATCCGTGATGAATTGAGTCATTTTTTGTATACTTGGACTGTCTATGTACATTGTTTATATACTTGGACTGTCTATGTACATTGTTTGTATACCTGTACTGTCTTGCATACTTGTTCATCTGGTTCATGGTGTGTGTATGTGTGTGTATGTGTGTGTGTGTTAATATACATGCAGAAATATAAACAGTCACAAACAACACTACCGTCATGACGTCATTGGGTTCATCCTGGGGTTTTAATTTTGCTATTTGGCGTCAACACTGAAGCCGAGATGTGCCTCTTCCTCCTCCGTGTCTTTCCTCCTTTTCCTCCTCTTTCCTATATCTCTTCCCATTCGTCCTCCTCCTCTTTCTTCTTTCCTTCTGTTGCTCCTCCTTCACTTCCTCTTATCATTTCCCATCCATCCTCCTCCTCCTCCTCCTCTTCCTCACCATCCTCCCCTCAACAAAGCCAGCCCAGACTGCTCAATCCGGCTGCTGTGGTCATGCCGGATGTCAAAGGCTGCGACAGTCTCCGCCGGCCTTGCAGCTGGTGTTTTAGTCACGGTTGCCGGTCGCTTGTCGCGGGAGGCTGCCGGCGACACAAACTGCTCTTCAACAATGGGCAGGAATTTCATTTTATACAGACTGCGAAATGTTGTTTTATTATCTCCGGAGGTGTGTGGGGGCGGGGGGGGGGGTGTGTGTGTGTGGGCGGGGGGGGGGGGGGTGATGTGTGTGTGTGTGGGCGGGGGGGGGGTGATGTGTGGGGGCGGGGGGGGGGAGGGTGATGTGTGTGTGTGTGGGGGGGGGTGGAGGGTGATGTGTGTGTGGGGGGGGTGGAGGGTGATGTGTGTGTGTGTGGGCGGGGGGGGGGTGATGTGTGTGTGTGGGGGCGGGGGGGGGGGGTGATGTGTGGGGGCGGGGGGGGGTGATGTGTGTGTGTGGGGGGGAGGAGGGTGATGTGTGTGTGTGGGGGGTGGAGGGTGATGTGTGTGTGTGGGGGGGGGGAGGGTGATGTGTGTGTGTGGGGGGGAGGGTGATGTGTGTGTGTGTGGGGGGGGAGGAGGGTGATGTGTGTGTGTGGGGGCGGGGGGGGTGATGTGTGTGTGTGGGGGCGGGGGGGGTGATGTGTGTGTGTGGGGGCGGGGGGGGGTGATGTGTGTGTGTGGGGGGGGTGGATGGTGATGTGTGTGTGTGGGGGCGTGGAGGGTGATGTGTGTGTGTGGGGAGAGGGTAATATGTGTGTGTGGGGGGGAGGATGATGTGTGTGTGTGTGGGGGGGAGGGTAATGTGTGTGTGTGTGGGGGGGGGGAGGATGATGTGTGTGGGGGGGAGGATGATGTGTGTGTGGGGGGGTGGAGGGTAATGTGTGTGTGTGTGGGGGGGGTAGGGTAATGTGTGTGTGTGGGGGGGGAGGGTGGAGGGTGATGTGTGTGTGTGGGCGGGGGAAGGAGGGTGATGTGGGGGGTGGAGGGTGATGAGTGTGTGTGGGGGGGAGGAGGGTGATGTGTGTGTGTGGGGGGGGAGGGTAATGTGTGTGTGTGGGGGGGGGTGGAGGGTGATGTGTGTGTGTGGGGGGGGAAGGAGGGTGATGTGTGTGTGTGGGGTGTGGAGGATGATGTGTTTGTGTGGGGGGGAGGAGGGTGATGTGTGTGGGGGGGAGGGTGGAGGGTGATCTGTGTGTGTGTGGGGGGGGAGGGAGGATGATGTGTGTGTGTGGGGAGAGGGTAATATGTGTGTGTGTGGGGGGGTGGAGGGTAATGTGTGTGTGTGGGGGGGGGGTGAGGTGTGTGTGATCGGGGGTGGGTGGAGGGTGATCTGTGTGTGTGGGGGGGGGAGGATATATGTGTGTGTGTGGGGGGGGGGATAGAGGGTGATGTGTGTGGGGGGGGAAGAGGGTGATATGTGTGTGGGGAAGAGGGTGATATGTGTGTGTGTGTGGGGGGGGGGAGTGTGATGTGTGTGTGGGGAGAGGGTAATATGTGTGTGTGGGGGGGATAGCGGGTGATGTGTGTGTGGGGAGAGGGTAATATGTGTGTGTGGGGGGGATAGAGGGTGATGTGTGTGTGGGGAGAGGGTAATATGTGTGTGTGTGGGGGGGGATAGAGGGTGATGTGTGTGTGGGGGGGGGAGGGGGGGAGGGTGATGTGTGTATATGGGGGGAGGATGATGGAGGAGGGGGGGAGGGTGATGTTTGTATATGGGGGGAGGATGATGGAGGTGGGGGGAGAGGGTGATGTGTGTGTGTGTGGAGAGGGTAATATGTGTGTGTGTGGGGGGGGGGGAGGGTGATGTGTGTGAGGGGAGAAGGTAATGTGTGTGGGTAAGGGGGAAGGTTATAAAAGTAAATAATAATAATAATAATTAACGGTTTATTAAAAAAGTTCTGCAGCCCGAAGGCTGAAAATATACATTGGACATAAATGACTTATTACATACATTGGTGGTTTAACAAAAGCCTTCATTAGAGAAAGGTAAAGGAACTTACAGTGAGCATACAGATTAATGTAGGTGTTGAACAGCAAACATGTAGTGTAGTAACTCCCTCCCAGATGGTGTTAGGAGGGACCTCACGTGGTGTAGTTCCCTCACAGATGATGTTATGAAGGACCTGACGTGGTGTAGTAATTCCCTCACAGATGGTGTTATGAGGGGCCTCACGTGGTGTAGTAACTCCCTCACAGATGGTGTTATGAGGGACCTGACGTGGTATAGTAATTCCCTCACAGATGGTGTTATATGAGTGAGGTGTGGTCCCAGGCCTTCCTATCGTAGACGGATTAACACATGTGTGTGTGGGGGGGGGGGGGGTGATGTGTATGTGATGTGTATGTGGGGGGAGGGTGGTGTGTGTGTGTGTGTGAGAGAGAGAGAGAGAGAGAGAGAGAGACGAGGGAAGAGGCACATTGTGTTTATGTAAAAGTAGATGAATCGAGGGAGAATTAATAATATTTAGAGAGAAATAAATACTTAAGTAGAATAAGAATTACAGTGAAATAAGGATAAAGGGAAAATATGGATAAAGGAAGGAATAAAAATAAAGGAAAAATATAATATTCCTTTTTTGTCGAGTAAATCTTATGTTTTTACGGGTTTTTTTTTACCTCAGTCAGCTAGCTCTATGAATGCTGCTCCTGACTAACTGACTCACACAATAGATAATATAATCAATTCTCGTGTATCCATATCCTTTTTTTTTTTTAGGATTTTGGGGTTTTGTTTTGTCGCTTTTTTTTTTGTTTTCTATTGTCGTGAGCTTTTATTTATTTATTTACAAGATGGACAATCTGGGTGTAATACTCTTGAGATTCCCGGCTAGTTGGCTCATACTAGTCAACCGAAGCATGAGCCACCGTTTATGACCCTACAGGTGATCACAGGTAAGCCAATTCAGGTTATAAGTAGGTAGATATTTTCATCTTCACTGTTGGCAAGAAACTGTAGCTTGATATTTTTTTTATCTTCGGCAAAATGAAGATATAAGCATCCATCATGAACATATATAAAAAAACAGAGGAATTTAAATAACGAAAGATAAATAGGAGTTATAAAAAGACTGGATAAATATGTGGAGAAGTGAACGAAGATAAACGCCAGGTAGAAAAATCAATCAAGAGGAAGACGACGCCGGGATGGAAGTATATTAAAATTGGTTGAACTTGTGGAGCGAATGATGAATGACAAGTGGCAAGGAAGATGTATGATAGTACAGGTGAAGAGAGGGGAGGGGGAGAGGGAGTGGGAAGAGAGGAAAGGAAGGGGGGAGGGGAAGAGAGGAAGGAAGGGAAGTGGTGAAAAGAGAAAAAGAAGGGAGTGTATTGAGTGCAGGTAAAGGAAGGGGGGGGGGGGAGGGAGCGTGCTAGGTGAAGGGAGGAAGGAAGGAAGGAAGGAAGGGGGTGCATAAGAAAGGAGGGAGGGAAGAATTGGCGAGCATTGGAAAAGAGGAGGGAGAGAGGGAAGGTGGGGGATGCAGGGAACGATAGTCGAGAAGGAGGGAAAGGGAGGGAGGGAGGGAGTTGGAGTGAGGGGATACAGGGGGAAATAGGATGGAGTAGGGGAGGTACAAAGGAGGAGGATTACAGGTGAAGGTGAGAAAGAGGGAGGGATGATAGGTGGGTAGAGGATAGGAGGGGGTAGATGATAGAAGGAGGTGGGTAGACATAGGAGGTGGGTATTTGTTAGGAGGTGGGTACAGGATCGAAGGAGGTGGGTACAAGATCGAAGGAGGTGGGTAGATGATAGAAGGAGGTGGGTAGACATAGGAGGTGGGTACAAGATCGAAGGAGGTGGGTAGATGATAGAAGGAGGTGGGTAGACAGGAGGTGGGTACAGGATCGAAGGAGGTGGGTACAAGATCGAAGGAGGTGGGTAGATGATAGAAGGAGGTGGGTAGACATAGGAGGTGGGTACAGGATCGAAGGAGGTGGGTACATGATCGAAGGAGGTGGGTAGATGATAGAAAAAATGAGATAGGAAGTTGAATACATAGCTGTCCATACAAAACCAATTTAAGATATATATTCATTTCCTCTGCTTAACGAGAACGAGATATTTCTCATCAATATCATTTTTCTCTCTCGAATATTTTTATCTGTATATATTTTTTTCTATAATGTTTTTGTCATCTTTTTTTCAATATGACAAGACATTAATACCACAGTAAACGTCTGACATATGGGGAAAAAGGTGTTTAATTTGTTCCACCTCTTCACAAATAATTTTTTCCCCAGTACGTGTTCTCCGTAATATCACTCAAGTTCCTTTTTAATGTATTTGTAGTTCGTCTTAATTCTATTTTTATCAAGGATACAGAAATACAGTTATATTCTGAATTTTAACTATCACAATACCTGGGTTGTGAATTACCTGCACTAGACTACGAGAAATGTGTTAATATCAAGTATTATCGAGGTTTATTTATTTTTTTTAGATATGTGTTAAATTTTAAGTATTATCAGCATTGTCTACTTACTTTCTTTCCTGTTAAATAACAATTATTCTGCATGTTTTTATTTTATCATTAAGTTTTATATCAATAATTATCAGTATCTTCACTAAGTCATTTTCTCTGGAGACGAGTATCAGGTGTTATAAATGTTATTATTTTAATGTATTTCCTTTGGAGGCAACACAAGAATTTCTGGGAATATTTTTGCGTCTGTCAACCTCAGTTATAATGAAGGTGTCAAAGGTAAAACATTCAGAGGAGTATTTTAACCACCTGGTGATTAATATGTAATTCTGATTGTTATTTCATTGGACCTGTGACGTTCATCTTATATGTAAGACTTGGCTTATCAGGAGAGGAAAACTTGTGAGGTCTCTCTCTCTCTCTCTCTCTCTCTCTCTCTCTCTCTCTCTCTCTCGTCGTTCTAACTCTCTATAACACGTAGTAACTCACAGTATCACAGCCCACTATAATACATAATATAACCCACTATAACACCTAATATAACCAAATATAACACCTAATATAACCCACTATAACACCTAATATAACCCACTATAACACCTAATATAACCCACTATAACACCTAATATAACCCACTATAACACCTAATATAACCCACTATAACACCTAATATAACCCACTATAACACCTAATATAACCCACTATACCACCAACTATAACACATAATATAACCCACTATAACACCTAATATAACCCACTATAACACCTAATATAACCAAATATAACACCTAATATAACCAAATATAACACCTAATATAACCCACTATAACACCTAATATAACCCACTATAACACCTAATATAACCCACTATAACACCTAATGTAACCCACTATAACACCTAATATAACCCACTATAACACCTATTATAACCCACTATAACACCTAATATAACCCACTATAACACCTCATATAACCCACTATACGACCAACTATAACACCTAATATAACCAACTATAACACATAATATAACCAACTATAACACATAATATAACCAACTATAACACCTAATATAACCCACTATAACACATAATATAACCAACTATAACACATAATATAACCAACTATAACACATAATATAACCAACTATAACACCTAATATAACCCACTATAACACATAATATAACCCACTATAACACACAATATAACCCACTATAACACCTAATATAACCCACTATACCACCTAATATAACCCACTATAACACATAATATAACCCACTATAACACATAATATAACCCACTATAACACATAATATAATCCACTATAACACATAATATAATCCACTATAACACCTAATATAACCCACTATAACACCTAATATAACCAACTATAACACCTAATATAACCAACTATAACACCTAATATAACCCACTATAGCACCTAATATAACCAACTATAACACCTAATATAACCCACTATAGCACCTAATATAACCCACTATAACACATAATATAACCCACTATAACACCTAATATAACCCACTATAACACATAATATAACCCACTATAACACATAATATAACCCACTATAACACCTGATATAACCAACTATAACACCTAATATAACCAACTATAACACCTAGTATAACCAACTATAACACATAATATAACCCACTATAACATAATATAACCAACTATAACACCTAATATAACCCACTATAACACCTAATATAACCCTCTATAACACCTAATATATCCTGCTTATAGTAATCTTGTATACAGAATCCCTCAGGGGCTAATATACCACCACATGCGCCACCACCACCACATTTGAGGTCACACACACTGGGTCAGAGGTTATGTGAGAAGGTCGATGTGTAACTGTGATATTATCGACATAGGTCATGGATTAGTCGTAGGTGGTGTGTGGCTAAAGGTCAGTGGGGGTGGGGGAAGGAAGGCTAGGGGATGGAAGGGTAGGGGGGAAGGGAGGGAGAGAAGTGTAGGAAAGGGTTGAGTTTAAAGGTTATTGTTGTGACCTTTGGGGGGGGGGGGGGATATTTCTGTGTTTCGTTTGTTAGTTTTATTTATTTATTTACATGGATCACCTGAAGACTCTCCCACCTGCTTATTTCACCTAAATATTAACCACTCCAACACTATTAGGGGGATTAGATGAGGTCAGGTTAGGTAAGTTGTGTTAGGTTAAGTTACGTTGTGTTAGGTTAGGTTACGTTGTGTTAGGTTAGGTTACGTTGTGTTAGGTTAGGTTGTGTTAGGTTATGTTAGGTCAGGTTGTGTTAGATTAGATCAACGTTAGGTTAAGTCAGGTTCAGTTCTGTTAGGTTAGCGTTAAGGTGATTAATCCATAGGTGAAATAAGCTGGGGTGGTTATCCTTCAGGTGATCCATTGTATTGTGTGCTTCATGTCGTTAATAAGGAGATCACTGTCTTGTTATGGTCACTCCCAAGATCCACAAGTAGTCGTTCTTGTCTGAGAGATGGAGTCATTTCTGATATATTTTTTGACCACATTTTTCTTTCTTATTTAACGAGGATTGACAATGGGAGTTAATAATGCTCCACGTGTCTTGTCTAAATCCTCCTGAATACATTTATAATAGTCTTATGATATATCTCTCTCTCTCTCTCTCTCTCTCTCTCTCTCTCTCTCTCTCTCTCTCTCTCTCCTGGTTTATTTATCACCAATGAATTTTATGTTTTTTGACGTCAATCATATTCGTAAACCGATTATGAAACTATAAAGATGAAACCCAGAACTAATCCACATTACTCCTTCTTGTTACGTTTAGCCACTTGAATGTTTAGTGCAGTATCTCCCAATATGTCCACGTGCATGACTCGGTCCTGATCCTGTATGCCTTTCTTTAGTATTGGAGGTAATTAATTTAAGGGGTTTGTTCTCTGAGTTATATAATATTCCGTGAGTTAATTACAAGCTTGATATATTTTCGTCTCGTCTGCCTGGACTCTCAAGGGAAGGATTTGTCTTTGTAGTGAAGGTATGTTTTATTATGTTAGGAGATGTTGAACTAAAGGTTATGTAATGCTGGTGTTATTATTTGTTAGACCTTCCATTGTTGAGAGAGAGAGAGAGAGAGAGAGAGAGAGAGAGAGAGAGAGAGAGAGAGAGAGACTAAATTAGAAATAGCACAAACTATGAAAGAGAAATAAAGCGATAGTGAAGGAATGAGAGAAAACAAAAACCAACAGAATGAAAGACAGACAGAGACAGACGGGCAGAGCAAAAACACACACAGTATTGAATTTTGTGAGTCACAATTCCATGACACGAGATACAAACGAACCTTTATCTTCTCTTTTCTATTTAACTAACAGCAGTGAGTGAGGAAAGGTAGGGTAGGGTAGGGGTGGAAAGTGCAGGGGAGGGTAGGGGTGGGAAGGTAGGGAGTGGGCAGGGCAGGGTACGGGTAGGGAGTGAAAGTGGAGGGCAGGGGTGGGGAAGGGTATGGGAGGGAAGCAAAGGGTAGGGGACACAGGCTTTTAAAACAAACAGTCTCGGCTGTGAAGCTAATCACCGTAGGCAAACAACCTGTTATTAATAGTATAACGGTACTGTTTGACCCCATCCTGCTTCAATTATTAAAAGCAAATAGGGGCGAGCAATCCTTCAAACGGAGGTGGAGGGAAGGATGGACCGTGGGGAGGGGAGAGTAGGATGGACCGTGGGGAGGGGACAGTAGGATGGACCGCGAGGAGGGGACAGTAGGATGGACCGCGAGGAGGGGTGAGTAGGATGGACCGCGGGGAGGGGAGAGTAGGATGGACCGCGGGGAGGGGAGAGCAGGATGGACCGCGGGGAGGGGTGAGTAGGATGGACCGCGGGGAGGGGTGAGTAGGATGGACCGCGGGGAGGGGAGAGTAGGATGGACCGCGGGGAGGGGTGAGTAGGATGGACCGTGGAGAGGGGTGAGTAGGATGGACCGCGGGGAGGGGAGAGTAGGATGGACCGCGGGGAGGGGTGAGTAGGATGGACCGTGGGGAGGGGAGGGTAGGATGGACCGTGGAGAAGGGTGAGTAGGATGGACCGCGGGGAGGGGAGAGTAGGATGGACCGCGGGGAGGTGTGAGTAGGATGGACCGTGGGGAGGGGAGAGTAGGATGGACCGCGGGGAGGGGTGAGTAGGATGGACCGTGGAGAGGGGTGAGTAGGATGAACCGCGGGGAGGGGAGAGTAGGATGGACCGCGGGGAGGGGTGAGTAGGATGGACCGCAGGAAGGGGAGAGTAGGATGGACCGCAGGGAGGGGAGAGTAGGATGGACCGCGGGGAGGGGAGAGTAGGATGGACCGCAGGGAGGGGAGAGTAGGTTGGACCGTGGAAGAAGGGTGGGATGGGCC
Organism: Homarus gammarus; assembly: GCA_958450375.1. Classification (NCBI taxonomy): domain Eukaryota; kingdom Metazoa; phylum Arthropoda; class Malacostraca; order Decapoda; family Nephropidae; genus Homarus; species Homarus gammarus. Next base: position 1,694,866 of record CAUDMG010002508.1, read on the forward strand.
GTGGAGGGAGGGTAGGATGGACCGCTAGACACAACCTAACCATTTTACAGGTTATCTTACGCTGGTCAATCACCTTTCCCAATTACTGCCCCCCCCCCCCCCCCACCACATTGTCGCCCTCCCCTTCCCATAATAACATTCAGTCCCACCCACACCAGCACATTACCGCCCACACCCACCCATTGCCGCCCATACTGTCAACCTCCCTGCCCACAATAGCACTCACCCCTACCCAAACCCACACTTTCCCATCTATCCTATCTACCTTATCCTCCCCGCACGCTCTCCCACCCATAACTGCCCACTGTCGCCCACACTCTCAACCTCCCTGCCCACAATAGCACTCACCCCTACCCACACCCACCCTTTCCCACCTACCTTACCACCTTATCCTCCCCACACACTCCCACCCACACCCACTGCCACCCACCACCCACTGCCACCCACCACCCCTAGTATCTCTAATCATCAGACTTAACACATGTCGAGGTTTATTCATCACTTATCCGTCTCTTGCCAGTGTCTAATATTCATAATGAGAGTATCATTACTCCCCAGGGGTGAGGGGGTGACAGGGAGGGTGAGGGGAGAATGAGGGGAAGTGAGGGATGACAGGAGGTGACAGTTCAGGGGACGGGGAGGAGTGCAGGGAGAGAATGTGGGAAGGGGAAGGAGAGGAGAGGGGTGAAGGAAGGGGGTGAAGGAAGGGGAGGAAGGGGGTGAGGGAAGGGGAGGAAGGGGGTGAGGGCAGGAGGGGAAGGGGATGGGGAGTATTAAGAGAGTGTAAGGAGAAGGGGAGGGAGGAATAAGGGGAAAGTAAGGGGACGTTTGACGTAAGGGAAAAGAGGAAAGGTATGAAGAAATGACAGGGAAAGTGAGGGGAGAAGAGGGAAATGATATAAGGGACGGAAGGGGTAAAAGGTAGAGAGGGAGAGAGGGGAAAGATGAAAGGGTTGACAGGAAGGGTGAGGGGAAAAAGAGAAAGGTTAAAAAAGGAAGAGGGGAGAGCTGTTAAGGGGAAAAGGAGATGGAATGGGAAGAGGAAGATAAAGGAAGATAGGAGGAAGCCAGAGAGAGAGAGAGAGAGAGAGAGAGAGAGAGAGAGAGAGAGAGAGAGAGAGAGAGTAAAGAAATGACAGAAAATATAATAAAGATAATAGAAAGAGGGAATGAGAAAAAAGAAAGAGGGGAAGGGGGTGAGGGGAGGGGAGAGAGAACAAGGGGATGAGAGAGGGGGATTACCGGTGGTGAGATGTATGAGGGATCAACTATAAGGGGTGATAAATGACAGAGTGAAGGAGGATGAGAGAATAGGCGAGAGGTAAGAAGAAAGAGGTAAAAGAGAGAGAGAGAGAAAGCAAAATGAACGAATAGAAGAAAGAAACAAGAGAAATAGGTAAGAGTGAGCAGAGGAACGAACGAAGGGATTACGTAGGGGGGAGTAAGTAAACACTAATAATAAAGATTGGGTAAGTGTAATAAAATAAGAGATTATCGTGTAGTAAAGACCGGGAAGAGGCGATAATTGTAATGAAAAAGATTACCAAAGAAACACGGGGATAAAAGAGGATGTAATAAAGAATAATAACAGGAAAAGAGCGATAATGAAGAATAGAATAACGTGTAAGAAAGAAGAATGTATGAGATAGCTGATAGAGTGATAAAGAGAGAGCTAGGAGATGATGTGATAAAGATAAGAATAAATGAGATATTTGAGAGAGGAATAAGAAATACTTTAATAAAGGAGGATAAAATAATAAACCGATGATAAAAAGGGAAGGGGTGTGATGAGGGTGTGAGGGAAGGGAAGGGAAGGGGTGTCGTGAGGGAAGGGAAGGGGTGTCGTGAGGGAAGGGAAGGGGTGTCGTGAGGGTAGGGAAGGGGTGTCGTGAGGGTGTGAGGGAAGGGAAGGAGTGCCGTGAGGGTGTGAGGGAAGGGAAGGGGTGTCGTGAGGGTGTCAGGGAAGGGAAGGGGTGTCGTGAGGGTGTCAGGGAAGGGAAGGGGTGTCAGGGAAGGAAAGGGGTGTCGTGAGGGTGTCAGGGAAGGGAAGGGGTGTCAGGGAAGGAAAGGGGTGTCGTGAGGGTGTCAGGGAAGGGAAGGGGTGTCAGGGAAGGAAAGGGGTGTCGTGAGGGTGTCAGGGAAGGGAAGGGTGTCGTGAGGGTGTCAGGGAAGGGAAGGGGTGTCGTAAGGGTGTCAGGGAAGGGAAGGGGTGTCGTGAGGGTGTCAGGGAAGGAAGGGGTGTCGTGAGGGTGTCAGGGAAGGGAAGGGATGTCGTGAGGGTATCAGGGAAGGGAAGGGATGTCATGAGGGTGTCAGGGAAGGGAAGGGATGTCATGAGGGTGTCAGGGAAGGGGTGTCATGAGGTGTGTCAGGGAAGGGGTGTCATGAGGGTGTCAGGGAAGGGATGTCATGAGGGTGTCAGGGAAGGGAAGGGATGTCGAGAGGGTGTCAGGGAAGGAAAGGGATGTCATGAGGGTGTCAGGGAAGGAGTATCGTGAGGGAGGGAGAAGGGAGGGGGGGAGAGAAAGGAAGGCTTGCGTGTGGAAGTGTTGGTAATACACCTTGTAATTGACGTCAGGTACCGGCACCAGCACTAATTGCTTCCCTCACCTGTGTCACTACCTGTCTACCTGCCTTTCTTATGAGTGTGCCTCTCCGACTCTACGTACACGGGCGTTTTTTTTTTTTGTGTGTGTGTGTGTGTGTGTGTGTGTACACGTATGTCAGGATAGCGTATATATATGCTATGTATACTGAACAGGGTATACTGTTGTATTGTTGTCCATATACCGAGCCTTAACACTGTCAGCACCACCTGTCAGCCGCTGTCAGCCCTCCCTCCCTCCCTCCAGGTTTACTGTCCTTTGTGTATTTTACTGTCATAAAATATAGTACTAACGATCTCTGGGAATAGTGTGGAAAATAGGGACACCTTTTCCTGCTCCTATTAGCTTGTTGAATAGTCTCTCTCTCTCTCTCTCTCTCTCTCTCTCTCTCTCTCTCTCTCTCTCTCTCTCTCATAACTTGTAAAACATAATAGTAATCTCAAAAGCCTAAAACCATCAAGGCTCAGATGGTAATAAACTAACACACGATATTGATTCTTACAGCCATAAATAAAGATGTGATCTGCAGCAAATTATGAATATGATCAGAGGGAGGCAAATTATCACCTTGTAAACGTACACTTTATTTTCCCATTTAGTTAGATACTGTAAACTCAAGCTAACGTCAAGCTATTTTATTATTATTATTATTTTTTTTTTTTAAGATAAGTATTATTATTCGTTAGCTATTTTTTATGGGGGTGGGGTGGGAGGGGGTGTGGGGGTGGTGGTGGGGTGGGAGAGGGTGTGGGGGTGGTGGTGGTGTGGGGGGGTTTGGAGAAATTACTATGCAAAAATTTATGGTTTAACATTATCCTCTGACTCAAACCGCTCGTTGTCTGGTCATATTTTCTATAAATATTAAATTGGTCCGGTGAATTTTACCTCTTGAGAGAATTTGTACTTTTATATGATGTAATGTATTTGTGAATTTTGTTTTGTGTGTTTTTTTCCAATGTTATTATAAACCCGATTTTATTCTTGGTTTATCTTTCAATTTTCTTACATTATGTAGTGGTTGAGTTAAAACATTGTTAACGTTTTTGGTTCGGTTTAATATTAATTTAGATATAAACCGTGTGATTTGTTATTATTTAAGGTGGAGGTAAAAACAGGTCCAGGTAAGCTAAGATAATGTGATATATACCTTGATAATTTAGGTAATATATTCATACCTGTTGGCTGTTGGTTTAAGGATTATGGGAAAAATATCACTTGTCTTTTAATAATTTGGGAGGAGATTATAGCCATTGTTTTTGTTATTGATAGAGTGATGTGGTGTTGTTGTTGTTGTTGTTAAAGATAGACTCTCTCTCTCTCTCTCTCTCTCTCTCTCTCTCTCTCTCTCTCTCTCTCTCGACCGTCGACCAATTACTCGTCAAAAACAAAAGAAAGAAATGAACGAAAAAAAGTTAAATAAAAAGATCATAGAAGCTGTGTGTAATTTGCTTCGAGTGCTTTGTAGATGATGAGAGTCATAATCACTTGACGGAAAAAACTTGACAGAAAAAAAAGAAAGGAAAAAAGTAAGAGAAAAAAGAAAGGAAAAAAAGTAGTACTCCTATTCATTACGACGGGGCATAAATATCGTTTCAATTAATATTTCACTCTAAGCCAATGGACAGGTTATGACACGTTCAATAGAAATCACCTGAGTTCATCTGTGGAAAAGATTCATCTTACATAAATTCGTTCGTAGACTAATTGGTGGTGATGGCTGACCTGAGTGACTGAGTGACTGACTGACTGACTTACTTGATTGATTGGGTGTAGCACAGTGTATATCTTTCTCTCTTGTGTATTCGGTTCGGGTTTAAAAGTATACGTAGGTTTGATATTTTTTTTGGGGGGGGGGGGGGTTTATTTTGTGGTTAGGAATATGTGGTTAATTGAAGTGGATACCAGGTTGTGAGTGAGATGCTTCAAGACGTTTCAGTCAAGTGGTAGACACATTTTGATTACATCTTAACCCAGGAAATCTTATTCACTTCTAAAATAATGTGTACACAGGTAAGGTCGACTGCGAGGGGTTGTTAGCAAGTTTTTCTAGGTGGTCAGTGAGTCAGACTTGAGTGCTTAGTTACCCAACGTCTCAAGAGTCTAGTAAAATGTGTTCCTTGTGTGGTTTAAGGCAATAGAACCATCTTCACTTATCGCCATACTTTATCAAATTTCCAACAGTTAGAAACTAAAAAAAATAAATGGTAATTGTCACTTGATTGTAACTACCATAGATAATACAAATATTTCATTCTAGTCACCCAACATAGTCATCTAGTTAACTTCAATCACTCCAGAGAATTTCAATTAGATAGTTACGTTTGTTGTTAGTTATCACAGCCGTACTGGTATGTTAGGCCAGACCAACAACACCTCGACTCTCACGCCTGTAATACACGACACACTCCCTTGACTTTTATCAGCCACATTCACAGTTCTTAATCTATCTGAAAATGGTTGGGAGTCAATTCAAGAAGACTGGAGGGACTAGTGTAATCAGGAGATCTGTTGTTTATGGGAAGTGTTATATATTTAACTGCTCGCTGGCACGATCTTGTGAGCCAATATTGTGGGAGAGTTGATAGTCATTTCTAGTGAGTTTTATGTCATGGCAGTTTTACCCATCGTCATGTTCCTAGACATGGGTGAGAACCACGATGACTGTACAGCACTTGGAGGCGTCCACTGGTGTTAATGTAATCGCTGATGTGAACAGTAAACCATCACAGATTCAAATGAAACGTCTGAGGAGAAAATCTTCTGTTTTCGACATTTTTTTTTTAATTAAGGAACTAGACAACACATCCAGGTAGAGTCTCACTGTAATTTAAACTTCATTAAAACCATAAACTACATTATTTACTGTAAGAAATAAGATCACTACACCATGAGTCGAGGGAAAATTTAGGTTGTAAATTCCGGAGACTACCGAGGCCCTTGTGTATCGCTCTTAAAAGTATCTAAACGAAAATTTGTTTGAGAAATTATGACACAACGGACGAAAAACTTTGACAACCCTACCGAGACAACAGGAGTCGCGGTGTTCATTTTGAAATTCATCGAACCCCTCCGTCAAGATACTTTTTGGGGCGACTCGACGTGTTGGCGTTTCTGTGTCCCTTGTAAACAGAGGCAGGTGAAGGTGGTGGTGACTTTTACCAGACTGTAGGGTTGGTGTCCCTCTTGGGTCTGGTTATACTGAAGGCCAACGTACATTATTTAAACTGTGGGTTTTTATCGTCTGACCTCACCATATACGAGAAGGTGTCAGTCAGATTTTTTCCCTTTTTTCTGTTTTTAAGATAAGGTTTCTTAGCCTTCTGAAATATACTTAATTTTTTTGGTTGTGACTTACTACCATCTGGAGAAATATACATAATGTGTGTGTGTGTGTGTGTGTGTGTGTGTGTGTGTGCGCTTCTTATCCTCACGTTATTGACGCACTTACCGTAAAAACTCTTCATATATTATTCTACCGCTGTTCTGGCCCACACCTGGACACGTGAACACCAGGATACATGAACACCAGGATACATGAACACCAGGATACATGAACACCCGGATACATAAACACCCGGATACATAAACACCCGGATACATGAACACCCGGATACATGAACACCCGGATACATGAACACCAGGATACATGAACACCAGGATACATGAACACCAGGATACATGAACACCCGGATACATGAACACCCGGATACATGAACACCAGGATACATGAACACCCGGATACATGAACACCAGGATACATGAACACCCGGATACATGAACACCCGGATACATGAACACCCGGATACATGAACACCCGGATACATGAACACCAGGATACATGAACACCAGGATACATAAACACCAGGATACATGAACACCAGGATACATGAACACCCGGATACATAAACACCCGGATACATAAACACCAGGATACATGAACACCCGAATACATAAACACCCGAATACATACACAGCTGGATACATGCGCACCTGGACACATCACGTGAGGTAAAGTTATAGCTGTACTGTCAATATTTCTCCACCTGACAACTTTCGTCACAAAAACTTTTCAATTCGTTCAATATTGACATTTTATCTCCCGGACAGACACCCACACATACAGTACACAATATATATAGGACGGAGTACGTGAATAAATGAAAAACAAACGATAAATATGAAGAAAAAAAAACAGAGTTACGAATAAACGGATAAAAATACAATTATTTATCTATTACAAATGAATAAATTAAATTGAGACCAGAAATTATCTGATTTATATTAACAATAATTTTTGTGTTTATGGGTGGAAAAGTGTGTGGGGGAGTTGGTGGGTGGGGAGGTGGGTGTGTGGAAGGGGTGGAAAGTGTGTGGGAGGGAAGGGGGGTGTGTGGAAGGGGTGAAAAGTGTGTGGGGGAGTTGGTGGGTGGGTGTGAAAGGGGGTGGAAACTGTGTGGGAGGGGAGGTGGGTGTGTGGAAGGGGTGGTGGGTGTGTGGAAGGGGTAGAAAGTGTGTGGGGGAGTTGGTGGGTGGGTGTGAAATGGGGTGGAAACTGTGTGGGAGAGGAGGTGGATGTGTGGAAGGGGTGTGGTGGGTGTGTGGAAGGGGTGGAAAGTGTGTGGGAGGGGAGGTGGGTGTGTGGAAGGGGTGGAAAGTGTGTGGGAGGGGAGGTGGGTGTGTGGAAGGGGTGGTGGGTGTGTGGAAGGGGTAGAAACTGTGTGGGGGAGTTGGTGGGTGGGTGTGAAAGGGGGTGGAAACTGTGTGGGAGAGGAGGTGGATGTGTGGAAGGGGTGGTGGGTGTGTGGAAGGGGTGGAAAGTGTGTGGGAGGGAAGGTGGGTGTGTGGAAGGGGTGGAAACTGTGTGGGAGGGGAGGTGGGTGTGTGGAAGGGGTGGAAAGTGTGTGGAAGGGGTGGTGAGTGTGTGAAAGAGTTGGAACGTGAGTAAAAGGAGTGGTGGGTGTGTGAAAGGGGTGGAAACTGTGGGAGGGGAGGAGAGTGGGAGAAAGAGGTTGTGCAAGGGTTGGAGAGTGTAAGAGAGAGGTGGTGGGTGTGTGGAAGGGGTGGCAATTGTGTGGGAAGGGTGAAGAATATCAGGGAAGTGGAAAGTGTGCGAGAGAGAGAGAGAGAGTGCATAAGAAACAGTGATAAAGAATACTTGAAGGGAAATAATAAAGGGTAATAAGAGCGGGAAAGAGATGGAGTGTGCGGAAGGGAGAGCGGAAAGTCTTTTTCTGAATTGCCTAAAACATACTGGATTATTAAGCGGCCTCTCGCACTGTTGCCATTTTAATAATATAAGTCTTGTCAGTCGAGGTTCTGGCTATACTGTGAATCATCTTTACGGGTGGTTTGTTGCCGTATCTGGTCACATCGGCAATGTTGTGTGTGTGTGTGTGTGTGTGTGTATGTATGTATGTGTGTGTGGGTGGTATTTTCCTTTTTTTCCAGTTAGATTTTGTGTGGTAGAAACATAGAGGTTCTTCGTGTTATGGTTAAGCAGTTGTGAACAGTGATTTACACACACACACACACACACACAAACATCTACCTTCGCCGCCGATCGACAGTAATGGAGGAAGTTGGAAGAATATTTATCAGGTATCGTATATATTAGTGTAAGTTATACAATGAATCAAAGGGTTGAGGTACGAGTGTTGTGTTTTATGTCAGGAAGAAAAACTTGTGAGCGAATATTTTTGAGGTAGATTGTGAAGGGATATGTGACATTTATTGACCTAAGTAGATATATTGTAGTAAAAGGAGAGAGAGAGAGAGAGAGAGAGAGAGAGAGAGAGAGAGAGAGAGAGAGAGAGAGAGAGAGAGTATTTAAAGATAAGTGTAAATTGTAAGTAGAGACTAAGTTTTATTCCTCTGTGTATGACTGTATCTGTGTGTGTGTGTGTGTGTGTTTACGTGTGTGCGTCCCTGAATGCCTCTCGGTAAGAATATACAAGACAGGATAATAACTAAGTAGAAACCCTCACAGAATAAATTAGCATAATCATATACTTAAAAATATCAGTGTTTGTTATTTAATGTTTTATTACCTACACCAGGGGATATATTTTCACCGTCTTTTGGCTGGGTGGTGAATATAATCGTTTCGAACTTTAGAGTAACATGGTTCGAGCCCCGTCATGGGTGGAGGAACTACACCACGGACAGTTTAGCTCTGAATGACAATAGTGATGATAAGGAATAATGATGTTTTATTTCGTATCCTGAAGTTCCTGTGTATCTACTTCCTTATCTATTTCCCTACCTGTCTAGCTCCTCACCCGTCTATTTACGTCTACCTGTCTGTCTACCTCTGTACCTGCCTGTCTCCCTCTGTACCTGTCTGTCTCCCTCTGTACCTGCCTGTCTCCCTCTGTACCTGTCTGTCTCCCTCTGTACCTGCCTGTCTCCCTCTGTACCTGCCTGTCTCCCTCTGTACCTGTCTGTCTACCTCTGTACCTGCCTGTCTCCCTCTGTACCTGTCTGTCTCCCTCTGTACCTGTCTGTCTCCCTCTGTACCTGCCTGTCTCCCTCTGTACCTGCCTGTCTCCCTCTGTACCTGCCTGTCTACCTCTGTACCTGCCTGTCTCCCTCTGTACCTGCCTGTCTCCCTCTGTACCTGTCTGTCTCCCTCTGTACCTGTCTGTCTCCCTCTGTACCTGTCTGTCTACCTCTGTACCTGCCTGTCTCCCTCTGTACCTGTCTGTCTCCCTCTGTACCTGCCTGTCTACCTCTGTACCTGTCTGTCTCCCTCTGTACCTGCCTGTCTACCTCTGTACCTGCCTGTCTCCCTCTGTACCTGTCTGTCTACCTCTGTACCTGTCTGTCTCCCTCTGTACCTGTCTGTCTACCTTTCCACCTGCCCATTTACCTCCCTACCTGCCCGTTCTTTTAACTAATCATCTCTCGATCTACCAAGACCTCGTTAAGTACCAAGACCTCGTTAAGTACCAGGACCTCGTTAAGTACCAAGACCTCGTTAAGTACCAAGACCTCGTTAAGTACCAAGACCTCGTTAAGTACCAAGACCTCGTTAAGTACCAGGACCTCGTTAAGTACCAAGACCTCGTTAAGTACCAAGACCTCGTTAAGTACCCCTGAACAAATCTCTACCCATATTGTCTACTTAATTAACTCAGCTCTCTAAATCCAATAATTTCCTCATCATAATGAAAATGAACAAGAAAGTTGCATATGTAATTTTTTTTCTTTGTCCATTAATTTCCGCGTGATTTTGTAATTAAATTTTGAGTAAAGGAAAAAGTAATTAGTATTATTTTTGGTTTTATGTTAGTAAGGTCTTTATGACGTTTGGGTTACGTTATATTATTATTATTATTATTATTTATTATTATTATTATTATTATTATTATTATCTGTCTGTCTGTCTGTCTTTTTCTCTCAATTCTTTCATTCTCTCCTTCATTCATCCCTTTATCGGCCTTCCTGTTTAATGCACATGATTAACGCAAATATTAGACAAAGTTATTTTCTCTCTCTCTCTCTCTCTCTCTCTCTCTCTCTCTCTCTCTCTCTCTCTCTCTCTACAGTTCAGTTTTCTTTAATGTCTTCTCCTTATTCACCCCAACTCCCAACTTCTTTATACAAATTTTATATTTTTATCTATTCCTTTGTTACGTATTGTCGTGTTTCGCTAAGTCAGTCACTAATGTCATCATTCTCTCTGTTTACACTGTTTTATTATATATTTTTCTTCCCCGTCATTGACATCACGATGATATCTTCCAACCCTCATCATCATCATTATCATCATCATCATCGTCACCATCATCATCGTCGTCGTCACCATCATCATCATCGCCATCATCACTATCATCACTCTCATCATCACCGCCACTACCATCATCAACGTTGCCATCATCATATCACCACCACCTCTAGTATCACCACCATCATCACCAGACGTATTGCCTCACACTGCTGTACTCACGGCGGTTGTAAATAAGTCACCTTTTAAATACAGAATAAACACTGTATTTGAAACCACTCTGTAACACTCATTGCTATAATATCCTGACCACTGGGGACTGCTATACACACCCTTTGTAATCCTTTTTGCTCTACCGCTCACAGGATGAGTATGAGGTGTACAATAAACTAGCCGCTGTACGTGGCAAAATTAAATAAATTCATCATCATCACCACCTCCTGCATCACCGTAACTACCACCACCATCACCACCATCACCACCAAGAACTGTTATATTTTAGGGTACTCAAAGATCAGGTAAATCATGAGTACTCTGCACTGTACTCGAGTGCAGATGGGATACACCTAGTGGTAACAGTGTTCCAAATAATAATACTTTGTTCACGGGAAACACATGTTAAATAATTATGTTCAACAACAATTATGTAATTATTGCAACATAAATAAGTTAGGATTTATTTTGTGATGAAATTAATATTGTGTGTACATTTGTATAAACTGAATTGATAGATATTTTAGTGTATTAAATTGTCACATATCGACGACTATTGATTACTCATAACAAGCAGTGAAATGTACACACCTGGTTGGTTAGTGTGTATATGTGTGTGTCCAATGTGTACACGTATGCATAACACATACATACATACATGCATACATGCATACATACATACGTATAATGGTTGCCCCTCGTGTAACGAGAATTGCCGGCCCAAGGGCCACCTAGGCGTGAATTTGTTTAAGGTGTAGAAGCTGTTGCCAACACAATAACCACACCCTAAGTTGCCGAGCTGCATGACCCAGTGTCATGGTGTATAGTCCGAGAAGACCGGACAACTCGCCAACTGCACTGGCTAACCATTACCCTGGAATACGATCCGCAAATCGATTAACATCCAGGTTCCCAATTACTGCAGGGTAGACAGAGGCAAATGGTGTAAAAAAACTCGCCCATAGTTTAACCCTCGCTTGTGAGGCGAGGGTGCTGACCATTACACCACAGGTCGCCACACACACATACAAACGTACATACACTAACCTTTCATAACAGGCATGACATCATCACCTTGTTAAAATACACTGTCATACGAGGCACTTCAGTAATAACCAATTCCTTTTATACAGCTTTTAGCCTGATTGGAATAATTGACGAGTCATTAAACAACATTTGAATTGTACCTGTCAAATCAACCTTGATGGATAAACGCGAAAATTTGTCTAAAAAAATTAATTACAATTTATTTTACACCTGCACATGAGAATTTATTTTACACCTGCACATGACAATTTATTTTAAAATATTTTTTTTTGGGGGGGGGGGGGGGATTAAAAGAAAAATATACTGACTACTTAAAGGAATGGGACAGCCTTTATTAAATGAACACTAGAATTAAGTTCAGAACAAACGAAGTCTTCTAATAGTAATATATTAGTGGACAATTGTTGCACTCTGCTTATTACTTGTTGCAAATTGTTCACTGGGTTTAATACACACACACACACACACACATGTACACCATACAAACACACACACATACACACACACACAGATGTACATCTTGCACACATACACACATGTACACCATACACACACACACATGTACACCATGCACACACACACACACATGTCACCATACACACACACACACACACGTACACACACATACACACACGCATGTACACCTTACACACACACATGTACACCATGCACACATACACACCATACACATACACCCATGTACACCATACACACCATACACATGCACCCATGTACACCATACACACACACACACACACACACACACACACACGTAGCCCTTTACACCTAATCCCCAATTCACTCGTCGCCAGTTTCATTAACCCTTAATTACGCTGCAAAGTTAAATCACCCCTCTCTTGAGTGTCTTATGAGAGTCCATCTTGACTGGAGTGTGCCGGGTGAATACGAGAGTGAAGGGCGCGGGCGGACTCAGCCTGGAGGGATTATTGACTCAGAGTGCTTAAGGCTGATGGAGTTAATGTCACTCTTTAAGATTGACGGCCATTGTGATCCAGCAAGCTTACAGCATAACACGGATAAACTCCCCCCATGTGTTGTCTCGTCTCTCCTGGGAAATGACACTGACTTTGTCTACTCTGTCCTATTATGCGAAAATAAGTCCAAGTTTTATGGGCTGTGTATATTTTGCCTTAAGAGATTGTTTTGTTTTGTTTTTATTTTTACGGTTTGTTTGTTGTGTTTCGTTGAGTGGATGGAAATGGGAACAAGCTGTGAGTACTTTTATGTTAAGTGGTTCAAGTTTGTTATACATTTTCGGTGTTTTGTCGTGAACATACATACATACATACATACATACATACGCTTTGCGATATATTGAATACGGTAAGCTTACAGATTGCATAATAATACTGTAGCTTATGGGAAAACGTATTTGAACACGTGAGTTATTACTGTACAGGTGTGATGGAGGACAGGTGACTTGTGGCTCACCAATTAGGGGGCTGATGGATGGTACTGGCACCTCACACATGTGGCACTCTCTTTTGTTTCACTGAAGTAGGAAGATTTAACTATACTATATTTAACACATCGTCTGTGTTTCGTTGTCACGGTTCTATAATATTGTGTTTTGCTTTGTGTTGGCTACAGGGTTGGTATTTGTGTATTATTTATTGTCAAAGTTAAATCCATATGTATTTTTCCCCGTTGGAAGGTTGAGGTGATTTGCTCTTTGTCACACGTCTGTGAATGTTTGTTTGTGTGCATGTTTTGATGTGTACAGTGATGATAGGTAGCGTTCCCTAGTCCCACTCAGTAGGTCGAGGGTTCGATTCCTGGCTGGTGAGGTCGTTGATTATATGTTCAAAGTCCGCGTGTTATATATATATATATATATATATATATATATATATATATATATATATATATATATATATATATATATATATATATATATATATTTCATGTAAATCCACAATGAAAACGTGGATAAGATAAATCTTGATAAAATCACACGGGAAAATGGGAACAACGGGGCACTTTAGCTTTCGTCTTTATTCAAGACATCTTCAGAGGTAACAGTTGCCTCTGAAGATGTCTTGAATAAAGACGAAAGCTAAGGTGCTCCGTTGTTCCCATTTTCCCGTGTGATTTTATCAAGATATATATATATATATGCAAGTAAATCACTGTAGGTGCGCGTGACATAAGGCAATGACCCTTACTAATCTTCTTAATAATAAATAATTGACCATGCCATCTCTAAGCACAGCAGCTGTCCGTAGTCAGGTCATAGGGTAAGATGACCCAACCTTCTCACCTGGTTACAAATCTTCTTAATCACAAAATTATCCAGTTTGTACATACCATTACTAATTGTCAGTAGGAACATTATAGAATCCAGTCTCATTAAACATACCGAGTCTGTCAACATGAATTTGAGTAATGGTATGTACAAAACAAGGTATTATTAACAAATACGAGCTCACTGTTGTAGCAAAGACAGAGGTCGTCTCCCCAGCACAGAGCCGCCGAGGGACACTTGCAGTATATGACTGTCTTTTGTTTGAGCTGTACAAATTGGTTTTCTCGCGACAAAAAAAAAAAATGGATTCCTTTGATCTACGAGCCTCTGGATGTGGTAACACGTGTACGGATGTGGATGTACTGTATATACACAAGAATGGTTAATTTTTGTAAAACTCTACACCCGTTTTGCTATTTTGAAATCATATACTTTTAATAAACAATCACCATAAACAAAAGTCTTCTATGTTCACAAATGAACATATGAAGTGACATATAAGTGTTCAGCATGTTCATCACTGGTACACAGATGTTCACTACAGCGTGTCGGCACAGATCGTTGTACAGTGGTTTACTTGTTTACTGATGTGTTGTCGGATAAGGTGGTCGCTGGAGTAAGGTGGTCGCTTGAGTAAGGTGGTCGCTGGAGTGAGGTGGCTCCGTTCATCTGTAAACATTTCGTACTGGTCAGGCCAATATTTCAGACGCTAGAGAGACACAATAAACCTTCTCAGTGACTCTTTTCGTTGACCGATGTGACAAAACTTAGACAGAAAGACACAGACAAAGGGACAGACAGAGGGGCAAATAGACGGGCAAACAGACAGAGGGACAAAGCGAACAGACCAATAAATTCGACGAAAACGTAAATTCCGTCACGTAATCGAATAGAGATTGAACCGCATTCCCCTTTCTGTTTCTCTTTTTCCCTCTCTCACTCTTTTCCTTCCTACTTCCTCCTCCTCACTGCCTCCTCTTCCTTCCCTCCCTTCTCCCTTTTCCTTCCTTCCTGCCCTTTCTCTTTCTTACCTTTCCCTACCTTTCTTCCGGCTTCTCTCTCTCCCCCACCCACCCTTCCTCCCACACAGCCACTACCTCCTTCCCTCCCTCCCTCCCTTCCTTCCTTCCTTCCTTCCTTCCTTCCCTTCTACCACAGAAACCTCATTATGAAGGGCTAATGAACTGTTTGTGTTTCGCGACCTGCGTTTATTGGCCTCATCACACCACTTCTTCAGCACCTTCTACAGCTACCCAGCACCTCAAGTCTCAAAGATTCCTGCGTATATTCTTTTGTTTTGCCTCCATAACTATAGATGATAGAATGTTCTCTTGTTTTAAGGAGTTTGTTTAGGTTTGGAATCTATATATCAGTTTTTTTTTAAGAGTTCATAAAACAAATCTTGTAAAATTCAGGTAAGAGAAAAAATTGGATTTAGGAATTTTTGAGAATCCGAAGCCTGGCTGCCATTGGTCTACTGTTTGTGTGTAAGGGAAGGGGGGGGGGGATTCACCACTTCTACCACAACTGCCACCACCTCTACTACCACTGAAACTACTACTACTACTACTACCACCGCAATTACTACCATTATCACCACAACTACTACCACCACCATCACAGCCACTACCACCACCACCACCACCACTACACTAACTGGATCTAAGCTGGTTCTATACACACAACATTACATCTTGGTTAGTCGGGGAAATGAAATTGTCGGAGGTTGAGAAAGGAAAGTGTGTGTGTGTGTGTGTGTGTGTGTGTGTGTGTGTCGTTAGATAAAGAAAGGGAAAGTTTGTTTTGTTTTAGTTGAACTTGTGCTCAAAAATATGAGTCGTTCAACAATAATAATAATAACACAGGAAGCCTTACTTATACTTGCCACCAAAATAAGACTTATGAAACTTTACCTACAGAAAATATTATACTGTATATCAAAACAATTAAAACAAAATAGGGTTAAGTAATTAAGGATCTTGGTATAATTAAAATAAATTACCTCAGTATCATGCAGGTGCTTCCCTCTGTTCTTAAATACAATGATATTTTTTGCTTTAATAGAAGATAATTTTTTTTACACTAAATATCGCGGTTGTGTTTGTGTCGGGTATTTTGCATTCTCTTATCATATCTCGTTTACGCTTACTCTTTTCTCTCTCTCTTTCTTTCTTGTTCTTTATTTACCTCTCTCTCTCTCTCTCTTTCTCTCTCAACACCCTCCACAGCACCTCGTAAAACCAGCTGTCAGATGACCTTTCTATTATATAACAGCTGTAACTTTCCCACCATGAAAGGAACACTTGCTAGCCCAAGCACACAGACCACCACCTGCCGGCACGACTTAGCTTAGTGTTGTAAAGCTTAGTGAAGTAAAGGTTAGTGGTGTAAAGCTTAATGTGGTTAAGCTTAGTGTAGTAAAGTTCTGTGAAGGAAAGCTTAGTGCTGTAAAGCTTAGTGTGGTAAAGTTTTGTTTATTAAAGCTTAAGTGAAGGAACCCCTAGTGTAGTAAAGCTTTGTGAAGTAAAGGTTAGTGAAGTAAATGCTAAAAATATAAAGCTTAGTGAGCTAAAGCTTAATTAATTAAAGCTTCGTAAACTACTGCTTAGTGTAACAAGACATATTAAAGTAAAGCTTAGTGGAGTAAATTTTAATGAAATAAAACTGTGATATAAAAACTTATTTCAGAATCTTTTTATTTAATTTTAACTTTCAAGGAGGAAATATTTACTGGGGAACATTACCCGGTAAGAGGGGTAAATAAGTTAGGTGTCACGTTAATGTTAGTGTGTGTTAGATCTACAGTGTTGTTGGGGTGGAAGTTAACTGATTTTAACTCATGGTGGGAAAAAAATAGCGTATTTAACATCACAGCCAATCAATTCATATTAATTTAACTTCAGGTGATCTTGTAGTCGTGTTAGCATGTTTAATATCCAATCATCTTTCAGTACTTTAACATCACGTCCAATCATCTTACAGTAAATTAGTCATGACATCCAATTAATTTACAGTAATTTAACATCACATTCAATCATCTTACAGTACTTTAACACCAGCTATCATACTGTGATGTTAAATATCAACCTTTCTTATCAAGTTAAATAAACATTCTTTCATTGGTACTAATTACAGAGCAGTAGCAAATCAGAACACAACAATTCAACCTGCGCTTACATTCATGATTAAATTAATATTTGAATAGAAATTACATAGCCAAACAACCTGTAAATAGAAGTATTAAGGTTAGTAGTAAAGTAGTAGTAGCAGAGGTAGTAGTAGTAATAGTAAAGTACTAGTAGCCATCACTGAGCACATAGTAGCTCGATATAACGCGGGTGATGTAGACACCAACGATCTACGCAATATTCAACGTTCCATTACGACAGAACGGTAACACATCCAAAGAGAAAAACTTCAACAACTGTCAGTGATAGTGAAGAGAAAAGTAGAGGTAGCACGACGAAGTAAGGGACCTCACAGTAAATATGTTGAAGGAGATATGTCGCAACGTCTCTCAGGTACCGACCTTCCTCCCACTGGATGGAGAGCGTTTCCTTCACCAGACTGCCAACACAACTTAAGAAGCCCGTGTGGACGTCAGTGTTCGAGGATTCTGGACGAGGGGACAGAGAGCTTTCTTTGATATCAGGATATTCGATCCCCTGGCTGCATGTTACTATGACCTGACTGTCGAGGCTGCACGCAGTAGGAACGAGAATGAAAAGAAAGAGCGTAAGCTAAGAGAATCCAGAACTTGTACCGAGGCAGCTTTACTCCTCTGGTGTTCACAACATTAGGCAGGACGGGCCGAGTGCAAAGTGCTTCCATGACAGAATGGCTTAGGTGTTATCGGAACATAAGCAGCAGTGTACAGTACATTGTATCCTGGTTGAGGTGTTGCCTCTTTGCTCAGCTCTACTCGTCTTTGTCTCAGAAGAACAAGATCGTCGGCCCCTAAATCGACAACAGTTGCAGACATTAAACTTTGAGGTAACAGTCACGTTATACCTCATAGATGTGTAGCTCAATTAACTCAGAGTAGATATTTTTGTATTATGACCCGTAATACATGTGGGGGGGAAGGTGTGGCTATGAGGGGAAGTTGGAGGCCATAACTCAA
Organism: Homarus gammarus; assembly: GCA_958450375.1. Taxonomy (NCBI): domain Eukaryota; kingdom Metazoa; phylum Arthropoda; class Malacostraca; order Decapoda; family Nephropidae; genus Homarus; species Homarus gammarus. The sequence continues at coordinate 1,712,847 of CAUDMG010002508.1, forward strand.
CAAAAGTAATAGTAATGGTAATTGTACAGTTTTAATAATAGATTAGTAGTAGTAGTAAAGTTGTAGTAGTCGAAGTAGTAAAGTTGTAATATTAGTGGTGTGATGGTCAGCATGCTCGCCTAGCAAGCGAGTGGACCCGGGTTCGATCCCCGGGCAGGGTGAAACTATGGGCAAGTTTCTTTACGCCATTTGCCTCTGTCTACCCAGCAGTAATTAGGAACCTGGATGTTAATCGTTTTGCGGATCGTGTTCCGGGGTAATGGTTAGCCAGTGCAGTTGGCGAGTTGTCCGGTCTTCTTGGACTATTCCTTGACACTGGGTCATGCAGCTCGTTAACTTAGGGTGTGGTTGTTGTGTTGGCGACAGTTTCTACACCTTAAACAAATTCACGCCTAGGTGGCCCTTGGGCCGGCCATCCTCGCACACGTGGGGTAACCATTATTATTATTAGTAGTAGTAGTAGCAGTAGTAGAAAAATAGTAATAATAGTAATAGTATATTAGTTGTAGTAATAGTAGTAATTGTTGTCATTGATCTGCGGCTCAACTAATTCAACACAGATAGGATAGCTACTTATGTATTAGGATATTTAATATTAAGGTAATAAAATGGCGGCGAAGGTGTGGCTATTGGGGGAGACTGGAGGCCACGTAAAAAAAAAAAAAAAAAAAAAAAAGTAATTGTTGTAGCGGTTCTATTGTAGTAGCAGCGGTAGTAACAGAAGTAGTAAAGTAGTGTTTGAGACTACCTCCTCCTTCGGGTTAATCCAAGAGGCTAAGGGACTCCTCTAATGAGAAGTTATTAGCGCCCCGCTGAAAACTCCAATTTTCCTCCTCGCATAATTTCTTGGAAGCAGACCAGGTTGGCTAAAATGGTAATTTCCTTTTGTTTTTTCAATAGTTTTGTGTGTGTGTGTGTGTGTGTGTGTGTGTGTGTGCGTGTGTGTTTGTGTGTGTGTGTGTGTGTGTGTGTGTAAAAGGGTTTATTTACAGTTGTGTTTGAGGGTGTTTTTAATGTGTTTGTTTATTTTATTCAAGCAACAATATGCGTTAAGCGTTTTTTTTTTAATAATTGTAAGTTATTCTAGCGAATTTCTGTTTACACACACACACACACACACAACACACACACACACAAAAGCTCACCATAATTGCAGAAATTGGTTTACTTGCAACAGTCATTTAGTGTCCAGCCTCGAGCAATTAGAGTGAAGTGTGACGTGCAGCCCCTCAAGTTGTAGCTCAAGTCTTGACTTATTGCAAATAGATTAATATTACTATCATGATCTTGCAACTAATATATTCATAAGTAAATTAACAGTTGCTTTTTATTGCTACTACAATTTTGCAACCGATAAATTTACAAGTACATTAATATTTGTGTTTATATATACAGTATATTGATTCAAGTGAGAGAGAGAGAGAGAGAGAGAGAGAGAGAGAGAGGTACTTTAAACCTTAACTCTAAATTTTGTCTTTTCGATGACTTTCTAAGGAAATGGTCGACGTCCATTGTGAAGTTTAAGAGATTCCATTTTCATAAAGGTCATTGTTGTGTAATGGAAGGTGACTCAGAAGAAAAGTCGCCCTTGTGAAGAATATTTATACATAACTATTTTATTTATTCCCATTCAAACTATAACATGTGAACAGACGATATTTTAACCATTGATTTTTATTCTTGTCTACAATATGTTTCTAAACAAAAAAAAGTTGGGAAAAATCGTAAAAAATTCTGACGTAGTTCGATCTGTGTTTTTTTTATATAAGAAAATAATGAAAATGTCTCGTACGGAACACAATACACAAACATTTTCCTTCGGTATAAAAAATCTCTCCATTGAGCTATTGTTGCCCGTGACAGGGTGAGGGAGGGGGTGAGAAGGTAAGTGAGGAGAGGGAGAAGGGAGAGCTTAGAGGGAGGGGTGACAGGAGGAAGAGAGAGTGAGTAAAGGGGAGAGTCGAGAGGGAGGGGAGAGAGGATAAGTAAAGAGGAGGAAGAGTTAAAAGGAAAAGGGAGAGAAAGGTGAGGTAGAAGATAGGGACTTAAGAGAAGTGAGAGAGATGGGATAGGAGCAGGAAGGGAGAATAGGTGAATGAGAGGTGAAGAAAGGAGAGGGAGAGTGGAAGGAAAAGTGTAAGGATAGGAAGGAGATAAGAAAGAGAGAGGGAGACTGTAAAAAAAAGAGGGAAAGTCGAGGGGGTGGACAAGCAGAAAAGGAAAGGAAAAAAAAAAGGTAAAGAAGATAACAAGAAAAGAAAGGAATAAAAGAAGAGTGAATGAGACAGGAAGAAAGAAGAGAGAAGGAAAACGGGAAAGAAGATGAAAGAATATAAGAAGAAAGATTAATGTACAGGCATAAAAAATCAAAACAAACGAGGAGTGATGGAGTAAGTATGGGAAGAAGAGGTCAGGTGAGGTAGTGCATAGGAAAAGAGAGGGAGAGGGGGAGGGAGATGAGAGGGAGGGAGGGAAGGGAAGAGGGCAGAAACTCGACGTATTATTATAATGGTGGAGGAGAGTTTCAATAGTGCCTGGAGGGTAAGGTGAGTGGGAGGGTGAGAGGGAAGGTGAGTGGGAGGGGACATTTTCAAGGAGAGTGTGCCATTAGTGACGATAATATGATAGGGAAGAGTGCCACGTATTGGATGGACAGTGAAAGACAGTGCCAAGTATTGGAAGGACAGTAAGACCCGGTGCCAGGTGTTGGAGGGTGAGGAAAGAGTGGTGCCAAGTGTGGAGGAAGAATGAGGGAGAGTGCCAAGTGATGGAGTAAGAGTGATGGGGGCACTAATTGTTGGAGGGAGAATGAGGGAGAGTGCCAGGTGATGGAGTAAGAGTGATGGGGGCACTAATTGTTGGAGGGAGAATAATGCCTTACACCGGGGAGATAGTGTCACGTGTTGATGGGGAAGTGAGGGGTAGTGCCATGTTTTGAAGCGAGAGAAATACATACTGGTGGGACAGTGCCATTGTTAGGGGGACAGTCACGTGGTACAGGAACACCATCATACACGTACAGACAATTGAGTGTGTGCGTGCGTGCGTGCGTACAATATCACATAACCTACTCCAATAAAACTTGTAACCACTGTGTGATTTAAAAGTATTACCTCCAGCACTTGAAGGCCTGGAGGTAGTGCTCGTGCCTCTCGCTGGGGGGCCTCGAGGTACAGCTTACCTATATAGTGGAAGTTAAGACGTTGAATACAGAGTGATAGAAAAAAATTCCAGATTTCAATTAAAAAAAAATAAAAATATGGAGATTCTTTGTCGATGACCCTGTATCCAGATAGAGACTTGACATTCATACCAACACGAATGGATAAACAAAGTGTATTTAAATATGAAAACACATTATAACAGACAGACACAGTCACAGAGAAACAGATGACAAACACCAACACAGTGACAGACATGCAATAGATCGATGAATAAGTATTGCAACATAACTTAGAGTAGAGATACAAACAAAATTTATAGCTTTATCCCCGGGAAATATACACTGTAAATTTAACACGTTGGTGACGCACGAACACTGTGAAAAAAAAATAAACAAATGTAAATTAAATGCATATGTTAGGATACAAAAAAAAATAACATACAAGAACAGCTAGAGCAGAATCCTGACCTGACGCGTGATGTGAATAAATTATGTTTTTTTTTCATCCTCTGAAGACTAGACAAGAATTAGAATAAATTTGGTTTACTGTACGGAAGAAAATATAGAATTCCGAATAACAGGAGAGAAGTGAAGACTTTCGAAAAAGATCTTAAACAAATTTGAAAAGAAGAAAATAATAAAAAAATTTGATAAATAGGAGATAATACATAATTAAGGTAAAACAGGAAAAAAATCCGAAGAAATAAAATAAATGAAGCTTTTTCAAACAAGTGTATTTCATAAACAAACACGAAAATCATACACACACGCGAAGGAGTTACACAAACATATAATATCACAAGTAAAATGAACCCAAACAAAGCAGTACATTGATAAGTCTCAGGGCAACACACAAGTTAATATAAGAGCACATTTTCAGAGGACAAACTCTCACATGATATAAGTATAATGTATTCAAGTGAGGTATGTTTGACGCTTGTCTTGTGTGAGGAGAGCCTGAGTGGGTGTTGATGTGATGAGGGGGGCGGAGGAGAGGGAAGTGGGGATTGGTGGCGGCAGCGAGGGAGTGGTGGTGGTGGTGGTGGTGGGGATGGTGAAGGAGTTGTGATTCAGCCGTGGAAAGTTGATGGTGGTGTTGGTGGCAGTACTTTACAAGACCAACATCACATGATATACGATACTATTAAGTTCTTCTCCCAAACTGTTCATTAATTACCCGTCAGTATACAATGTTGGTGTCAAGGTGTACAGTACATTACTAGTCTTGTACACGTCACTAGCTGGAACAAACAAACAAACACAATCCAAAATAATAATAATAATTTACCTATTATTACATAGTAGAAAAATAAAGTAATCGCATATCATTATTTCTCAGTATCAGTTGTTTGTTCATAAAAGACTTGTAATAAAAGTATCTGTTAGTTAATAATACAATGAAACACTTCAGAAAATTATAATAATTTCCTGCCAGCGTCAACACCACCAGCCCCAGACTGTACAATCTCTTGGCATACGTATATATTTACAATACCATTTGAGTTTGGGTATAATGTAAGACTTGGGGCATCGAATTTTGATTGTCACGGCATTGTTTACTATTTATTTTTAGCGTTTTATTACTGTACTGTATTGTACTGTAGTGTATTGGACAAAAATTCACAGAAAATGAAGATTAAAGCTCAAACTTACCTGGGATTTGGTGGTAATTTACCCCATGAACACCTGTAGAAGGGTTAGGTAACTTTTTCCCAGGATGAAAGTTGTGGAGGCTGGACAACGTCGTAGGTAATACTGGGATATGTAGGTGGTGGTGGGAGGCTCACCAGGTGTTTAGCAAGCAATTAACCTTCAAACTGAATATGCACTTTAACTCCACCAGGTCACACGTCTTGAGACACTTTAACTCCCCCAGGTCACACGTCTTGAGACACTTTAACTCCACCAGGTCACACGTCTTGAGACACTTTAACTCCACCAGGTCACACGTCTTGAGACACTTTAACTCCGCCAGGTCACACGTCTTGAGACACTTTAACTCCGCCAGGTCACACGTCTTGAGACACTTTAACTCCGCCAGGTCACACGTCTTGAGACACTTTAACTCCGCCAGGTCACACGTCTTGAGACACTTTAACTCCACCAGGTCACACGTCTTGAGACACTTTAACTCCCCCAGGTCACACGTCTTGAGACACTTTAACTCCACCAGGTCACACGTCTTGAGAAACTTTAACTCCACCAGGTCACACGTCTTGAGACACTTTAACTCCACCAGGTATCTATTATCCACCTGTTGAGAGTTACTTAGGCTACACCCTCAACACAACCTGCCCTCGTGTGCTGTGACCTGTGGGCCTCACCTGACAGACACACCTGAGAATTATCATCGTAATGTTTTATGAATATTGACATGACAAGGACTCTGGCGTTGATCCTGCATATTTTTCCTGTCACTGTGTTATTTATTTTTACACGGGTTGGACTGCAGCATACGAAGCTTCTCCGGGAATAATATTTTTTTACGATTGAAAATGAAAAACAAAGATAGTATATACAATTCTACTTTATAAATTTTCAGATATATTAATTTACTGGTTGATACGGTATATGAGGCAAGTGGTTTATAATTGTTGTTAGCACTGTAAACGACCAATTTCACTTCCCCATCTGTAAAGTTAGGTACACATCCACAGCTGGGTCGATTGGGGTGTCTCGGGCGCCAACCAACAACCCTAATCACAACTGCCGTAAGATACAATATATATTCTAACTGTTGGTGGTTGACTCGAACACATTTTTCTAATCGTTACACACATGACGTCTGAGCACATATGCGCCTTTGCTAATAGACACAGTAGGATCTAATTCATTCTCGGGTTGCTCTACGTTGCTTAGACTCTTATTTAACTATCTCCACTAACTCCTTCACTACGGGGAGGCCACTTTTAATATTTTATTTGGCTAACGTCAGACGGTTTTATTCAGCACTGAGGGACCCTCGTATACATGGGGTTAAGGAGACAACTGGAGTGTTATTTATTGAATTTAGTAACAATTGTTTGGTTTAATGTGCCGGGACTTCCACACATTAAAGCCGACTCAACCTTTTCGTTGTTAGATAAAAATTTACAACAATGATATAATGGAGAAATATGAATCAGTTAGTAGCCTCCTGGCCATACACCTGGTCCACCTTCTCTATCTCTAACTTGCTAACACAACCAGTGGCTCCTCAGGCTCTCTCGCCCATTTATCATCTCAGTCTAAGAAGGCCAGCATGAACCCCGCTTGCTTCCCTGTTGGGCGTCCGTTATGCTTTTGTGCCTCGCCTTACGCAGGACACGGGGGGTGGGTGGCCAGTACACTAACCCCCGCGTTGTCTGTAGCAAATCTGAAATCTGACCTGGTCTGCCTCTACCCCTTGAACGCTTTGTTTTATTAATTATTAAGAGAAACAAAGGAATGGCTATTTTTTCTATTGTCTTCAAACTATTTCAATATTTAAAATTTCATCAACAATCCTTTAAAAAATAACAATTAACATTCGGATTTGAAGTAGGAATATATATTAAAAACATTTGTGGCGTGAATTTAATATAAACTAATAAAGGAACAAATGTAACATAGTACAAAGTTACATTACAGAACAAAATACAATAACATTACATAAAACTATAAAACATATTGACTGAAAATATATAATGTGGAATGACAATATTTACTTCTTCGTACATTCAGACATTAACAAAATATAAAACTTTACTAAACATTACACTAAACATTACGAACCTCAACGATACAGACACACTAAACATTACGATCCTTAACGATACAGACACACTAAACATTACGATCCTTAACGATACAGACACACTAAACATTACGATCCTTAACGATACAGACACACTAAACATTACGATCCTTAACGATACAGACACACTAAACATTACGATCCTTAACGATACAGACACACTAAACATTACGATCCTTAACGATACAGACACACTAAACATTACGATCCTTAACGATACAGACACACTAAGTAGACGACTTTAATACTTCTTATACCTTCCTGTTTATATCTCCACTATCTATCTACATTGTTTATATATCTGCACTGCCTATCTACATGGTTTATATACCTGCCTTGTGCATGATCATTGTATACCGGGACTGTCTATGTATACAAAGAAAAAAGTCGTATTACATTCACCTATCGTTAGTTACAGTGAAGCTTCGAGGTTTGAGTCTGACCCACCCAAGTTAGTCTCTTTGTTTATCATGTCCCCTCCACTTTTATATAGCAGTCAACCTTCAGAAGTAGACATTTATTAACATGTAGATTGAACAGGGTGCTACGTATACCAGTCAAACGATAGATCATGTTTGTAGATATCTCGTAATGGTTCAGGTTGTACCAGCACGACTCGTAGAAGTGTTCAGGTGCGTCAAACTCAATTAGCAGCTCAGTTAATGGTTTGTTGTATTTTAGGCCAGTAACCCCATTATGTTTTCCAACGTAACTGAAGTAACTGTAATTCAGTCCTTACTTGTAACACAAACACTTGATAATTGTCTCATATTTTGCCTCACCATAAGGTTTACAGATTTGCAAATTGAAACTTTTTTGAGACCTCTTGATCAAAAATTATCATCATATACTCAGATTTATACCAAGTTTGTATCCTGGATGTGGCAGGATGCTGTAAAGAATAAGACGACTGTGCTTAGGGGAATAAAAATGTATAAAAAATATATTGTTCATTTTAAATTCCATGTAAATATTATCTTATCCAGCCACCGTTAAGGGCAATCACTTCCCATAGCTGGTCGAGGACAGACTCCACGTGTCAGACAAAGGTTCAGTTAGCAAACCTACAAATCTTATGGTCAAGCAAATTATACGAGATACTGTGTGATGATTGACGAATATATTAAAGATTAATCACTTGTAGACTTTGGGAAATATTAAACCTATCTTTTAATATTATTCTGTAATCACACATCGATAAATGATACAGGAATTCGCGCCATCTGTTGGTCAACGAAGTGATTAATTTTGATGATTTAAACTCGAACCTTGAACCTTAATTGGCATTGACGAGGAAACTTTTATTCAAATTCCTCGTCATGGTCAAAACATAAGACAAAGTGAGTGCAACACGACTTTTTTCCTTTGACTACTTTGTACAGCTGCCTGGACCGTCTATGTGAATCAGTGTTATATGGCGCGTCTCGTGTTGTGAGAGTCGCCACAACCATCTCTCGCCACCCAGGACTGTCTGCCGTAACTGAGAAAAAATCGAAATATTGAAAATTATTATCTGGGAAATAAAATAAATTCGTAAGTAAATTTTTGTGGTCGCTATAATAATTAATTACTACTCGAGTGCATCGTTCACAGAATAATTGAGGTGGAATTTTATGATTAAACAATAAAATAAATAAAACTTGTAAAGATAAACTATATTTGAATTGAGATATTAACTAATATTCAAAATAATAAAATTGAAAATGAAATAACAGAAAATATATTGTGTACGAGTGCGCTTAAACTGGCCAAACGAGCAACCCGCTTGATTTGTGGAAAGAAAATCATTACGTCAACTCACGCCGCTAACTCTGCTATCCCAGGTAAAGACAGTTTCTAATTCCTTATGAGTAACCAACTATAAGTATTCCAACATTCCTCATTTTTGATCAACACTGAAGCGCTTGGAACAGTTGGTAGACCTGGTGTTTTGGGTTCATTTTCTAGTCGACTAAAACACAAAGACTTTAACAATATGTAAATAATTTAACAAACATAACAATTTTCAATAACAAAAGAGACATAATCATCATAGAAAGTTCAATGCACTCTAAAACGAATGATTATTTAAACGTAAAAAAAAATAATAAAAAATACTGGATGTGAGTAATATTGTCATTTTCCTCTCCATCGAACAAATAAATTAATTCAACCTTGTTTTGATAAATATTCCAAAGGTCTTTATATACACACTACACCTTCAATAAACTCTACCTGTTACTATCTCACTCCTTAAGAATATTATTATTACCCTAATAATATTCCTCATCAGATAATCTTTCTCTTCCTGTCTACCCCAAGTTGAGAAATTTATACGTATTCAGGTTTGATAATTTATTCACAGTCTTGGAAGGCATGATGAGGTTTCCCAGTGGTAATGTTGATAATCTTTTGTTCGACCATCCAACCCAACCCAACCCAACCCAACCCAACCTTTTCAAATTATATTTTTTTTCAGAAGCATTACATTAAAATCTTCCAAGCTTTAACACTTCAGAAATGCTATACGTGTCATAGTTTTAATATACAGTTTTTTAGTCATCTTTCATGCAGCAATATCACCTTTGATCTTAAAATATCCTTAATTAACAAAAGTTCAGGTGTATCGTCCAGCCTCGGGTTATTGGTTACGTGGTGTAGGTCACTGGCCGCGCGGTGTAGGTCAGTGGCTGCGCGGTGTAGGTCAGTGGCCGCGTGGTGTAGGTCAGTGGCCGCGCGGTGTAGGTCAGTGGCCGCGTGGTTTAAGTCACTGAGCGCTTGGTGTAGGTCACTGGTCACGTGGTGTAGGTCACTGGCCGTGCTGTGTAGGTCACTGGTCACCTGGTGTAGATCACTGAGTACTTGGTGTAGATCACTGGTCAAGTGTTGTAGGTCACTGGCCGCGCGGTTGTCGAGTATTTCCAGGAAAATGTCATCAAAATATTTTCAACGAATTTTTACGCAGATGTACTGATAGATTAGTACCTGTGTCGATGATATGTTGATTTTAGTGAGAGTACATTGACCTTCTGAAGTGTGACCTAGTTTGTGTGAAATTGTAGGTAAGGAGACCTGTTCCTGTGAAAACCTAACCTTACCTAATGTCATTTAACCTAACCTAACCTAATGTCATTTAACCTAACCTTACCTAATGTCACTTAACCTAACCTAATATGACTTGACGTAACGTAACCTAACCTACCTAACTTAACCTTCTACCAAACACAGAGTCAATTTTCACGAAGTTATAACGATAATAACAAACAAACGGCCCAATTCCGCCAAAGAGCCCGTTGCTTTTTATGACTTAATCGGACGCTTATCCGTAAAAAAATGTGTGACATGAGACCTACTGAATCTATTTAGTGTTAAAGCAAATTACAGTAGAAGTGTGGGAGGGAACTGAAAAGGGGACACACTCATACAGCCAAAAGTGAATAAGTTCGTGTTTTTTTTTTATAAGAACATAAGACAATAAGGAGTCTGCAATAGGTGGGTTGGCCTGTACATGGCAGCTCCTGTCGAGAGTCATTACCGCCTTACTGTATTCTGTAATCTTCTTTAATCTGTGTATTTTTAACCACTTGTGTACGGAGTCCCATCTATGCTGAATAAAATCTTTGGGCATTATCCAAATAAAATACTAAAGTGGCGTCCCCGTAGTGAAGGGGTTAATGTTTTTTTATGGTAAGTCATCAATAATTTAACCTTTTTTTGCATCATCAATATTTTTGTTCTCTTACGTATAGTACCTTCAGGTGGTCATCATCTTCAGGTGTACAGTCACGGTCAAAAGTAGTGTCGCCTCTTCTGATGCTTCATGAACCCAGAGATTCAGACTCGTGAAACCGGAGCATTTACGGACAGAATAATGAATCGGGTTTACGAGTCTGAATCTCGGGCTCGTGGAGCAGTAGGGAAGACGACAGGACTTTTAACCGTAACTGTACGAAGTTGTCGTCTTAGATCACTGTAGCTACCTGTCTTCTTTCTGTATATTAGACGGTATCTTAACTCGTGTTCTTCCCACTTTCTTGTCGTCTCACTAACACTTATCCCAACACTTCTATTGTGATATAACTAATGATCTTTCTTCTTCGTTCACAGGTAAGAGACACACAGCTCCGGCAGCCTTGAGGGGGAGGATTCTTAACTTTGGGTGAGTAAACGTATCTAGTTATAAAGGAGTCATGGGATAATATCGACTCCATCTTGTCTGCCATCTTTGTCTCATTATCTCCAATGAAGAGAAAATTTAAACTTACGATTCTCTGGTAATCTGACTGTCTCATACCCCCCCCCCTCCCACCCCTCCCTTACGTTAACTCATCCTCGTAACTAGTGTGATGAAGATGGAAGTAACTGTCTCGCTCGACCTGCGACATTGTACACTTGTTTGCCCTAATGGTGTGTGATATTTTGTATAGGATTTTGCACAATTACACACAAACAGAACAGTACACACACACACACACACACACACACTACACCTCTAAACGAACAAACACAAATACAATCACATGCCAAAAACACGTACACAAAAATAAAACTCGTACATTAAAAGTAAACTTCACTACCCATACAACACACACACCCACACACCCACACCCACACACACACACATCCACACACACACATCCACACACACACACACCCACACCCACACACACACACATCCACACACCCACACACACACACACACACACACACATCCACACACACACACACCCACACACACACACACCCACACACACACACACCCACACACTCACCCTGTTGTTGTAGTTCGATTCCCTCCCCCACCCCCTCTATCTCGCCATCCAATATGTCTCCGCACACATACACACAAAAAACATATGTACACCCCCCCAGAGCGGCCTAGGAACGCCATCACATAACCAGCATATATTTGCACCCATAACATACGCACGGACTCTGAAAACCTAACACAAAAACACGCTGAAAATACCCAGTGGCTCCCTCCTCTCTCCCTTGGGATGACAGCTCCCCCTCTCACTCTCTCTCCCTCCCTCCCTTCTCTCTCTCTCTCTCATTCCCTCACTCCCTGCCTGCCAACACCAAACACAGATTTTTTATCACGTGTTTTCTGTGTCTCTCTCTCTTTATCTATTTGCTTATATCCTTCTTTTCTTATCCTACACGTCGTGAAATACCTGAAAGTTTACCTACCTTGATATTGTTATTTACTAATTAACGTTGATGTGTTTCTTCTCTCTGTCAACACCAAACCTAAATTTTTTATCACGTCTATTTATTCATGTTTCTCTTTATTTCATGTTATCTTTTACTCGTACTACGTGTCTTTAATGCCAGGATATAAATAGACTTGTATTACTATTAATACTATTGACTTATTGGTTTTGGGAGGGTGCGTCTCTCTCTCTCTCTCTCTCTCTCTCTCTCTCTCTCTCTCTGCCAACGTATCACTGCCAGACTCAAATAGTTTGTCTCCCATTTATTTATTTACGTTGTGTTAAATATATGTAAGTACCAGCAAATATTCTGAGATCATTAATATTTTCGGTTTTAAATGTATATATGTATATGTGTGTGTGTGTGTGGACTCAATGCTTATGTTTTGTGTATGTGTGTTGTTTTATGCATGTGTGTTCTGTGGGTATCTTATGAGCGTTTTTGTTAGTTCATGTATACACATCCATTTGTGTAAGCATGTCTGTATGTATATAAAGAGTTAAATCAGACAAAGAAGAATATTACTAGTGTATCACAGCAATCGTCTTTAAATCTCGCTTATAATCGGTCAAATTTACCACAGGTGTAATCAAGTACCACAGGTGTAATCGAGTATCACAGGTGTAATCGAGTATCACAGGTGTAATCGAGTATCACAGGTGTAATCGAGTATCACAGGTGTAATCAAGTACCACAGGTGTAATCAAGTATCAAAGGTGTAATCAAGTATCAAAGGTGTAATCAAGTATCACAGGTGTAATCAAGTATCACAGGTGTAATCAAGTAAATATTGGCTTTACAAATCCTAATTAAACTTCACAGACGGCTCCTGTATTCAGTCATAGTTGTATTGTAATCAGAGAGAAGACTTGATCATACGTCAGCCATAAGTCAGTGGGTAGCTTAACAAGGACATTATTTGTTTTGTCTTTTATTTATTTATTTATTTATTTTGTTTGTTGAAGATGTTAGGTGAAAATTAAGTTGAATGCAATTTCTGGCCTAAGATCAACAATATAACACCTTTTTGGGGCTATGCAACTATGCATATGTAAGTAAACGATATGCATGCACATATGCCACAACACACACTCATACGTACACCATAACACACAGACACACACACACACACTCGCAGGTGATACATATCAAATCCTGGACAGATCAGGTCACAACAAGTCACATTGCCTGGTTACCCCCTCCACCCTCTCTTCTCCGATTAACTGACAGGCGTCATGCAGGGAGAGGGAGGGAGGGAGGGAGGAGGCGTACTCCATCATAGTTTATTGTTAGATTATATGAGACACACAATATCCCGCTGTGTGTGTGTGTGTGTGTGTCTCTTGTCCCAATGAAAACTAGCTAACAAGAATATTTGAATGTTTCTGGATATAGTCAAGAGTGATAAGGAGAGAAAGACTGAAGGTGTAATAAGATCAAAGACGAAACGAGCTGGGGGAAAGTGAAGGGAGTAAAGTCAAACATTTCTAAGAGAGTTAGAGCCAAAGAAAATAGTGTAGTTGAGTGATAAAATGAGTTGTTTAACAGAGTAGGTGGAAGTGAGTTACAAACTATTTTGAATGAGAAAAAAAGGTAGATTATATTGACTACATATGCAGCAGTGAAGGGAAGAGGCAAGGAAAAAAAGAAAGAGAATTTGGGAGGACCTGAATAACTGTAGTGAAAGTTTCAGTGTGAGAAATAAAGTGATAGAGATGGGGGGCTTAAATGCAAGCAAGAGTTGATAGTAGGAATGTGGGCAGGGTTGTAGAGAAATATGGCATACCAGGAATGCATGGAAATGGAGAGAGACTGATGTTCCTGTGTGTTGAGAGGTGGCTGATACCGGGAGGGTTCATAGTGCCTAAAGGAAAACAAAATTTGTTATAAATGGAGGTATAAAGAATAAGACAGGATAAATTGAATAACAAAATGCAAGTTGAATGATGTTAATGTCTAGTTGTCACTTGATAGATTAATAAAGAAGATGGAAATTAATGAGGTGAGGAAAGAGAAATAAATTGAGAGATTTGAACATGATATAGGGACAAGGTGAACACAGGTATACTACTCAGTAGTTAAACTATAGCTAAATAAAGGCTTTCGTTTGTTGTTGTTCATTCAAGTGACTTTTCGTATCTTTATGATCCAAGAGACGATCTCCTCATACCGTTTCTGTTCTTAGTTAAATCCTCTTTTGCCTTAAAATTTCACCCGCTTTTTATCTTAATGTTTTCTCACACATTACACCTCAACAACATAATTTCGTTCCAGGTCGCTTTAAGTGGCTCTGAGTATTTTTTTTAGTTCACTTGTCAATTTTCATGCCAGTAACTTAACACTTCTAGCTCACGTTAGTTGTTTTTTTCTTTTTAGGTAGACTTGTGCTGCTTTAAACGACTCTGTTTTTCACGTTTATTCTTACTCATTCTGGATCTTCTTTTGATTTCCTGTCTGTTGTCGCACTGGATGAAACTAATTTGACCTAACTCCTTATTTTTCCTGATTATAACTTCTGAAGAGTATAACCTTTTTCGTGCTTCTCTTGTTGTTATACTCAAGTCCGTAATAATTATTTCTGGGTTCGAAATCTTCCCGTCAGCCATGCAGTCAAGTGAGAGGTGATGTATGTAGGCGTCAGAGGTACTAACACCTTTGTTTCTCCCCAAGTCTGTGATTTTTTAATTCAAGTGCTACTATAAAGAGCATTGGACAGAGAGTGACTCGTGAGGAACTCCACTTTGGATTTTAACATTTTCACTTTTTTAACCCGAGTTGAAAAAAAAAACATCACTGACTCTTTATAATACCCTGTGCCTGGAGACATGTATAATAATCTTACTAGTCTAAAGTTCTCATATTTGACGAACACTGAACATAATGAGTCGCTGCATCTCTCACGCGACGACATATAAATACTGTAAGGTCCTGTTAGTACTTGTTCTCTCGGCTGGATAAAATGTTAAGTTCACATTTGAATCTCTTATGGGAGTGTCTGGTAACCCTTGTGGCAGGTTGTATGTTGATCTCATTGTTCCAACTTGGTTTTCAATTAGAGCATTATGTTGATAGATGTGGAGAGCCTTTGTCTGTATTCTCCATATTATGTTATTATCCCTATTATGTTATTATCCCTCTGAATGATGGGTGGCGTACTCTGCTCTTCTGTGTCCTTGGGTTTTATCCTTGAGGGAAGATATCGAGATATAGAGGAAGGTTCTGAGTTGTTACTTTTATTTTTTATCTGTATATCATAAAAGGTCCACATAAAACTCCTCTCGGATTAAGGAATTTTTCGGAGAAACGGGAAGCGGCAATTTAATTGTATAAGTATTATGTAACACTCGTATAAAATAATCCCTGGATGAATGATATAACTGTTTATGGCTCACGAGGTTTATCAGTGTCCATAAGGTGTTCCAACTGCTTCACTTTCCTCACAACAAGAGGCCCTCACTGTGTTGTGTGAATAGCTCTAAGACAACTCTACCTCGCTTTATAAACTCAAACTTTCTTATCAACTTTCACTCTGTAGTTCCTGTGTTTGACTCAGAATAAAACTTCATTACCGATTTCTTACGGTACTCTACTCGTGGTGGTCCAAATACAATGCCCACGAACATGATTGACCACTGCCTCATCACCACCAACACGACCAAAAATCTCCTTAGACAGTATTAGGAATGGTCATTTTACTTCAGTGTGTGTGTGTGTGTGTGTGTGTGTGTGTGTGTGTGTGTGTGCCAAAGAAAAAGAGAAAGTTATTAACACCTACAATACCAAAAAGTCTCTCATATGTCCATCGTTTTTACACACACTCCTGAATTCTCTAACCTTCACCTGTGTTTTTCACCTGATCCTCTACATCCTCTCTCACCTGAAATATTCCCCTGTTTTTGCCGGCCTCACGTTTTCAAATATCACATATGTGTCTCTCTCTATATACTATCAGCATTCTCCTGTCAACCTGCAGAGAGCTCATTCTACCTGCCACTCACGCCACCTCAACCGGGAGTTACACCTGACCTACCCATACCTCTGTCTGTCTCACTCTCTCTCTCTTTCTCTCTTTCTCTTTCTCTTAAGACTTTTGCTCCAATGGGTAATACAATTCCAGTCATTAGTATTTTTGTCTGGTGTTTCTGAGAGGCAGATCTCATGACTAGACAATTAAACACACGCGGAAAACTGCTGTGACTAATATTCTTTTTTTGGTTCACATTTTTCCTTTTGTGTTTCGTCCTTTTTGTCCTCTGCTACAAAACTTCGACTTGTCCTCCTGAGACTTGATCGTTCTTTCCTTTGATTGATGAGTCCACCGTGATTGAAATTATGTCCATTATTAAACCTTGAACTCTTATAAGATTTTTCCCCACTTGCTAATTACAGTGACGCTCATTTAGATTTTTACGTGTGTGTGTGTGTGTGTGTGTGTGTGTGTGTGTGTTTCTTCGTACCTTTGATGTTCCATTGTTATATTTTATTTTTTTTTTGAGGGAAGTAAATGTGAAAAAGTTATTATATCAGAAAATTAGTTAAATATCCTCAAGGTTTATAATTTTTGGTCAATTCTGTTCCACATAAAAGGGTGAATTAATCCAAAGTTTTTGTATGAGGAATATTTGCACCTGATCACGTTAATATATTTCTGTATGTTTTGTATAGTCGGGGACAAAGGTTCGCTCCCCGGGGTGGAACTGAGTCACGGGAATGAGTCTCCGAACCGAATTACACTGACTCTTGTATCTCGTTTTGGGGTCGATGTTGCTTCATTTTGGACTGGAGTTAACTTATGACCCCGACTGTACACACGAGTGAAGGTCACACGCCAAGTTAGTGGTGAATGGTAACCTAACTCAACACCTACAGAGTACTAACTCATCCTCACCTAACCTAACCTAACCTAATCAAACTTAATCAAACTTAATCTAACCTTAACTATGGTCATCTGGCCTCGTCTGACCTATTCTGATTTGTACTGACTTTAAAGTTATAGAACTCTGAGCTTAACATTAATTGCCTTGACCTAAAACAACCCTAAATTAACCTGATCTTTCCTGACTTAAACTAAATAAAACCCACATCTACTCAAGCCTGGCTTACCCTCGCCTGATCTGACATACATATTCAGCTAACCAAGATTGACTTAACCTCACAACCAAACAAGCCTGACTTATACCTGACTGATACCTGACCTCAACTCATCTAAACAAATCTAATTTAACCTAACCCTGACTTGACTTAAGTTCAACTCAAGACACCGACACCTAGATCTGATTTTAAAATTACACACGCACACATAAACATACATACATACATACATACATACATACATACGTACATACATACATATATTTGTAATTCGAAACCCATTCCCCAATTATGTAACTGTATATTTTCAGCCTTCTGGCTGCCAAGCTCTTTCAATAAACCGTTAATTATTATTATTATTAAACATACATACATACGTGCAAGTAAATCACTGTAGGTGCGCGTGATCCAGGTATATGCTGATAACCACAAGGAAAGAAGAAAACACGAAGTTCCCAAACGCTTTCGTGTAATTCACATCTTCAAGGGTGAGTACAGACTGTACTCACCCTTGAAGATGTGAATTACACGAAAGCGCTTGGGAACTTCGTGTTTTCTTCTTTCCTTGTGGTTATCAGCATATATATACATACATACATACATACATACGTACGTACATACATACGTACGTACATACATACATACATACATATATACATATGTAGACACATAAACATACACACACACACAGCTCCATGATACAGCAAACATTCCGAATGGATGACCAGACCAGACAATTCTCATGCACTTACATCTCAAAGGCTGGGAGGATACATACATAATTCAGTCATACATAACCTGCTATTGTGTTTTAATGGTTTAAATCCCTGTACCCAACACGCTGACGAGATTTGTAGTTTAAAGGCTGTACCGACTCTTGTATCATCACGTTACATAATGCTAATGAAACCAGCTTACAGTCTGTGCCGTTTTGTAAGGATGTTCTGCGGTGATTTGTATTTAAAGAGCTGTATTGATTCCTGTATCCTCGCTTTACATATATTTACTGTAATCAGCTCTCTGTTGTAGGCATTACAGTTGGTTGATCAGATATGAGACGTCACGTGGTAGTGTTGTCACGACTGTACTGTATTACTTTAACCAGCACTGGAGTAATCGATTCATCTGAAGATTAAACACCCTAATGCCAACCTAACCTAACCTAACCTAACCTAACCTATATTGCCTTACTCACATGATGATGATGAATACAGAACTGGTCTTTGAGAATACAGTTTTGAATTCTCCAGTGCATTTTTATGAACACCAATTTTATTAATCCATATGAGTCACTTTTACTGTTCTTTATATGTGAATCTGTCTTTATAGTCGCTAAAATAAAGTATGTGAATCTGACTCTATATGCGGAGATACGCTACACCCAGAACAACACGATTCATTACATAATAATGAATCTGAGAATACATGCAACAGCTACTCAACCACCGCAATGTATTTATGTATAAATTGCATGTATTAATGTTATATAGAGTTGGGTGTCGTGGCTTGTAGACTCTGTTCCCTATATGCTTAGTTTGAGAGAGAGAGAGAGAGAGGGAGAGAGAGAGAGAATAATTTTCCTGTATTAGTATCATCAAGAACCTACAGTATATATTTTTCTTTCCTAAACTTTCGCAATATTTCCAAATTTGTATCGTAACAAAGAGAATATACGGTATACGGTTACATACAACTGGGCATGGCTGGCTGAACCACGAGTCTGAGTGAACGAAAGATATTGGTGTGGTATATAACTCTTACAGATAATATGACCTATACTTAGTGATGATATAAGAAACGTAAACTACTTATGTTTTCGTTCGTCTGATGTAATATATAATAATGATAATGATGATGATAATAATAATAATAGCAACTGGTATTTCGGTCCAATTATTTATTTGTGTATTATTATTATTATTATTATTATTATTATTATTATTATTATTATTATTTTTGGCCGTCAAAGTTAGGCCAAGTTCTGCACGTGTCAGCACATGTCCGAAGTTGGAGGACATGGGCGACAGACTTTGCCTTAGTGCCAAGTTCTGGGGATATTTTTTTTTCTGTCTTCGTAGCTGTGTTACAGAGACTTTGACTTCCTCTCTTTCCCTTCTTCCTCTCCCTCTCTCTCTTTCCTTCCTTCCCTCCTTCTCTCCCTCCCTCCTTCTCTCCCTCCCTCTTTCTCTCCCTCCTTTCCTCTCTCCTTTTCTCTCTTTCCCTCCACCCTACACTCACTCCTTCCCTCCCCCACACACTCACTCCCTCCCTCCCCCTACACAATCCCTCCCCTCCCCCACACAATCCCTCCCTCCCTTCCCCTACACAATCCCTCCCCTCCCTCATCACACACTAGTTTTCAGCACCCCTGTTAAAATCCTTCACAGGAGTTGGCACTTCTTTGGCTAGGTTAGGTTAGGTTAGATGAGGTTAAATTACGATATTGGGAGTGCCAAATCACTTGATGAGGGAGGGAAGAGGAGAAAGGCGAGGAGTGCCACAGTATTACTCCCAGAGGTGCCAAATCCTGGAGTGACACCTGAGTAAACTGTTATGTGATGGATGTAAACAACGTCAGCTGTTTACTGCGGCGTGACGTGTGGCGATATAGAAAACGAGGTGTGTCTCTCTCTGTAGTGTATTCTTGTGTATGATGAATGAATACTCGTTTGCTCGTGTATAAACTGTATTTACTCATATAGATACAAAACAAGTATTAATGTAAATTCAGTCATTCATTATATCTCCGGTGTTCATTATCCCTTACTGAAATACACACAAACATACAAACAGACACACATATACAAACTTACACATACAGTACTAGTGGTTGGTTACACACACACACACACACACACACACACGCACTCGAGAAAACATGTTAAAAACACACATGTTACGTAAATATACATACCAAAAAATAAGTAAACGGACAAACGGCATTTATATCTGAGCTACTTAACCTACCGTCTATCTAACTTGGCCCTGTAATTCAACCTAAGAACTTACCGTCTAGCCCTATTATTCTACCTAACTTAACCTACCGTCTACCTAACTTGGTCTATCTAGGCATAATTTAACCTAACTTAACTTACCGTCTGGCCCTATAATTCAACCTAACTTAACCTACCGTCTACCTAACTTGGCCCTATAATTCAACCTAACTTGGGTCATTTAGGTATAATTCAACCTAACTTTAACTTACAATACTACACATACCCGAGCATCGTGTCCATAGCTGGTAGGGAACACGTCCGTATATTAATGACCGGGGATGTCCGAAATTCCATACTCGCTCTCAGCCTACTGGTGTGGGGTTGGGGTGGGGGGGGGGGGGAGAGAGAGAGAGACGTAAGGATGAAGAAAAAGAGAGATATATGGATAAAGTGAGAGAGAGAGTGGAATAAGGAAAGAGAATGAAGACGAATAGTGTTAATCATACGTATAAAGATAATTGGATGAAGGGAGAGGAAATGAGAGGTAATATATATATAGAGAGAGAGTGAGAGTAAGGGAATGGAGGGAGGGGGGAAGGGGGTAGGACAGATAAGCTCCCTCGTTTAATTACTGACCAGCACAGATGCTGGAGATATGCGTCCGAATGGTTGGTAGACACACGCATACCAGGGAGCATATCCCGGCCAGCCAGTATATTGATATATCACGGCCAGCAGGAGGCAAGGGGCGAGTTGTACCAGGGATGGAGTATGTTGTACCAAGGGTTGTGTTGTACTACGGTTGGAATATATTATAACAGGAGCTGCATTGTAGAATGGGCTGTATTTTACTAGGGATGGAGTGTGTTGTTCCAGGGGCTGTGTTGAACATGTCCCAAAAAAGGTGCTGTGGATGGTGTCTTAATAATGCCACCAGTGTTGTCTTTGGTGTTCCACAGGGTAGCGTTTTGGGCACACTTGTATTTTATTGTAGTAAAAAAAATGACCTTAGGAGTGAATTTATTAAAGAAGAATACAAAATACAGTAGTCAGAATCTCACTCACACTTAAAAAGACGAAGAAGCTACAATGACTTACGTGATTCAGTCATTGATTTAGAACTAGAGACATAGTGATAAAACGCACACACCAGGGGTCTCTCGGTTGTCACCTGTATTTTGGTTTAATGAGAACTGGTAATGAGAACACCTGGGCAAGCATGGAGAGAGAACAGAAGAAGCAGAGACCCAGAACTAGTTGATGGGATGTATTTGAAAGAGAGTTAAGTGTACCCGAGGTGGACCAGTAGTAAAGAGTGATGATGGCGGGGCTATGTGAAGACGACAAAGGCATCTCCCAATGGGCTGTTTGAGCCAGCGGAGGTGCTACTGTGTGTGTGTGTGTGTGTGTGGTTTATATATAACGTATAATAAAATGTATATACCTCAAGTTAGAGAGAAAAATATAAATCCCCAACTGCTCATTAATCGCTGGATGGATGATATGTTCACGGGAGTAATTAATTTTTTTGGGGGTATATATAACCAAAATCAATCAGTGGTTCCATTGATACTTTGGCAATTTTGTGAGCGAGGTCATTAAAAATATGCCCGTGTTAGTGTCCCTGTTCATTAAACTTACTGTGAGTCCAAGATCATTAGGCCAGTTTTGTGTCTCAGCCCATTAAGTAAGTTTTGTGTCTCACGATCATTAAGCACGTTTTTTGTCCAAGGTCATTAACCCACTTTAATTGTCTCACTTTGCACCAAAAATACTGTCGGCTCTGAGTCTCTCTTAGCCGCCAAGACCACTCGCGGGTATAGAGAGGGGGGGGGTGGGGGTTCCTGCCATGGATTTTCCCCCGTAACTAAGCACGTGAAAATGGCTTTACCTGTGTTGCTATGATATCTATCCTTTTCATCTTTATTCTTATCCTCATTAATCCCTGCCTACACTATCCTATCCACGGCGTATCCTTCCTATCCTAATCCTTATCATCCTAATCATCAACACCTTGTCCGTATCCTATCCATTGAATCTCACTTCTCATCGTGTTTTTTTATCCACATCCTCATTTCACCGTGAATATCCTACACCCTATTTAAGGTTACAGGACGTCTCCCTATCGTCTTATCCCGTTTACCCTGCCCTATCCTGTTCTATCCTGACTTCTGATCGGGATATCGAACTCACAACTTATCAATACGCTCTTCTATCCGATCTTCCACCTCATGGGTACATAAACAGACACCATATCCGGCCCTCAAAGGAACCTTATCCGGGCTATCGGTATTCTCTCATCCGGCCCGGGAGAGGTTTCAGGCACTGTGGAGGAAAGATGTGATGGCAGTCTGTAGTTTTGTTAGTTGGGTATATTTCCTCCCCCTCCCTTCTTCCTCCCAGTATTTATTCATATTCCTCTCCCTTCACCTTTCTCTCTCCTCCCTGTTCTGATACCCCCCCCCCTCTTCTCTTTCTCCTTCATTTATACGGTCATTTGTCTAATTCCTTCCTCCTCCTCCTCCTCCTCCTCCTCCTCCTCCTCCTCCTCCTCCTCCTCCTCCTCCTACTACTACTACTACTACTACTACTACTACTACTACTACTACTACTACTACTACTACTACTACTACTTTTTTTTAAGTGGCCTTCATCCTCTCGCAATAGCCACACCTTCGCCTTCACTTTATTATTATTATTATTATTACTACTACTACTACTACTACTACTACTACTACTACTTTTTTTTTTTTTAAAGTGGCCTCCAGCCTCCCCCAATAGACACACCTTCGCCACCATTTATTTACCTTAATATTAAATATCCTAATACATAAGAAGCTATCCTATCTGTGATAAATTAGTTGAGCCGCAGATCTATGCGGCATTCAGTGACTGTAGCCTCATAGTCAATATCTGCAGCAGTTGTCGGAGTAGGGGCAGAAGCTCTCGTTCCCCTGAGGCAGAGCAAAGCCGACCGAAGGAGAGAGAAGGACAGTCGACATCTCATCCAGGCTGTAACATAACTTCTGGGCTGCTGCTTCTGTTCGGAGATCAGCTCCGCGAGTCTGGCGTAGAAACATCTTGCACTTGGGCCCATCCCACCAGAGGTTGTGAACACTAGAGGAGTGAAGCTGCCTTGATCAACATTTTGTATTCTCTCCCCATATGCCCTTCTCTTGTCGTTCTCGTTCCTCCTATGCGCAGCATCGAGAGCTAGGTTACGGTGACAAACGGCCATGGGATCAAAAATCCTGATGTCGAAGAAAGCTCGCTGTCCCCGCGTCCAGAATCCTCGAGCACTGTCGTCCACACGGGCTTCGTTAGAAGTGTTTGAAGTCCTATGTTGGAAGATCTCGCCATCCAAAGGAAGGAGGGTCGGTTCTACCATGACGTCCCGGCAGATTTCCTTCAACATATTTGCTGTGAGGTCCCTTACTTCGTCATGCCTCATGCATATGAAGCCCCCTTTCTTGCACACCATGGCGTGATCGACGTCATAGAAAGAGCCACACACGCATTGGGAGGGCAAACCTTCTACTGGCCAACCGTACCTTAGAGCAATGACATCTGTAAATTCTTGTTTATTGAGACTGAAACCATTTGTCTTTATCGGAAACGTAGTTAACCAGTTCGAGACGTCCACCTCCTGCGCTCCAGCTACTTTGTTTTTCAAATTCCCTGGAATTTGCAGCAATAGTTGCTGCAACTTGTCGCTTTGGCCGTGCTGTCGTTCTGTCGTAATGGAACTTCGGATATTGTTTACTTCACTAGTATCCATCTCCCCTGTTGCGTTCTGGGCTATTATGTGGTCCGTGAGGGCTGCCGTGAGCTTAATTGGGTTTTCATGTTCAGTGGCTGCAATCTCCTCTGGATTGGTTAGTCCCATTCCTCCCAGTCTCGGTGGTAGTGCAAGGAGTGATCTTTCTGCTGGGGTTAGGCGAGTGTGTTTCACTAATTTGGGAATGAAATTGACACTGATAGCTTCTTCCAGGGGGTGGAGGAGGGGTCCAATATCAGGGACAGTGCGCATTAGGTAGTTCCAGCGATGCTTGACTCCATGGGTGAATGCAGCAAAAGCCGCAAGTGGCTCTGTGTTAGCAATCTCAGACAGAGCAGGATTTCCCTAACCCACTCATTCACCTTTCCAGTTACGTACTCGGTCTTGAAGTCCGTCGTGCCGATTACTGCGCCTAGGTGTCTTTGACCATCCCTTGTTATTTTGACCTCACTTCCACGGAACACCTCTATTGCCCGTTCATAATGATCAGGCTTCACAATGAGGAAAGACTTGCTGGCGTTTGGGTGGTACCCTATTTGTGGGCCTCGTGATGTTACCAAGTCCCACCACTTTTTGATGTCCTCCACTTTCCCTGCTCCTGTAAGGTCATCAGCATACGCCACTTGCTTGACCTTCGTTTTTTCAAATTTTATTGTGTTGGAGCACTGATAGGCCTATTGCATACATTGCCATTGCAACAGGGTCCCCCCGTGTTGTTCCCTCTGTTGACTGTATGATGGTATCCCCTCTTAGAGCCTTGTTGTTTACTATATAAAGGTCTGATGGATTCCTATACGAGTTTTCAACATACATTGCAAAGCTTGGACACTTGATGTTGATGTTGTGCAGTGCTGCCTTGCGGTTAAGTATGTTGAATGCGTTTGAAGCGTCCACCAGGAGAACGGCCTCACAATCACGCTGCTCAAATATCAATCTCATGGCGTGAATGGCGGCCACTACTACTACTACTACTCCCCCTCCCTCCCAACCCCTCTTCCTCTTCCCACACACACTGAAATCACTCCGTGTCTCTCTCTCTCTCTCTCTCTCTCTCTCTCTCTCTCTCCAGCATTCTTCCTCCCCCGCACCCCATTCCCCCCCTCCCCGTTCTCCCCTCCCCCCTTCCCGAGCTCCCCTCCCCCCCCTCGAGCTCCCCCCCCCCTCCCCGCCCCCGCCGCCCACCAAGCTTGTGTGTGGGGGAGACTTTGATGGTTTGGAAGGCGGAAAAGAAGCCAGAGTTTTGACCTGTGTGTTTACTACCGTGGAATTGGCCTTTTGTTTGGATACTTGTGACCGTATGATAATTTCGTGTGTGTGTGTGTGTGTGTGTGTGTGTGTGTGTGTGTGTGTGTGTGTGTGTGTGTGTGTGTGTGTGTGGAAAAGTGAGTTTTTTTATGCATTGCTCTACACAGGGAAAGTTTAGTGAGGCATACAAAAATAACCTTTAGTTACCGACCTCATAAGAACGATTATAAAACGGGCCAAGTACTACTAAACACGCGAGAAAGTAAAAAGAAAATGAAAAATAGAGAAAGGAAAAGAATGAAAGTGAGGGAAAGGAAAAAGGAGTAGAAAGAGAGATAGGGAAGAAAAAGAGAGAAATTAGAGAGAAACTGACAGACAGACGGACACAGACAGACGGACAGACAGAGACCCCCTATTCTACAAAAATGATGAATGGCTTTGTATAAGGAGGAAAGGAGGTCATGTCTTGCATTTTAGATACAAGAGGGATAAAACACGTCCATAAGCGGGGAATGGAAACCTGACCGCATTTCCTCTAACCTGACCGCATTTCCTCTAACCTGACCGTATTTCCTCTAACCTCACCACCTTTCCTCTAACCGGACCGCATTTCCATTAAACTCATTGCATATCCCATAATCGCGGTTGTAGAGAACTGGGGAAACGAAACCGCGTTCCCCCTTAGTCGCACTTCATTTCCCTAAAACCGCATGGCATTTCCCTTACCAGTGTCATGACTCGCATAACCACAACATCAGTCTCATAACTGCGGTGGTAAAACAAGGAAACATTTCTTATTACGAGTTACACACCTCTCTCTCTCTCTCTCTCTCTCTCTCTCTCTCTCTCTCTCTCTCTCTCTCTCTCTCTCTCTCTCTCCTTATTCATTAACTCTTTAGCAACAGAACTACAGGGTGCTAGTCGTGTATACCGTATCATAAGCACCTTAATATTGTTATGTGGTATTATTGTGGGATTCGTCTGGTATTATTCTGGTATTATTAAGATATTTTTTGTGGTATTGCTTGGGTATTTTGGGGCATTACTGTGGTATAAATGGTATTAATGGAAAATTAATACGTGCTCTGGTATATCTGAGGTATAAGCTGTGGTGTTACCGTGGTATTTCTCCGATATGGCAGTGGTATTATTTCATTACCATGGTATTCTCAAAGTATTATTCGGTTTATTACTATGATTTAGACTCGAGGAAATCCATCTTTTTTTGGCTCGCTGTATTGAAGTGTTCCCTCGGTTACCTGTGAATCTAATACCCCCCTGTTAATTACCAAAGGTGAATAGCGCAGGTACGACACAAACACCTGCTTGTTAGTAGATCTCAACGAAGAAAATTAAGAAAATTATTCGAGATTTTGTCGTTTCAGTTCGTAATCGATAGTGAAGGAATTCTAATGGAAAGTAAATGCAAGGAAATTCGTAATAATAATAATAATAATAATATAATAATAATAATAATAATAATAATAACATGCCTTGACCCATATAAATCGTAAGTAAAATTTTCTCGTAATTTGTGATGTAATAACTTACCTGACTAGTAATAGTTACTATTACCCATAACAGCAATAATTACCCTGAGACTCTACCTTAACTACATACGTTCACTTACCTGTAGTATCAATAACGAAACAAAATATTCTTATATAGGCCTAACCTTATTCAGTAAAGATCAGTTAATCATATGGCCTTAAACATTAAAAAAAATAATAATATAACATTTAATAAAGTTCAATAAAATAGTGATAGTCTACACGAAGGCTAAAAATAAAGCGTAGTATTAATGTAAACAAAATCGGCAGAGTATTCACGGGGACCAACACGGTGAATGAAGACGGTAAAAGTATATGTCAACACGGACTGAAAAATGGGAATTTAATTGCGTAGTGGATAAATGGATGACGTAAATAACATTTCAACCGTATGTAAAATGACGGGAAAAATAGTGATAAAATGTTGTGAAAACCGACCATGTCAAGTGTCCTCCTCCCTTGGGTGACGTAGAGTCCTGGGTGTCGAGTCCCGGGTGACGTAGAGTGCTGGGTGTAGAGTATCGGGTGACGCACAGTGCTGGGTGTAGAGTCTCGGAAGTTCGTATCACTGAATATTTCTTTGGAACTCAATACAGTATGTGCTCTACCCCTTTGAGGACGATGGTTTAACCCCCTTCCCCCTAACCACCCCCTTCCCCCTAACCACCCCCTTCCCCCTAACCACCACCTTCCCCCTAACCACCCCCTTCCCCCTGGTCACCCCCACCGACACCCAAATAAATATACATCTCTTAAAAGTCTCTTAATTTTCCGGGCAATAGCTTCCACCATTCCTTCTTTCTTCCTCACATTCTCTCTTCCTATCTCCCTCCCTTTATATCTTCCTCTCTCTCGTTACACTTCTCCCTTCCTCCATTTCTCCCCCCGTCTTTCCCTTCTCCCTTTCTTCATCCCCCCCATCCCTCCCCCTGATCCCATCCCTCCCCCTCCTACTCAACTCTTTCCGTCTACCCCCTTCCCCCATTAATCTCCCTTCTCCCCCCTTACTTATCTAGGTCACTCCAAAATATATAGCTATACCCTTGGCCACTGGAGGTAAAGTGCGCCTCTCCTCTGCCAGGTATACAGTGTAGTGATGCTGCTATAGAGCCACACCCACCCATACTCACGCCGCTCTTGTAAGTCTTTATGTTTCAGCCTTAACTACGCTCTTTGGCTCCAAATTTACACTTCCTTGCACATTATAAGTTCTTTCAAGCTGCAAATATCCCGTAAAATGATTTATTTTATATTTATTGCAACATAAAATAACTATAAATTGCAAGTGAAGGTCTGAGTTCACCAACACCAGGTGAACTAAACATGCATAAAGTGTTGATGCTCTCCAGTCTATATTTCCATCTTTAGAAAATTTCATTTCACAGTAAGTCACATAATATAATATATAGATACAGATTCCTAAATGATAAACAACGAAGAATACAAATTTCAGTCCAGTATCCTCTACCATAGAACAACATTCAACAGACAGCGTTGTAGTGTATTGGTGAATTATGGGAAAACGTCGCTAATGTTGAAGTTTTGCATACGTATAAAATTTGGCTCGGTTAAAGAGAACTAATCTTTACGTTTTAATCTATATTTGTGTGTGGGGGGGGGGGGGGGGGGCTTTAGCTGTGAAGATAAAGTGCCAAAAATTGTCACGGAGATGCTCCTGCTCCCCAAGTGTCCCGAAGGTGGGATTTGGGTGGCTGACCACAGAGGCAGACCCACTCCCAAAGGTGGAACTCCGACATTTAAAAATTGTTTAAATTCGGAGGGGTCAGCTCCCCAGGGGCCAACCCTCCACTTAAAGTTATAGTGTAGTGGATGTAGTGTAGTACCCCAGCTAGTTACAAATATTTTGTGAAGGTGAAAATAAGAATTCGGCGCCATCCCCCTTTTTAAATTCCTCTGTACACCACTAGATACGGGTTGTGTCACGCTCTCAACACTTTTTATCAGCTTCATCCTCTTCCTCTCCCATTTCTCCAATTTTCAGCTTCCTCCTCCTCATCCTCCTCCTCCTCCTCTCCCATCTGCCTCTTTCCCCGCTTCCTCTTCCTTCCTTCCTCCTCTTCCGCAGACCAAGGTCCTCCTTGACTAAAGAATTTGTCATACACCAAGAAACTGAAAATGTGGATTCAAATTTCTCCTTTGCATCCAGAAGGCGTCTTTCCTGTGAGAGGGAGGAAGAGGCTGGGAGAGGAAAGTGAGTGGGTGAGAGAGAGGGGAGGTAGACCGTGAGAGAAAGGAAAGTGAGAGGGTGAGAGAGGAAAGGAATAAGGAAAAAGAGAGTGAAGGGAGAGGGTGGGAAAGGAAGGAGGGGGGATTGAGGGGAGGGGGTAGAGGCAATAGAAGAGGAAGACAGTGGGAAAAGGAAGTTGGGTCAGGGGATGGAGAGGGAAGGAATCACAGGATAGAAAGAAAACAAAAGGAGAGGAAGAGGAAGTTGAAATAAGAGGAAGAAGAGAGAAAGAGGTAGGGAAGGATTATTAAGAAGACAGGGAGAGGGAGGGGAGGAAGAAAAATAAAGGAAGGGGAAAGGAAGAGGAAAGAAGTAAAGATAACTAAAATGAGAATAAGAAAGAAGAGGCAAGAGAGGAGGGGAAAGAGTGGTGGGAGGGATGGGTTTGGTGATAAAGGGAGAGAAAGTGAAAAACAAACACGAAGGAAAGGTAGGGGATAAGAGGAGAGGAACTGAGAGAGTGTAGAGGAAAGGGGAGAGTACAGGGGGAGAAAGGGAAGGGAGATGGGAGGGTAAAGAAGAGGAGGGGAGGGGAGAAGAGGAGGGAGAAAAGGAGAGGAGGGGAGGGGAGGGGAGGCAGCTGCAGCTTTGTGATACTATGACAAGTTTTTCAGCGAGTACAATGGAATTTCTCTCTCTCTCTCTCTCTCTCTCTCTCTCTCTCTCTCTCTCTCAGGTAACTATTACGTTTGGCATTTTAACTCCGTCATTATTTATTTGTCGTGATGGTATTAAATAATAGAACTAAGTCTAAGTATTTACTGTGTAATGTCTCCCACTCATGAAGTCTCTATAATTTGGGGTTCATTTATCTGATGTTTTTATTTGATTTTGTTTTTGTTTGGAAGAGACACTTTTTATTGTTGCTGTTGTTGTTGTTATAATTATTATTATTATTATTTTTGTATATTTTTTATACCGTATTGATTTTTCTCTTTTATCGTGGTTAAATATTATCAAGAAAAGTTCCTATATAATTTTTTTTCGTAATAAAGGTATTTTTATTTTTTTTTTACAGGTAATATTTAACGATGAATACTCACTCCAAAAAAGTATCTATACGATTTTCTGTGAGACAATATGACACAACAGACGAAGGATTTTGACGACCCTACCGAGACAACAGGAGTCGTAATGCTCATTTTGAAATTCATCGATCACCTCCGTAAAGATACTTTTTGGTGCGGAGTGATACAAGAAGGTGTGGGGGGGAGGGGGGAGATGTACCTGGATGAACGTTTGCCAAATCACTGGACAGGATGCGGCGGGAACAGGCTCAGGTCAGCTCGATCTATGGATTTAACACCTTTGAATTTATTTTTCCTGGGGGCTTTATCAAGTCATGTGTACCGAACAAGAGTTGCAGATACGCCATGTAAAAAAAAAAAAAAAAAAAATCCAAAGGTGTTCTATCCCTCGGAGATTGAGTTGCCCAGACCCCGTTTCCACCGCATACAGTCATCCAGTGATTTAGGAAATATTGTAGTCGACTCGTCTCTTGTACACCTGTTGCTTCCCTCACACCTTGTATATTCATCATCAATTATTACCTGTAAAATATAACTCAATTTACCTTTATAATAACACATATAATAGAAACATTATAAACAATATATAAATGAATTAAGTATTGTGTCGTGTACTTATATATGTAATCTGGTTGTGTATTTTGAACTCTGTATTCTGGGATATTTATAAGGTAGACATAGATTACATATGAAATAATTATCAGGGACAAAAATTGTTAGCAAATAATGAAATACATAAGGTTAATTAGCAGGTAATTAGTCAACAGAAATTTAACGTTTAAGGCTACCAGGTGACTCCCTTAAATGTTGTAACTCCCTTAAATGTTGTATCTCCCTTAAATGTTGGAACTCCCTTAAATGTTGTAACTCCCTGAAATGTTGTAACTCCCTTAAATGTTGTAATTCCCTTAAAAATTGGATCTCCCTTAAAAGTAGTTCACTCCCAAACTAAGTCACACTACCCCTTTATACACATTCCAAATCGACCCCCATAATACGTCGTGGGTTTATTAATTTAAGGAGAACAAACTTAACAATATGAACGTAACAGAACCTTTTTTTTTTGGCTGAGAATCCTAACCTAACCCAACCTAACCTAACCCAACCCAACCCAACCCAACCCAACCCAACCTCGAGACAAAGGCTGCAATAAAAAAAAAATCCCATGTCCCTTGATGTTTACTGGAGA
Organism: Homarus gammarus; assembly: GCA_958450375.1. NCBI lineage: Eukaryota > Metazoa > Arthropoda > Malacostraca > Decapoda > Nephropidae > Homarus > Homarus gammarus. The sequence goes on from CAUDMG010002508.1 coordinate 1,744,043, forward strand.
AGGATTTAATTACGAATATCCTTTCAGTGGATTTTTGTATAAAATAAGTAAAATTTCTTCGTGGGATTTTACAGAGTGAAGATTAATTTCCGTTTTCATTACTATATCCATCTTCAAGGGGAACCTCAAGTAATCGTGGGCAGGAGAAGGAGGCAGTGGGGGGAGAGCAGCCATATATCTTCCAGGGAGTTACACTAGTTCTTAAGGCAAGGAAGGGGGAATTCTCAACAATGTTTCCTCATATAAGTTATGTTTCCCCTCGATCCTAAGCATGATACACGCCTTTAACGCCTAACTTTAAACTATCACACACACAAAAAAACAAACAAGATATTAACCTGGAAATTACACCCCAAAAAAGTTTATGAATTAGACTTGTTACCGTAGACACTGTGGTTAAATGGAATGAGGAAATTTTTTAACCACTTCAATCTTTGTGAGGCTGTACCCTGCATGGTATATACCTTGAGGAGGAGCTTCCCTCCCCCCCCTCCCCCCCCTCCCCACGTGAGGAATTAGCCTTATACCTATTCATCTAAACTTTGGGCTGGGATTTTTCGTGAGCTCAGGACTTTGGCACGTCTCTTTTGGCTGGGTCTCCTCGCTGAGTCTGCGGTCTTAGGCAACGAGCCACCTTCTGATCCATCTTCATAAACTCTCTTGTCTAGTTGGGTCAGAATAATCCATCCTTATGGTGTATAAATCAGTGCGTTATAGTTCACCCCGGCGCTCAACTTGCTAAGTTTCTCCTGCCTAACTTTGTATAGTTATGACTTATTGACAGTATGTGTGGAGTATGTTGTTTATGTTGTTTAGAGGAGTACTGTATGTTGTTTAGACGAGTACTGTGTGTTGTTTAGAGGAGTACTGTATGTTGTTTAGAGGAGTACTGTGTGTTGTTTAGACGAGTACTGTATGTTGTTCAGAGGAGTACTGTGTGTTGTTTAGAGGAGTACTGTGTGTTGTTTAGAGGAGTACTGTATGATGCTTAGAGGAGTACTGTATGTTGTTTAGAGGAGTACTGTATGTTGTTTAGAGGAGTACTGTGTGTTGTTTAGAGGAGTACTGTGTGTTGTTTAGAGGAGTACTGTATGTTGTTTAGAGGAGTACTGTATGTTGTTTAGAGGAGTACTGTATGTTGTTTAGAGGAGTACTGTATGTTGTTTAAACGAGTACTGTATGTTGTTTAGAGGAGTACTGTATGATGTTTAGAGGAGTACTGTATGTTGTTTAAACGAGTACTGTATGATGTTTAGAGGAGTACTGTATGATGTTTAGAGGAGTACTGTATGTTGTTTAGAGGAGTACTGTATGATGTTTAGAGGAGTACTGTATGATGTTTAGAGAAGTACTGTATGATGTTTAGAGGAGTACTGTATGTTGTTTAAACGAGTACTGTATGATGTTTAGAGGAGTACTGTATGTTGTTTAGAGGAGTACTGTATGTTGTTTAGAGGAGTACTGTGTGTTGTTTAGAGGAGTACTGTGTGTTTAGAGGAGTACTGTATGTTGTTTAGAGGAGTACTGTATGTTGTTTAAAGGAGTACTGTATGATGTTTAGAGGAGTACTGTATGATGTTTAGAGGAGTACTGTATGATGTTTAGAGGAGTACTGTGTGTTGTTTAGAGGAGTACTGTGTGTTGTTTAGAGGAGTACTGTGTGTTGTTTAGAGGAGTACTGTGTGTTGTTTAGAGGAGTACTGTGTGTTGTTTAGAGGAGAGTACTGTATGTTGTTTAGAGGAGAGTACTGTGTGTTGTTTAGAGGAGTACTGTATGTTGTTTAGAGGAGTACTGTATGTTGTTTAGAGGAGTACTGTATGTTGTTTAGAGGAGTACTGTGTGTTGTTTAGAGGAGTACTGTATATTGTTTAGAGGAGTACTGTATGTTGTTTAGAGGAGTACTGTGTGTTGTTTAGAGGAGTAATGTATGATGTTTAGAGGAGTACTGTATGTTGTTTAGAGGAGTACTGTATGTTGTTTAGAGGAGTACTGTATGTTGTTTAGAGGAGTACTGTGTGTTGTTTAGAGGAGTACTGTGTGTTGTTTAGAGGAGTACTGTATGTTGTTTAGAGGAGTACTGTATGTTGTTTAGAGGAGTACTGTATGTTGTTTAGAGGAGTACTGTATGTTGTTTAGAGGAGTACTGTATGTTGTTTAAACGAGTACTGTATGTTGTTTAGAGGAGTACTGTATGATGTTTAGAGGAGTACTGTATGTTGTTTAAACGAGTACTGTATGATGTTTAGAGGAGTACTGTATGATGTTTAGAGGAGTACTGTATGATGTTTAGAGGAGTACTGTATGTTGTTTAGAGGAGTACTGTATGATGTTTAGAGGAGTACTGTATGATGTTTAGAGAGTACTGTATGATGTTAGAGGAGTACTGTATGTTGTTTAAGACTGTGATGTTTAGAGGAGTACTGTATGTTGTTTAGAGGAGTACTGTATGTTGTTTAGAGGAGTACTGTATGTTGTTTAGAGGAGTACTGTATGTTGTTTAGAGGAGTACTGTATGTTGTTTAGAGGAGTACTGTGTGTTGTTTAGAGGAGTACTGTGTGTTGTTTAGAGGAGTACTGTATGTTGTTTAGAGGAGTACTGTATGTTGTTTAGAGGAGTACTGTATGTTGTTTAGAGGAGTACTGTATGTTGTTTAGAGGAGTACTGTATGTTGTTTAGAGGAGTACTGTATGATGTTTAGAGGAGTACTGTATGTTGTTTAAACGAGTACTGTATGATGTTTAGAGGAGTACTGTATGATGTTTAGAGGAGTACTGTATGATGTTTAGAGGAGTACTGTATGTTGTTTAGAGGAGTACTGTATGATGTTTAGAGGAGTACTGTATGATGTTTAGAGAAGTACTGTATGATGTTTAGAGGAGTACTGTATGTTGTTTAAACGAGTACTGTATGATGTTTAGAGGAGTACTGTATGTTGTTTAGAGGAGTACTGTATGTTGTTTAGAGGAGTACTGTATGTTGTTTAGAGGAGTACTGTGTGTTGTTTAGAGGAGTACTGTGTGTTTAGAGGAGTACTGTATGTTGTTTAGAGGAGTACTGTATGTTGTTTAGAGGAGTACTGTATGATGTTTAGAGGAGTACTGTATGATGTTTAGAGGAGTACTGTGTGTTGTTTAGAGGAGTACTGTGTGTTGTTTAGAGGAGTACTGTGTGTTGTTTAGAGGAGTACTGTGTGTTGTTTAGAGGAGTACTGTGTGTTGTTTAGAGGAGAGTACTGTATGTTGTTTAGAGGAGTACTGTGTGTTGTTTAGAGGAGTACTGTATGTTGTTTAGAGGAGTACTGTATGTTGTTTAGAGGAGTACTGTATGTTGTTTAGAGGAGTACTGTATGTTGTTTAGAGGAGTACTGTGTGTTGTTTAGAGGAGTACTGTATATTGTTTAGAGGAGTACTGTATGTTGTTTAGAGGAGTACTGTGTGTTGTTTAGAGGAGTACTGTGTGTTGTTTAGAGGAGTACTGTATGTTGTTTAGAGGAGTACTGTATGTTGTTTAGAGGAGTACTGTGTGTTGTTAAAGGAGTACTGTGTGTTGTTTAGAGGAGTACTGTATGTTGTTTAGAGGAGTACTGTATGTTGTTTAGAGGAGTACTGTATGTTGTTTAGAGGAGTACTGTATGTTGTTTAGAGGAGTACTGTATGTTGTTTAGAGGAGTACTGTGTGTTGTTTAGAGGAGTACTGTGTGTTGTTTAGAGGAGTACTGTATGTTGTTTAGAGGAGTACTGTATGTTGTTTAGAGGAGTACTGTGTGTTGTTTAGAGGAGTACTGTGTGTTGTTTAGAGGAGTACTGTGTGTTGTTTAGAGGAGAGTACTGTATGTTGTTTAGAGGAGTACTGTGTGTTGTTTAGAGGAGTACTGTATGTTGTTTAAAGGAGTACTGTATGTTGTTTAGAGGAGTACTGTGTGTTGTTTAGAGGAGTACTGTATGTTGTTTAGAGGAGTACTGTATGTTGTTTAGAGGAGTACTGTATGTTGTTTAGAGGAGTACTGTATGATGTTTAGAGGAGTACTGTGTGTTGTTTAGACGAGTACTGTATGTTGTTTAAACGAGTACTGTATGATGTTTAGACGAGTACTGTATGTTGTTTAGAGGAGTACTGTATGTTGTTTAGAGGAGTACTGTATGTTGTTTAGAGGAGTACTGTATGTTGTTTAGAGGAGTACTGTATGTTGTTTAGAGGAGTACTGTATGTTGTTTAGAGGAGTACTGTATGATGTTTAGAGGAGTACTGTATGATGTTTAGAGGAGTACTGTATGTTGTTTATAGGAGTACTGTATGTTGTTTAGAGGAGTACTGTGTGTTGTTTAGAGGAGTACTGTGTGTTGTTTAGAGGAGTACTGTATGTTGTTTAGAGGAGTACTGTGTGTTGTTTAGAGGAGTACTGTATGATGTTTATAGGAGTACTGAATGTTGTTTAGAGGAGTACTGTATGTTGTTTAGAGGAGTACTGTATGTTGTTTATAGGAGTACTGTATGTTGTTTATAGGAGTACTGTATGTTGTTTATAGGAGTACTGTGTGTTGTTTAGAGGAGTACTGTGTGTTGTTTAGAGGAGTACTGTATGTTGTTTAGAGGAGTACTGTATGTTGTTTAGAGGAGTACTGTGTGTTGTTTAGAGGAGTACTGTATGTTGTTTAGAGGAGTACTGTATGTTGTTTAGAGGAGTACTGTATGATGTTTAGAGGAGTACTGTATGATGTTTAGAGGAGTACTGTATGTTGTTTAGAGGAGTACTGTATGTTGTTTAGAGGAGTACTGTGTGTTGTTTAGAGGAGTACTGTATGTTGTTCAAACGAGTACTGTATGTTGTTTAGAGGAGTACTGTATGTTGTTTAGAGGAGTACTGTATGTTGTTTAGAGGAGTACTGTATGTTGTTTAGAGGAGTACTGTATGTTGTTTAGAGGAGTACTGTATGTTGTTTAGAGGAGGAGTGTATGTTGTTTAGAGGAGTACTGTATGATGTTTAGAGGAGTTCTGTATGTTGTTTAGAGGAGTACTGTATGTTGTTTAAAGGAGTACTGTATGTTGTTTAGAGGAGTACTGTATGTTGTTTAAGAGTACTGTTGTTGTTTAGAGGAGTACTGTGTGTTAAAGGAGTACTGTGTGTTGTTTAGAGGAGTACTGTGTGTTGTTTAGAGGAGTACTGTGTGTTGTTTAGAGGAGTACTGTGTGTTGTTTAGAGGAGTACTGTGTGTTGTTTAGAGGAGTACTGTGTGTTGTTTAGAGGAGTACTGTGTGTTGTTTAGAGGAGTACTGTGTGTTGTTTAGAGGAGTACTGTGTGTTGTTTAGAGGAGTACTGTGTGTTGTTTAGAGGAGTACTGTGTGTTGTTTAGAGGAGTACTGTATGTTGTTTAGAGGAGTACTGTATGATGTTTAGAGGAGTACTGTATGATGTTTAGAGGAGTTCTGTATGTTGTTTAGAGGAGTACTGTATGTTGTTTAAAGGAGTACTGTATGTTGTTTAGAGGAGTACTGTATGTTGTTTAAACGAGTACTGTGTGTTGTTTAGAGGAGTACTGTGTGTTGTTAAAGGAGTACTGTGTGTTGTTTAGAGGAGTACTGTATGTTGTTTAGAGGAGTACTGTATGTTGTTTAGAGGAGTACTGTATGTTGTTTAGAGGAGTACTGTGTGTTGTTTAGAGGAGTACTGTGTGTTGTTTAGAGGAGTACTGTGTGTTGTTTAGAGGAGTACTGTGTGTTGTTTAGAGGAGTACTGTATGTTGTTTAGAGGAGTACTGTATGTTGTTTAGAGGAGTACTGTATGTTGTTTATAAGAGCATGTTGTTTATATTACACCAGGTAATATATAAACAACTCTGGGATTTATATTAATGTATATTGGAGTTAAATCGTTAAGAAGAAAAGACTTTATACATATAAAAACAGTAAAGGGAGCGAAATATTTATATAGGAATAGTAAGTAATTATAATGGTAATAGTAGTAACATTAATAATAATATAATACGTGTACTTCATCGTGTTATATGACCACTTAAAGAGACTATACCAGTAGTAACTCATAGCATAATATTCCCTCACTAAAACCAAGTACATAATGTGATGTTTACGTGGTAGTATATGAGTAACACTATCGACTATGATCCGCCAGTACTCCTACAACCATTCTCAAGTTGCTAATATAACACGAGAAGGAGGAAAAAAGAACAAAATATTATCAGAAGTAAGAAAGTGAAAAATTGAAGAAATATTATTCGAAAATGAAGAAAATAAGGAGGAAACGAGACTCGCTACATACGGTGATGGGGAGGAGAGGGAAGGGAGTGGGAGAGGACCCTTAAATTAACATACTTCCACCTCCCCCCCACCCCCATTCCTATCCCTTTCCTCCCCTCCAATCCCCCCTCCCCAGCATCCCCTACCTCACACCATCCCCAAAATTCGATTCTTAGCCCATTCTACCGTGTCCCCAACGTCGAAACTATGACATAAATGACCTCCCACCACAGCCCCCTCCCACCACAACCTCCTCCCTACCACAGCCCCCTCCCTACCCCTTAATGTCCTTTTATTTAACGTGCGTCTCCCCTCCTCTTTAGCGAGTAGGATGGGCCCGCCTCGTCGTCACAAAAACACAAGGGTAATCGATTCTAGTCTCTACTTCCTCTACCCGCCATGATCCACCATTTGGCCCACTTCCCTCATGTTGCTGGTCTGGCCCACAGGCTTAGACGGGGTAAAGAGACAGATGGCTTCGTTGTCTGTCATGGGCCTCTTTGTCTGTCTGTCTGTCTGTCTGTCTGTCTGTCTTTCATTTCACTTCACTTTAAATGAACAGATTTGTACTGTATATTCATGCATATAAAAGTTATTGTTATTTATCAATTCAACAGCCTCTCCCTCCCTCCCACTCGGTCTGTCCTTCTCTCCCACTCACTCCTCATCCGAGAGGTAGTAGCCATCAAAGGGGGAAAACATATGCAAAGGACCCTTGTTTTAGGATGCTTGCCTAAGTAGAGATCTTTAACTAAAGGACACTTACATAAAAGGGTTACGGCGGACGAGTGGATACAGTACACCCTCTCCCTATCCTAAGGGTCACTGGTTCGCGCTTAGACTTACTCCCCTAGTCCACCCAGCTGCTGAATGGTGATCTACTTTTACAGTTGAGGAAATGAAGGAGATCGAGTGCAGTGCCGGCCATAGTGTTGTATCCTCACTGCCCCAAATGGATCGTTAGGCCTATGGAACCTACTTTCACTTACTCCAGGGGATCTTTAGGACCCGGAAGCCTTATCCGTAAAGCCTCGGTAGAAAGTCTTTATCCAAACACCATTGTCTAGGGAGGATTATATGAGGATTTTCGTCCCAACCATCCTTCAGTTACCCTGTTTTTTATCTCTCTCTCTCTCTCTCTCTCTCTCTCTCTCTCTCTCTCTCTCTCTCTCTCTCTCTCTCGCCCCGTATCAATAATTCTGAATTTACATGTTTGATGATTTTCTTTCACCCGCTCCTTTACCAAAGCCTAATTCAATTTTCCCCTCACTCTCCATTCTCTTTGGTCTTTTATTTACTCCCTGAAGCGTTACTCTCTTACTCCAGTCAATCTTTAATGTGTATTATTTTCTTCCTGGTCTTTGCGAGTGTCTGGATGTCTAGATGTTTTTTTGTGTGTATGTCTGTCTCTCTGGGTGTCTGTCTCTCTGGGTGTCTGTAGAGCTATATTTCTGTCGATTTCTGTCCGTCTGTCTGTTTGTTTGTCTCCCTGTCTCCCTGTTTGCCTATTTTTACGTCTGTCTGTCTGTCTGTCTGTCTGTCTGTTAGCTGCGTATACATGTCCATCTTGATAAAGTCTTGGTCAAGGAAATCATACTGAACTTTAAAAGGTCAGAGGTCATTGCTGTAATACAAGCGTCATCTGGTGCCGGGGTGTACACAGTGTCATCCTCTGGCACTAAAATGTCCTCAGGAAATAAGGTCAATGTTCAGAAGGCAATGGTTATAATTTGAGTGTTGGTGATGACATAGGTCTTGGCGGGGGGGGGGGGGTGTCATCCTCCACTGGTGACGTCGAGTAGCATATATCATCCTCCAGCACTAAGAGACGAGTTGAGGGGGGGGGGAGGGCAGGTCAAGGTCAAGTGGTCATAAACTCGTCTTAAGTCATCAGGATTTCCACTGATTGAATTACACTTAAACACTTAAACTCTTTATATGTCTTACTGATTGTGTGTGTGTGTGTGTGTGTGTGTGTGTAATGTATGCATCATTACCCTCGGTTCGGGAGAGGGAGGGTGTTTTAATTGGGCTTTGTTTGTGCACGTCAGAGTGTCCGCACCAGTGACCGCCTCCACCACCAAGACCCAACTGAGGGTAAAGGGGGTGTGTAGGTAGTAGTGAAGATGGTGGTAGTACAAGAGGGAAGAATTAATAGTGATGGTGGTGGTGGTAGTACAGTAGAAGGGGGAAGAATCAATAGTAGCAGTGGTGGTTGTAGTTGTAGTAGAATTGCTATTATTATTACTGGTATTATTATTATTATTATTATTATTATTATTATAACCATATCGAGTCATTTCTCCATAAGGGTGTTAACACTGTACCCCATCTAAAAGCAATATCACAACACTCTCACACCTTTAATTACACACTACACCTAATCTTTACAAACAACAACGCTTATTTTCTTCTTTTAACTCTCCCTTATCCAATCTCTTCCTCCCAATAGCTCACCAAACCCTTTATATCTACCTGGGAATTTGGTTTATTTAGGGGTGACCTACTGAAATAATCTTCTGCATACCTTTGTCAGTATTGAAAGGTGACTAGAATTGGGAGTTGCTGTTATGTGTTAGGGATTGGGAGTCGCCTATTTCTTGTGTTATATAACAAGATGTAATAGGGAGTAAGGGATTGGAGGGTTGTTTATTTCATGGGTTATGTGATAGGGAGTTGGGATTGGAGTGGCAGGTTTCCAAAATAATATTGAAATTTAAAAATTTTGTTTAGAGTCTAACCTAACCTATCTTAACCTAACCCACCCTATCTTATCGTATCCTATTCATGTAAAGGGTTAGACGGTTTTGGGAGTGAATTATAAGTAGGAGGCACAGGTGTAAAGATAAAGGAAGTACTAATTGTATAAGCGTGATGGACAGGTGGTGGGAGGGTTGGATGGTGTGGCTGGGAGAAAACGAGAATAACACAAATGGTGAACTGTCTGTCTGTCTGTGTTAATATGTGTGTCTGTCTGTGTTACTTTGTGTCCGTGTTAGTGTATGTATGTGTGCGTGTTAGTGTGTATGTTTGTGTGTGTGCGTGTTAGTGTGTGTGCTGTCACTGTAGATGTTCAATGACTTTATGGGCGGTTCAGCACCTAAAATAAGAGCAAGACTGACTGACTGACTGTGTGGATATATATATACACGAGGCAACATGACAAAGTGGATCCTGTCACATTCATTGTTTGAGGGAGAGGCGATGCTGTGAGGGAGAGAGAGAGAGAACGGCAGTATATTGGGATGAGTTATAACTTGAGAGGGAAGTTGAAGACTAATACTCTAAAGGGGAAAATAATACTTGTTGAAGGAGGAGGAGGAGGAGGAAAGTTTTAAATGTCGTGTAAATATGAATCAAGATGAAGTGAGTTAGAATATTTGAAGGGAATTTTTTAAGTATGGTAGAAAATGGATAAATTATAATTGTCGATAGAGATAAATAATTGGTTACCTTAAGGGCTGCAATTAGTGGATAGAATCTGTATATTGCGTGTCTATTAGTTAGGTCAGAACAGGTGGGTTAAAAATAGACTACATTATATCATTAGCCTTCACTCAGTACCTCTCTCTCTCCACACACACACACACACACACACACACACACACACTACCCTCATCTCTTGGCCATGGCAGATACTGTTCCATGAGACGTGTCGGAACATGTTACAGTGTTTACAAAGTCCCTTTACAGAACCTCACGTCCCAGGTAAGGTAAAGGCGACCTCTCAACACGTCCTGCTCCTCCTCTTCTTCTTCTTCTCCTCGTAATTACCTCTTTTATCCCCCTCCCCTTACCTTGTCGTTTGTCTCTTATTTACCTTATTCCTCTTTTATCTATTTACTGATTATTTGTCTTATTTTCTATTTGGGTTTTCTTTATATATTTTTTTTTCGATCTTCTTCTTTGTATTGCGTCTCTCTCTCTCTCTCTCTCTCTCTCTCTCTCTCTCTCTCTCTCTCTCTCTCTCTCTCTCACAATCCAGGTACATAATTCAAGAATATACAGTAAAATACAGTAGTCTCAGGTGAAATTTATGAAAGTCAAACATGTAGATTTTTAGGTAAACTGTACTCGGTTACATGGGCTTACAGTAAGATACATTACTTTAGGCCCCAAAACTATAGACTTTATTTAGTAAAATCTTCAAACACGCTCACTGATCTTCCCAACGCTGTACGGCTTAGCATTGTAATGAGATTGATCGACACAGGCATATATATTCAGTGAAATCGTCGGATCACCTGAAGATTAGTCCCCTACTTTATTTCACCTGATGAGTAAACTTTATCTTAACACTACCTGGGAGAGTTAGGTTAGGTTAGATTGGGATTTAAATTAGGTTAGGTTAGGTTAGGTTAGGAATGTGAGTTATCGAAAAAAAGTGACCGAGAATTAACCAACTCTACTGTACGTTAATGCCGGAATGTGACCTTATGCTCGGCAGTGCATACAGAGAGACACGTGAAGACATATAAACGATCCCTCACGCAGGAATATATTATCAGTCAGTCAGTTCAGGATAGACAGGTATTGGGGTGACTAACGCATCCCAAAAATGTAGAAAGAGAGAGAGAGAGAGAGAGAGAGAGAGAGAGAGAGAGAGAGAGACACGTCTCAGTATCTCGTCCCAGAACATACTACAAACTGTGTCAATATTTTCCTTCGTGTAAAACAAAACAAAAAAAACAACGTTCGTATCAACAAGCAACAAATGCAACGTTTACATCTCCTAACACTGTAACCAACGTTTTTATCTGCAATAGACAATCCAACACGTGCAACCGAGTGCCATAACACAGCAACATATACACAACATTTGCAATGGGATAAATACACAAATAGTTAAATGAAATACAATTTAATACACCACGGTACAGAATATATGTATAAAACAATAGCATAATATCATACAAAATATACACCAACGGTTAAGTGAAATACAATTTAATACACGAGGGTACAGAAAATACGTAGGAAACAAAAGCTTAATATTACGTAACTGTTAATAATCTATACAGCTTGTCACTCCCGACCTTTGCTAGCTGTACCCTGACTTACTGTAATATGGCAAGTTTCCTCCAGTTACTTCTGTGTCCTCCTGTATTAATTCTGTACCGTGTCCTGTACTAATACTGTACCAAGGATACAGGAGTCTGACAGTAAAAAAAAAAAATCATAAAACGATAAATTGAAAAAATACGTTTATACACGATAATACAAAATTATACAAGAAAGTAAATCACACAAGATACACAAGAAAATACAGTTTAATACACCATGATATACAAATACAAAAGGAAGTGGGATTTCATACACATTATATAGAATACACCACCGATATTTAGGTTGTATATACGAAACTACATCATCATACACTATACTCCAAACATACACCAGAACCTACAGTTTAATATACCATAATACAACCTGTGAATAAATAGCCTGCCATATCATTTCGCCACAATACAACCCGTACAATAAATTAATTCAATGCTTTCGTAATATGAGAAAATACAGCATTCCCGTTACTCAGTTATGAAAGACAGCGGAATGGATAACAGTACAGAAAAATACAACATTCTCACCTGTTAACGGTAAAGGTTACAACGGAATGAATACAATTAAATGTAAAATGGTAACAGGATACATCATGATCTAAAACTGAAAAATACATAATTAAATACAACTATTCATTCTCATATCATGCAACTCATACACTATTGTATTAGTTTATAAATACACCACAAAAAATAAAGTATTGTTTCAAACTACAATACAGTAAGCAATAAATTCTATACAAAATTACAAAACTCGTCTGTATTGATATATTATACAGTACGCTACAACAAAATACAATAATTATAAACTACAACAGTATGCTACCATTACAATGCTATTTTCGTCTCTCTCTCTCTCTCTCTCTCTCTCTCTCTCTCTCTCTCTCTCTCTCTCTCTCTCCAAACTCCTTCTCCCTGGGCGAACCAAAACAACCAGTTGAATTTAATTAAGGAAATTAAAATGTGTCCTTAATTAGCAAAGAGCGGCACTTGTGATTGCATTAAGTGCCAAATAAATCCTCCACTGGGCGTCGCTTCCTCGGTAACCCAGTTTACACGGTGGACTCTGAAAAAATCTGAACACATGAAGATCAAGCATCCTAGTTTATTTCACCTGGTGATTCAATAGTTTGAGGCTAACCTAACTTAATATAATCGAGCTCAACTTAACATAAAGTAACCTAGCCTAACTTTCTATCATCTAGCCAAATCTAACCTAACCTAACCTAACTAGTCATAATCTTTCATAATTTGGTGGCGATATTTATATACCCTATTGACGATGAAGGTCATGGAGTCATTTATTGTTGGCAAGACTTCAGTGTCCATTCATTCCTTCACTCCCACATTCACTTAACACTGCTACACTCAACTTCCTCATATATTAAATTTACAAAAGTCTATTTTTGTCTATGAAAAAGTTAATAGCGCCGAGCAACCTTGCCTTCACCCTGCCACTTGACAGTGTTCACCTGACGCTGCTGTGAAGCTACACATGTTGTTGCACTCTCTGTGGTTATAGTTACACAAACAAGGAAACAGTGACAGGTATGAGGGGTAAAAGCTTGGAACACAGCAACAGGTAAGAAAGGCGTACACAGTGTCCCCAAACTTGTAAGTCTTCCTTCAACCGGAGAAACATTTGTGGAAAACGTTAAACTGCCGGTACTGGGGGGGGGGGGGGGTCAGGGAAACAGGTGCTAGACCCGTATAGTGTGGCTTTGAGAGAGAAGTATTGTACCATCCAAGAAGCTACGTCATGTTATGTTGCCAACTAAGACTTTCCTGTTCTGTCGGGGTGACCAATCTTGTCGTTATTTGTACTATGTATCTTTATTTATTTTTCTTATTCTTAACCTAAAATATGGCAGCACAGTTGTCCGTACCTGACATAATCAATGAGATTTTATTTAATCGAGGGTTGTGACAGCCCATTATTGTCACCATCTTATTACACTATATAGTTAATCATTCTAAAGTGTTGCTTATACCGTCATTTAATATAGGAGCCTCAAGACGGTAGACCTATAGATAGCCACCAGAATTAGGCCTCTACACTTAACATAGTGATGGATAATTTTTGTGGTACAGTATTTGGTGTTGTTGAGTTATGTTGCTGGTGGAAATTTTTATGACTTTCCTATACTTTGAGGTCTCGTGGTTGGTAATTTTTGGATAACAGGTATTTCTTTTTTGTGAACATTTCAGTATTTTGTCAGTTTGTATATCATTAACTCTATGTATTTCAGACATTTTTCTGTGTAGAATTAATTGATTTTCTCTGTATATATTAGGATATTTTCTTGTGTGTGTATTTTAGGATATTTTACGTTGATTCCTTTGGTTTTGTTGTAATTTTGTAATGTAATCAATGCCTGCAATCGCTAATTAGCCTTGCTTCCGGTTGAGCCAGGTAAGAGGATGTTGTGTCGCAATTTTATATTTCAGAAATTCGAGGTCCTTGAACTAGTGGTGTCGTGTTGTATATTTTCTTCCCTACGTATTATTGTCTTCTTATGATATTGTCTGTATTTTTGTCTTCAAATTTAAATCTTCCTGATTATTGTTGTTGTTTATTTAAAAAAGATGATTTAGTGTTTGTGGGATAAAGCGAGTTTTAAAATGCCTGGATTGTTTTATTACGTATTGCTGTTTTGTTTATCAGTTTGTGTTTGTGTCTTGGTCTCGCTTCCTTGCTTCCTATTACTCATTAGGACAGTGACCTTCTGGTAAATATTGCTTTGCTGTTTTTTTTTTTGTTTTTGTTTTTTTATGGCAGTTGCCCACCAGAGCACAGGTCAATCACCCACATCAGGACCTGGGGCAAAAATATAATAATAATAATAATAATAATAATAATAATGGACCATAAATAAAAAACAAATAAATCAATAGTAAGAGACGATATTTGTATGTTGTGTTGTCAGAGAAACAATTGAGACCCTGCAATTGTGTGTAAATGAGGCAGAAAGTCATATTAGCAACCTGGGACTTGGTCACAGTTTTTGTGATGCCATACGGCAGCAGGGTCTACCATTAGACAACACATTATACTTAATCCCTTGAATATGTTGATTTAACCCCTTGAGTATGATGATTTAGCCCCTTGATAATGGTGATTTAATCCCTTGAGTATGGTGATTTAACCCCTTGAGTATGGTGATTTAACCCCTTGAGTATGGTGATTTAACCCTCTGAGTATGATGATTTAACCCCTTGAGTATGGTGATTTAACCCCTTGAGCACGACGACTTGACCCACTCGAGAATGCTGACTAAATGAAAAAGAGTTACGTGATCGTACTCAAGGGGTTAAACCATTATACTCAAGGAGTTATATAATTGTGCTCAAGGGGTTAAATCAATTATCATTGTACTCAAGGGACCACTGTTGTTTGTACAGGAGCTACTCAAGGGCTACAGTATATATTTTTTGTCTTTATTTATTTTTATATTTATGTATTTATTTATTTATTTATTTATTTACGTATTTATTTATTTATGTATTATGTATTCACTGCTTACTGTACATTCTTGTTGTATTACAGTATTATGGAAAGCATTATGAGTATATGAGTCTTATACAATGAATAACTTGTAATGTAAATCATTATATTTTCTCTTTCCCCAGGTAAGATTTTGCAAGAATTGTCGTCACTTGTAATTGTTGACGCTGCCGCCAGATGACAGCTCTGACCTGTTCTGTGTTATGTCTGGTGACAGGTGTGACGTGGGACCTAATTGACAGGTATATATATATATATTAAGTTTATATATAGTTGGTCTGTTGGTGTATGAATACTCTTCCTTAACAAACACCCTATCACACGCCCTCCCCCCCCCCCCACACACACACACTATACCGTCATGGCCCTTCCTGTAGCCAAAACTGACACTGTGTGGTCTAGAGGTACTTTGCCTATTTGGTATTATACTTTAAAACGTTTTGCATAGTGTCTTGGTAATGGGTATTGACCGATAATTTTTATAGTTGGATGAGTCTTATTTACCTTATGTGGCGGGTCAGGTATTTATTGAAGATGTTGTTGGTTAGGTGATAAATGACGCTTGTATTTATTAGTATATTATTGTTTGTTGTATGTATAAGTGAAATGATCGTTAAAGTATTCTTCTCTTGGTCATTTATCACGTCCAACTGACCTGGAAATAAAGAAATGTCTTATCATATATGTGTATACGATGTTTATCTCGAGTCATTATGGTTCGATGGTTCGTGTTAGGTGAACCATCAAAACAATTCAGAGCCTCGAAGAATTGATGCCCCCAACATGACATCAGTTTCCGCCTCCCTAGCCACTTAGCGTCACCTCTTTTAGGCAGTGAGTTGCCCAGCTGGACCTGTAGGGTTAGTTTATCTCCCTGACACATTATGACTCACTAAATGGTGCAGATGCCAGTGTTTGTTAATTGCCTCCCTTGGTGTTTCTTAATTTATTTTTCTTCGGTACGTGTCAAGCAATTGGTTAATTCACTGCCACACACACACGCACGCTGTTGGCGGCAAGTATTGGATATATACTCTGGTGCCGTTTGAGAAGTTTGTCTATAGTTTTTATTGGCGTGAGTGTGTCTAGACGATGTTTCAATAATGCCTCGGCTTCAATCATGTAAATACACAGACTTTGTCATCTCTTGAGTGTGATGCCTTTATTTAAGACGGTGCTCCTCCCTGATGGCTACTTTAAGAATTACATATAGTTCCGTTTTTAAATCCACTATGTATCAAAATTACGTATTATTTTGAGAACATTATAAAATTAGTCATAATTTTGTAACATTATAGAACACTGAACACATAATACAAAACTGTTATAATCTGGTGTATAATTATCACCAAGCAAGAAAGACACATTTCAAGGTCATCGAAAAGTAATGCTCAAATTTTAAAATACAACCATTTAATGACCAGATTTTATGATACCACCAATTAATCCCCAGATTTTAAGATACATCCATTAATACCCAGATTTTAAAATAAACCAACTAATGCCCAGATTTTAAGATAAACCAATTAATACCCAGATTTCAAGATAAACCAATTAATTCCCAGATTTTAAGATAAACCAATTAATACCCAGATTTCAAGATAAACCAATTAATTCCCAGATTTTAAGATACGACCATTTAAAATCTGGGCTATCCTTGTACCATGATGCTGTATATACCATGATAGGAAGAGTCTCGGGATATATTAGTTGTGATGGAGGGAGAGAGAGAAAAAGAACAACACGACCATTGAGAGAAATCATTTTGGATTTAGAAGAGGGTTAACAGACAAAGGACGCATTAAAGGTGATTATACGATGTTACGAGAGATAGATAGATAGATAGATAGATAGATAGATAGATAGAGTCTTACATACCATACGATTTTTACTCTACAAGGATATGCTAATAACTGATACACTGAAGTGAATAAGGAAGAAATTAATAATAACTAAAGGAAATGAATAATAAGTTGAAAAATGAAAGGCTATAGAGAGGCTGATGATAAATAGTGAATAATTAGACAAGAAGATCTATTTAAAGGCCACGAGGAAGGATAAGGCTGACGATTTTTGGTAGTTAAAGAGTCCACCCACGAAGAGTCCACCCACGAAGAGTACACCCACGAAGAGTCCATCCACGAAGAGTACACCCACGAAGAGTTAAAAAGTACACCCACGAAGAGTCAGATAAGGTTTTGTTAGGTTAGGTGCGGTTAGGTTAGGTTAGGTTCGGTTCGGTTCGGTTAGGTTAGGTTAAGTTCGGTTAGGTTAGGTGCGGTTAGGTTAGGTTAGGTTGTTGTACATGAAGTATTGCTGTTGGGGTGAGAACCAACGAGGAGGTGTATGTATGTATGTATGTATGTATGTATGTATGTATGTAATTGTGTGTGTGTAGTACGTCGCCCTCTTCCTTCCTTTCAAAAAACACAATAATCCTATAGAAAGTAAACAATTGGTGACCCCTTCTACAGGATTAAGAAGATGCTCCGCGCCCTCACCAAAGCTCCCTCATAATCCCTGTGTTGAATACCTCCCTCACGACCTGGGGTGCGTCAGCTGCTGTGTATTAAACCCAGTGTGAAGTAATGGAACTACGCTTATTCGATCACAACCACCACAACAACAATAACCACAACCACCACCACCACCACAACCACCACAACGACAACAACAACAACAACCACCACCACCACAACAACAACCACCACCACCACCACAACAACAACAACAACCACAACAACAACCACCACCACCACCACCACCACAACAACAACAACAACCACAACAACAACCACCACCACCACAACAACAGCAATAAAAACAACCTCAGCCACCCAGACGAGACAACGCATCCAAAACATCATAAGACTAATTCAACATTCTTAATACTAATTCAACATTCTTAATACAAATTCAACATTCATAAGACTAATTCAACATTCATAAGACTAATTCAACACTCTTAATACAAATTCAACATTCAGGGTGAGGGGTGATGGAGGATGAAGGAGGGTAATGGGGAGGACAAAGGGGAGGGGGGGGGGGGGTGTTTCAGCCCATGGGCCACCGGACACAGTAAAACGAGACACAGCGTTAATGATGTGTTCAGCGGAATTCATTATTTTCAGTGCATCAGTCTGGGCCGGTCCCCGTTCTACCCTTTACCCTCTACCCCTTCTCCCTCCCCTCCCCCCCTCCTCCTTTCCTAATTCACCCTTCCCTTCCCTCCTCCCTTGTTCCTTACCTTCCCCTCCTCACCTTCACCTTCCCTCTCCCTACCTCACATTTCTCTTCCTCCCTCCCATTCCTCCTAACTCCCATTCCTCCCTTCCCTCTTTCCTCCTACCTCCCCTCTCATTCCTCTCCTTCCTTCACTCCTTCCTCCTTCTAACTCCCATTCTTCTCCTCCCTCCTTCCCACTACCTCCCCTCTCCCCTCCCATTCTCCTCCTTCCTTCAATCCTTCCTCTTCCCTTCTTCACTCCTTCTCTCTACCTTCCCCCTTCCCTCCCTTCTTCGCCCCTCCCCTTCCCCCGCTCCTTATACATTGTCTGGGGGTGGTGGGAATGGTTGAGGAGAGAAGGAGGGAGAGAGGGAGGGAGGGAGGGAGAGAAGGAGGGAGGGAGGGAGGGAGGGAGGAAGGAAGGTCTTTTGTACACCTGCATCGTTATTTTCTCCAAGATTCCATTGATAAAATTCTCTAGGGTAGGGATTCTAAGACATTTTTTTTCTAATAGTAGATCATATTTTTTTTTTCCGTCAAGAGAAGAAGCTTATGGAGGAGAGAGAGAGAGAGAGAGAGGATCAGGGGGAAATTTATTATATTCACGTCGACAAACTTTATTTTTTCTTAGGGTTGGATCTTGTCGCCATTCACACACACACACACACACACACACACACACTCTGAGTATCCAAACCGTCGATTACGGTAAACTCTGATTAACCTTACCCCCGATTACAGAAACTGAGTTACCTTTCCTAATAATAAACCGATACACAACCCTCCACTGACACGCGGTATGAGGTAAGAATACTCATCCCACGTCTCATCGTTAACACTGAGCCATTGAGATAAATCCTGATTGAAAAAGATTATTCACAAAATTCGGCTCCATTACTAAATTAAATAGATCCACTTATTGAGAACAATCCATTTAGGGAGATAAAAATAATTTAATTTATTTTTATTTTATTTTTTCAGAGAATTGTAATTGGTCAGACTCATTAAAAATATATATTCAATGATTTTATATGAAATGAGAAGGGTATTGTTGTCTAGAGTGACTTTATTCTCTCGCAGGGGAAAAAATAGTGTTTTGTGAAGCTTTAATGAAAGGAATTATACACTGTAAATATTCCCATGAATGAGGAAATTATTATGAATTACAGTCAGGAGAAATAAATTAAGACTGGTTGATTATGAAGGATACAGTTACTGAAACTTTTAATACATCATTTAATTACTTGGTATTGTGTATTGACTCATGATACAAAGATATTTCTTAGTAATTAAAGGTTTAAGGAAGTCGTAGCGTGGGAGAGGAAATTTTTTATCGCGGAAGACTTTATTATTATTGAACCTAGTATAAATATTAACCTCACCTAATCTAACCCCCACCTAAACTAACCTAACCTAACCTAACCCCCACCTAAACTAACCTAACCTAACCTAACCTCACCTCACTTAACCTAACTCCTCCCCCGCCTCAATTTATCGTTAAGGGTTCTTAATCTTCAGGTGAAATAAGCTAATGGAGAAAGAGGTCTTATCTTCAGGTGATCCCTCTTCTCTCATCTACATTATCTAAACTAATCAAGAAATATCTCTTCGCTTCCCAAGGTCATGAAACACACTCCTGAGTTTATATCCTCACTCTAATGGATTATATTGAAACTTTCCTCCTTGCCTCGGTGATGCAGGAGGAGCCCAGAGGGAGGTGAGCGGTTGCAACATGGCCAGGTTCAGTTGCACATGTCTTGAGGTTCAGTTGGGACCAGACCCGACCGCCTTCCCCTCCATAAATTCACAAATTGTATCAAGATGTTTTTTTTTTCCTTCACCTCACCTGCCCAAGTCTTACCTGATGTAGTATATAAACCCAGTAATAGTATATTTATTTTCTTTCTTTCTTTCTTTCTTTCTTTCTTTCTTTCTCAATTCCACAGCCGACACTCCTCTCTATCTTCTAGTGAGAGACTCTTGTTTATGTCTCTCCATCATGTTGTTTGTCTTCTAGTGAGAGACTCTTGTTGATGTCTCTCTATCATGTTGTTTATCTTCTAGTGAGAGACTCTTGTTGATGTCCCTGTATCATGTTGTTTATCTTCTAGTGAGAGACTCTTGTTTATGTCTTTCCATCATGTTGTTTGTCTTCTAGTGAGAGACTCTTGTTGATGTCTCTCCATCATGTTGTTTGTCTTCTAGTGAGAGACTCTTGTTGATGTCTCTCCATCATGTTGTTTGTCTTCTAGTGAGAGACTCTTGTTTGTGTCTCTCCATCATGTTGTTTGTCTTCTAGTGAGAGACTCTTGTTTGTGTCTCCATCATGTTGTTTGTCTTCTAGTGAGAGACTCTTGTTGATGTCTCTATCATTCTCTCCCCCCCTTTCCCTCTCTTTCCCTAGGTCAGTGGTTCTCAACCTTGTTTGCCCCATGCACCCCTTTCACCATATGTCAGAATGTCATTCCCCCTCCTTTCCAAGATTGTCTGCCTCAAAAAGTGCATTCCAAATAATATGCATATAATACTGAAAATCCTTTATTTTTTCCATATTAGTATCAGTTTACCCCCCCCCCCCCTGAAAACCTGAGGGGGGAAATTCCCCCCTGGTTGAGAACCCCTGCCCTAGGCACTGTCCAAGTAAGTACCGCCACTCCCAGACAGTACACGGAAATTTGATGACCCAACTGGCAGAGGGAGGATACGCGGTGAACTACCCAATCTGTGCTGGTTGAGACAGAGAGAGAGAGAGAGAGATAGATGCTGAGGTTGAAGACATTTATGGAAGGAGGTTTGAGAAAATCTTAATGTCCCCTAATAGGTGTTTTGGTCGAGGAAATTTGCATTTTGTGTTTATGTGTTTGTGTGGGTTTGTTTGTATGTTTACGTGTGTTTGTGTATGTGTGTCTGTGTGTAAAGAGAGAGAAATTGTGTAGAGTATAAGAGGTGAGAGTAAATGAGTGAGTGCCATGTGAGAGAGTGTATGTGTGAGTGTGTGTGGGAGCCAGCACGCTACCCCTTGGCCAGAGGAGTATTGATAAGGCGGCAGTGTTAGCTATCAAGAAGTTACGACCGGTCAGTGAGAGCGAGGGAGAGGGCGTGAATGGTGGGAGAGGGCGTGAATGGTGGGAGAGGGGGAGAGGGAGAGAATGGTGGGAGAGGGCGTGAATGGTGGGAGAGGGAGAGAATGGTGGGAGAGGGAGAGAATGATGGGAGAGGGCGTGAATGGTGGGAGAGGGAGAGAATGGTGGGAGAGGGAGAGAATGGTGGGAGAGAATGTTGGGAGAGGGAGAGTGGAAGAAAATGGTGGGAGAGGAAGAGTGGGCGAGAATGGTAGTAGAGGGAGAGTGGGAGAGAATGGTGGGAGAGAATTGTGGGAGAGAGAGAGAGAGAGGGAAAGAATGGTGGGAGAGGGAGAGTGGAAGAGAATGGTGGGAGAGGAAGAGTGGGCGAGAATGGTGGTAGAGGGAGAGTGGGAGAGAATGGTGGTAGAGGGAGAGTGGGAGAGAATGGTGATAA
Organism: Homarus gammarus; assembly: GCA_958450375.1. Taxonomy (NCBI): domain Eukaryota; kingdom Metazoa; phylum Arthropoda; class Malacostraca; order Decapoda; family Nephropidae; genus Homarus; species Homarus gammarus. Next base: position 1,765,608 of record CAUDMG010002508.1, read on the forward strand.
AGGGAGAGTGGGAGAGAATTGTGGGAGAGAGAGAGAGTGGGAGAGGGAGAGTGGGAGAGAATGGTGATAGAGGGAGAGTGGGAGAGAATTGTGGGAGAGAGAGAGAGAGTGGAAGAGGGAGAGAATGGTGGGAGAGGGAGAGAATGGTGGGAGAGGGAGAGAATGGTGGGAGAGGGAGAGAATGATGGGAGAGAATGTTGGGAGAGGGAGAGTGGAAGAAAATGGTGGGAGAGGAAGAGTGGGCGAGAATGGTAGTAGAGGGAGAGTGGGAGAGAATGGTGGGAGAGAATTGTGGGAGAGAGAGAGAGAGAGGGAAAGAATGGTGGGAGAGGGAGAGTGGAAGAGAATGGTGGGAGAGGAAGAGTGGGCGAGAATGGTGGTAGAGGGAGAGTGGGAGAGAATGGTGGTAGAGGGAGAGTGGGAGAGAATGGTGATAAAGGGAGAGTGGGAGAGAATTGTGGGAGAGAGAGAGAGTGGGAGAGGGAGAGTGGGAGAGAATGGTGATAGAGGGAGAGTGGGAGAGAATTGTGGGAGAGAGAGAGAGAGTGGAAGAGGGAGAGAATGGTGGGAGAGGGAGAGAATGGTGGGAGAGGGAGAGAATGGTAGGAGAGGGAGAGTGGGAGAGAATTGTGGGAGAGAGAGAGAGTGGGAGAGGGAGAGAATGGTGGGAGAGGGAGAGAATGGTGGGAGAGGGAGAGAATGAGAGAATGGTGGGAGAGGGAGAGTGGGAGAGATTTGTGGGAGAGAGAGAGAGAGAGAGAGTGGGAGAGGGAGAGAATGGTGGGAGAGGGAGAGAATGAGAGAATGGTGGGAGAGGGCGAGAATGGTGGTAGAGGGAGAGTGGGAGAGAATGGTGGGAGAGGGAGAGAATGGTGGGAGAGGGAGAGAATGGTGGGAGAGGGAGAGTGAGAGTGAATTGTGGGAGAGAGAGAGAGTGGGAGAGGGAGAGAATGGTGGGAGAGGAAGAGAATGGTGGGAGAGAGTGTGGGAGAGAATGATGGGAGAGGGAGAGAATGGTGGGAGAGGTAGAGAATGGTGGGAGAGGGAGAGAATTGTGGGAGAGAATTATGGGAGAGAGGGAGAGAATGGTGGGAGAGGGAGAGAATGGTGGGAGAGGGAGTGTGGGAGAGAATGATGGGAGAAGGAGAGTGGGCGAGAATGGTGGGGGAGGTGGAAAGAGAGTGAATAGATTAAGAGAGAGGGATAGAGAGTGAACAGATTAAGAGAGAGGGATAGAGAGTGAATAGATGGAGAGAGGGATAGAGAGTGAATATAGGAAGAGAGAGGGATAGATATTGAATAGATAAAGAGAGAGGGATAGAGAGTGAATATAGGAAGAGAGGGATAGAGTGAATAGAGGAAGAGAGAGGGATAGAGAGTGAATATAGGAAGAGAGAGGGATGGAGAGTGAATAGAGAAAGAGAGAGGGATAGAGAGTGAACAGATTAAGAGAGAGGGATAGAGAGTGAATAGATGGAGAGAGGGATAGAGAGTGAATATAGGAAGAGAGAGGGATAGATATTGAATAGATAAAGAGAGAGGGATAGAGAGTGAATATAGGAAGAGAGAGGGATAGAGAGTGAATATAGGAAGAGAGAGGGATAGAGAGTGAACAGATTAAGAGAGAGGGATAGAGAGTGAATAGATGGAGAGAGGGATAGAGTGAATAGAGGAAGAGAGAGGGATAGAGAGTGAATATAGGAAGAGAGAGGGATAGAGAGTGAATATAGGAAGAGAGAGGGATAGAGAGTGAATAGATTAAGAGAGAGGGATAGAGAGTGAATATAGGAAGAGAGGGATAGAGTGAATAGAGGAAGAGAGAGGGATAGAGAGTGAATATAGGAAGAGAGAGGGATAGAGAGTGAATAGAGAAAGAGAGAGGGATAGAGAGTGAATAGAGAAAGAGAGAGGGATAGAGAGTGAATAGAGAAAGAGAGAGGGATAGAGAGTGAATATAGGAAGAGAGGGATAGAGAGTGAATAGACTAAGAGAGAGGGATAGAGAGTGAATATAGGAAGAGAGAGGGATAGAGAGTGAATAGATTAAGAGAGAGGGATAGAGAGTGAATAGATTAAGAGAGAGGGATAGAGAGTGAATATAGGAAGAGAGAGGGATAGAGAGTGAACAGATTAAGAGAGAGGGATAGAGAGTGAATAGATGGAGAGAGGGATAGAGTGAATAGAGGAAGAGAGAGGGATAGAGAGTGAATATAGGAAGAGAGAGGGATAGAGAGTGAATAGATTAAGAGAGAGGGATAGAGAGTGAATATAGGAAGAGAGGGATAGAGTGAATAGAGGAAGAGAGAGGGATAGAGAGTGAATATAGGAAGAGAGAGGGATAGAGAGTGAATAGAGAAAGAGAGAGGGATAGAGAGTGAATAGAGAAAGAGAGAGGGATAGAGAGTGAATAGAGAAAGAGAGAGGGATAGAGAGTGAATAGAGAAAGAGAGAGGGATAGAGAGTGAATATAGGAAGAGAGAGGGATAGAGAGTGAATATAGGAAGAGAGAGGGATAGAGAGTGAATAGATTAAGAGAGAGGGATAGAGAGTGAATAGATTAAGAGAGAGGGATAGAGAGTGAATATAGGAAGAGAGGGATAGAGTGAATAGAGGAAGAGAGAGGGATAGAGTGAATAGAGGAAGAGAGGGATAGAGTGAATAGAGGAAGAGAGAGGGATAGAGAGTGAATAGAGGAAGAGAGAGGGATAGAGAGTGAATGGAGGAAGAGAGAGGGATAGAGAGTGAATGGGGGAAGAGAGTGAATAGAGGAAGAGAGAGGGATAGAGAGTGAATAGGGGAAGAGAGGGATAGAGAGTGAATAGAGGAAGAGAGTGAGTAGAGGAAGAGAGAGGGATAGAGAGTGAATAGGGGAAGAGAGAGATAGGAGAAAGAGAACGATAGAGAAGATTCATGAGAGAGAAATGGGGAGAAAACTTATCATGGGGGAGAGAGAGAGAGAGAGAGAGAGAGAGAGAGAAAGGATGGAACTCAAAAGAAAACACGAAGACACAGATAAAAGAAAGAATAACAGGGAAAAGAGGAAAACAATAAAAGGACAATAAAAGGAGGATGTAGGAGGAAGTTAGATAAAAATAAAGAGAAGAGATAACAATATTTGATAAGAGAACGTAGTGTTTAGTGGAAGGAAGATGTGATAACAGAGACCATCTTGGGAATGAAGGTGAATGAAGGCAGTGTTGTGATTTCTATCTTCTTTCATTCCTATTGAGGTAGTATATTTTAATACCAGGGTTGGGGAATGATTTAAATTAACCTGACCTGACCTGACCTGACCTGACCTGACTTAACCTAACCTAACCAACCCTAACCTAACCTAACCTAACCTATTCTAACACATTATAACTTTTCCTCTGTATAAGTTAAATTATTTTCTGTATATTTTTTTCACTTCCAGACCAAAAAAATTAATAAATAAAAAAATTTCGAAATAAATATAAAATAATAAAATATTAATATGACGAAGATAAAGTTACTTAAAAAGAAATTAATAAGCGGTAATTACTTTTATATCTGTCATTAAGTGTAATTAATAACAGTTGTGTAATGCTCTGATATATGTTGGTATAATTAAGTCTGATAACACTTACTCTACAATTATTATCAAACGTATTCATTTCTCTCATAAGCCTCATTTTACCTTCATATTAGACGTACTTATTAGAGCTATCGTACTGAAGTGAGTTTCAGCGAGGTTCATGAATTTCAGATATTTTTAAAACTTGGGTTAATTAATAAACTGTGAGGCATGATTATAGTGTGGGTCAGTGGTCTTTGTTGATGTGTTTACGGGAGAGATACTTAGAGATGAGGAAGGCCATGATAGATAGATGGATGGATAGATAGATGGATGGATAGATAGATAGATAGATGGATAGATAGAAGCTAGGGAGTAATGGAGAGGGGAAGTCAGAAAGAAAGGAGACAGAGAAAGGATGACATAGGATGACTAAGGGAGAGAGAAGACAGTGAGAGAGAGACAGAGAGGGAAAGGAAGACAGAGAGACGATTGTTGAAAGAAAGACAAAGATGGACAGAAGTGAAGTATAAGAGAGAGAGAGTAGCTAGATAGACAGACAGACAGAACATAGGAAAACAGTGACAGAACTTCACTTACACGGAGTAGTCTCTCTCTCTCTCTCTCTCTCTCTCTCTCTCTCTCTCTCTCTCTCTCTCTCTCTCATAGATTTTGATTCACTGCAAGAATTCTCACGGAAATTCAATCTCCCTTTGATAGATTTCTAGTTACCTGGGGAGAGTTCGGGGCCACAAGAACGAGATTTTACGGTCAAAGGGAAGAATGATTTACCGCCGTGTCTCATTCTTCGTATTCGTCTCCGTTAAGGTAAATTTTATTTTTAAGTTTTATTTTTTGTATTTTTTTTTTTTTTCTGTATTTTTGGTACTTTTTGCGAATTTCTATATTTTTTGTATTTCTGTATTTTTTTTTTCGGTGTGATTTGTATGCCATTAATTCGACACTGCTATTCGACTGAAATGTAGAGTTTGCCAAATGACCTCTTACTCGACAAGAACAACCCCAAATGGTCTCTTACTCGACAAGAACAACGCCAAATGACCTCTTACTCGACAAGAACAACGCCAAACGGCCTCTTATTCGACAAGAACAACGCCAAACGGCCTCTTACTCGACAAGAACAACGCCAAACGGCCTCTTACTCGACAAGAACAACGCCAAACGGCCTCTTACTCGACAAGAACAACGCCAAACGGCCTCTTACTCGACAAGAACAACGCCAAACGGCCTCTTACTCGACAAGTACAACGCCAAACGGCCTCTTACTCGACAAGAACAACGCCAAACGGCCTCTTACTCGACAAGAACAACGCCAAACGGCCTCTTACTCGACAAGAACAACGCCAAACGGCCTCTTACTCGACAAGAACAACGCCAAACGGCCTCTTACTCGACAAGAACAACGCCAAATGGCCTCTTACTCGACAAGAACATCGCCAAACGGCCTCTTACTCGACAAGAACAACGCCAAATGGCCTCTTACTCGACAAGAACAACGCCAAATGGCCTCTTACTCGACAAGAACAACGCCAAATGACCTCTTACTCGACAAAAACAACGCCAAACGGCCTCTAACTCGACAAGAACAACGCCAAACGGCCTCGTACTCGACAAGAACAACGCCAAATGGCCTCTTACTCGACAAGAACAACGCCAAACGGCCTCTTACTCGACAAGAACAACGCCAACTGGCCTCTTACTCGACAAGAACAACGCCAAACGGCCTCTTACTCGACAAGAACAACGCCAAACGGCCTCATACTCGACAAGAACAACGCCAAATGGCTCTTACTCGACAAGAACAACGCCAAACGGCCTCTTACTCGACAAGAACAACGCCAAACGGCCTCTTACTCGACAAGAACAACGCCAAATGGCTCTTACTCGACAAGAACAACGCCAAATGGCCTCTTACTCGACAAGAACAACGCCAAACGGCCTCTTACTCGACAAGAACAACGCCAAACGGCCTCTTACTCGACAAGAACAACGCCAAACGGCCTCTTACTCGACGCAGACGACGCCAGACACACACCCAACCAACACTGCCATCGACCGAACCAGACTGCACCAAAATACACCGCCTGACTTAACACTCCTATTCGACACATCTCGCCGTCGAGCAGATTACACCAAATTAAACCTCTCCTCCCGCTCCTATTCGACGCACATTTCGACTCGTGGGCGTAATCCCCTGGTACAATCTCGCCATATTCGATATAATTTTCGAGGCTTTGAACCTCCCAAAAGCTTCGAGTCTCACACCTGTAATTCGAGAGGCAGTTCGACCGCGTAATTCGATTTTCAGAGCTGCTTACAAATTGGGATCTACAGTCTGTGGTGTATTCACGTGGAATTTCCGTCTATAATTTTATTACTTGAATTATATTACTGTTTATAATGCATTTATCTGGATCTTTAGAGAGAATAACTCATGGATGTATATCTCTGAAATATACTTTATACATATTTGTGTGTGTGTATGCCTCTCTCTCTCTCTCTCTCTCTCTCTCTCTCTCTCTCTCTCTCTCTCTCAATAGTACTGTCTAATACCTGCAGGAGAATAACATTGCCGAGGCCTACCTGGACAGCCAACACAACACACCTGCCCTAGTGATGCATAATTAACAGGACTAACGGTAGACTGTCACGAAGACCACCTCCACAGGTATTGTTTACATGTATATTGTTTACCTATGATTTAAAGATCGAGATATAGACCCCCGTAAACAATCAATCAAGGACGAGTATACAGAGTCATGCAAAAAGAATACTCAGATTTTAATAATTCTTTAAAATTGGGGTATTCTTTTTCGATCACACTGTATAATATAACCCTGATCATCTCTTGTGTTATGTGATCTGAAGCCCGTGTCGTCGCTTCTATTAAATGAGATGATGATTGGCGTATGATGTAATGGTCACGTTTCTCTCTGAAGTGACATTTGATATGAGGTGTAATGACATGTTAGATATATATTGGAATAACCACAAGTTAAAGGTAACTAAAACCTTTACATTAACCACAATTACGACTAACAACTATTACAAGTAACATTAACTACAAGGAATTAACCACAATTACAGCTATCAGAGGTCAAGAGATTAACAACAATTATAACTTAATAGATGAATTACACTGATCATACGCGGTTGTTATAATCTGAGTAATACAACAGAGAGAGAGAGAGAGAGAGAGAGAGAGAGAGAGAAATTACACACGTCACCTATTTAAGCTGACGGTGTGGTAATGAGTAGAGATAGATGCGCTATTGCCACTATGATTAACATCTCCCTTGAGGAAGACTAGAGCGAGTGGGAGACAGAGAGGGGAATAAAGAGTGAGAGAAGAGGGAAGTAAAGAAAGAGAGAGAAAGATATGAGACAGAAGAGAGATAGAATATGAGAGGAGAGAAAGATTGCGAACAAGCAAGAGAGAGAGAGAGAGAGAGAGAGAGAGAGAGAGAGAGAGAGAGAGAGAGAGAGACCTTTATCACGTCATCACCTCAAGCCGTAAACTTTCCCTTACACACACACACACACACACCCAAACACACCAAACACAGTGTTTGTGCACTTCGCCGACCGTGTTTATAAGCTGCCGATATCCGATTTACATAATAGATATGATTAATGGAATCGGCTAGAGGCTCAGCTTGACAGCGTTAAGGGGCAACACAATGACAAGTCCGTCAAGCTGGAAGGAGGGGGGGGGAGGAGGGGGGGGGGTAGAGGGATTAGATGCGAGAGATTATTTGCCGAGCGAAAACCGTGTCTGTCTGTCTGTCTGTCTGTCTCATGTTCCATAGTTGTTGACCGAGGAATAATAATAATAATAATAATAATAATAATAATAATAAAAGAAATGATAATAACAATAATAATAACAATAATAATAACATTAATAATAATAGTAATAATAAATAGTAATAATAACAATAATAACATCATCAATAACAATAATAACATCGATAATAACAACAATAATAAAGTTGGGCCCCCTTAAAACGTCACCCAAATTCACTTCAAGATTCAGAAGGTTTGAGTTGAGTGTAATGTTCAGTACCATAGAGAGTAGTTCTTGGTTCTGTCCTTCCCCCATTCTATTTTCTTCTTGTACTGTTTGCTTGAGTCTCTCTCTCTCTCTCTCTCTCTCTCTCTCTCTCTCTCTCTCTCTCTCTCTCTCTCTCTCTCTCTCTCTCTCTCTCCAAGCAAAATTTATGGAATATTAAAAAAAAAAAATCACTCACTGAGTCGAGCTTGTTCACCTCCCTGATTATCATTAAACCCTGATTGTATGTTTTCAACACTAGTGTATGAAGCGGATATTTTGTGTATATTGTTTAGGTTTTGTGTATGAGGTGTATATTTCGCGTATAAGGTGTATGTTTTGTATATTTTTATTTTTATTTGTGTATCATGTATTTTATTTACTGTAAACAATTTAACGTATACGAATTATACGTAATATATTGTTTTTTAATTGGTATGTGTGTGTGTGATGTGTGTGTGTGATGTGTGTGTGTGCTGTGTGCAGTGTGTGTGTGTGTGTGTGTGTGTGATGTGTGATCTGTGTGTGATCTGTGTCTGTGTGTGATGTGTATCTGTGTGTGTGTGTGTGTTTGCGTGTGTGTGTGTGTGCGCGTGCGCGTATTTGGGTATATATAGATATATATATATATATATATATATATATATATATATATATATATATATGTGTGTGTGTGCGTTTGTATATGTGACTGAATAAGTATATGTAGATCTATATACTGTATATGTACAGTCAATATGACTTTATGTATGTCTGTATGATTATTATGTGCACATGAAGTTTCTTACATGACTCGTATGTGTTTTTCCATGTGTACGCGTCAACACGGCCATCAAACAGTTGTACAAACAAAGAAAAACTCGGCCATAAAAGAGATTTCGTTTTAGATGGTAATTAATACATCGTTATAATTTTATGACAACATCTGAACAAACAACTCTCTCTCTCTCTCTCTCTCTCTCTCTCTCTCTCTCATTAACCTCCATCTTTACACTTCTCATCATCTCTTCCTCTTACTGCTCTTTTTGCTTTTCCTCCTCTTACTCTCTTCTTGCCCTTCCTCCTCTTCCTTTTCCTTCTCTCCCTCGTCTTCTTCCTCCATTCCTCCTCCTCCTCCTCCTCCTCCACCTTCTTCCGCTTCCTCCTTCTCTGCTTCCTCGTTTTCCCTCTTTTCCTCGTCTTTATCTTTCTTCTCCTCCTCCTCTTCCTCCTTCTGCTCCTCTTCTTCCTCCTCTTCCCTCACTAACATGGAAGAGGTCAGAGAGGCGGCCGTAGTAATGTTAGTATTCTATCCGGTACTCCACGCTGTTCCCAGCCCTTCCTACATAATGGAAAGGAGGCCCCCAGATCTCGATTCTCCAGGCCTCTGTGACACGAGATTGGAGAGGGTCGAGTCCAGGAGATGTGTAGTGTCGAGGGGCCAGCTGCGTCGAATATTGATGCCTCCCTCGCGCGCCCAGATTGTTGAAGTTATCGCGCAACTAGCATCTCGAGTATCGCACGCTGGTAAACAGAGATTTCGTACGTGGTCAGAACAAGTTGTCGTGCTTTGTCTCTGATGCTGTTCTTGTTTAAAAGTAAAAGGATTTTGTAAAGGGAAAGTTAGCACACGACTACCAGCCAGAGTGTCGCAGAATCGTATTCTCAGATTTGGTAATTCATTGTAAGGTTTATTTCTTTGGTTAAAGCACAACTATTACACGTTAATGAGTACATGTATAGTATTATAAGTTGCTATACATTGTACGTAGACCAGGTACTGTTGATGGTGTAATTACTGTAGACCAGGTGCTGTTGATGGTGTAATTACTGTAGACCAGGTGCTGTTGATGGTGTAATTACTGTAGACCAGGTGCTGTTGATGGTGTAATTACTGTAGACCAGGTGCTGTTGATGGTGTAATTACTGTAGACCAGGTGCTGTTGATGGTGTAATTACTGTAGACCAGGTGCTGTTGATGGTGTAATTACTGTAGACCAGGCGCTGTTGATGGTGTAATTACTGTAGACCAGGTGCTGTTGATGGTGTAATTACTGTAGACCAGGTGCTGTTGATGGTGTACTTACTGTAGACCAGGTGCTGTTGATGGTGTAATTACTGTAGACCAGGTGCTGTTGATGGTGTAATTACTGTAGACCAGGTGCTGTTGATGGTGTAATTACTGTAGACCAGGCGCTGTTGATGGTGTAATTACTGTAGACCAGGTGCTGTTGATGGTGTAATTACTGTAGACCAGGTGCTGTTGATGGTGTACTTACTGTAGACCAGGTGCTATTGATGGTGTACTTAAGTAACGCTACAGTGTACTGTATCATGAAGATTTTACCTAGTTCAAGTTATGACACAACTAGGGGCCGAGTATTGCACGTTGGTAAACACACACGTCCTCAGTAGATATACAAGGTGTTAGTGTGCTTAGTCCGGGAAGCGTTCAAGGTCTCCTGTTAATTACCAAGCAGTGATCTTCTTAATACTCGGGATATCATGTGCTTAGTCGTGTAATGTTGACGAAATTTAGTGTCTATTATTTTACGGAGATATTGCGAAAGAGTGATTATAGTGTTTATATATACTAAAATTCCTAGTAACTGTGTTTATATATATATACTAAGATATCTAGTAACTGTGTGATACTTTTTGTAAACACTCGATCATGGTTATCACACCAGGATATAAACAGCTGTCGTAGGAAGGAACTAACACATAACCTAGACCCAGATGTTGACGACACAGATGTTGCCGGAGTAGACGCGTGTGTGGGGTGTTGTTGATGGACACATTTGTTGGCCGAGGCGGTGATAGATGAAGACATCACTGGCTGGTACACTCGGTTGTCGTACACAGCGGCGGCCACTACCACCCCGCTACACTATACTCGGGCACGTATTTACATCTTATTCTAAACACGAAATTAAGATATATACTTTACATACAATATATAAAGGTAAATATAAGAAAAAAAATAAACACATGGAGGGAAAATAAAGATAGCAGTATGTTAAAGTTTCATAATGAGACACTATGCACTTTGGTATGCAGTTATCTCATGGTGTAATGCAGTGATACCGTAACTTAAAAGTGAGTTGGACAGAGTTAGGACATTTGGTGGTGCATTTGGCGTCGTTTCGGTCTCCATCACAGCGCCTGTAAGTGGTAACCAATGGCAAAATCCACAGCGGGGGGAAAAAAAGTGACAATATCTCGGAGTTTGTGTTTTCGTATTTGCAGGAGAATATTGATGGACTGCCAGTGTTAACGCGGCCCCAATGTTATTTTTTCTGTTGTTGTTTTGCTGTGGTGGGCGGAGGGTGGTGGGTGGTGTGGTAGAAGGCAGGGGTGGTTGTTGTTGTTGTTTGTTGTTGTTGTTGTTGTTGCACGAGTTCTTTCTCCCCCCCCTCTGATGGTGGTAGATGTTGCTTTCACATTGCACTTTTGTTGTTCTGTGATCCTGTTTGGCTGCATGATGCAAAGATGGAGAGAGAGAGAGAGAGAGAGAGAGAGAGAGAGAGAGAGAGAGAGAGAGAGAGGTAATGATTTTAATCTATGGTTATTTACCCGGTCATTACTATTCTGGTCCACCACACTACTCAACCACCACACCAACAACCACACTACTCAACCACCACACCAACAACCACACTACTCAACCACCACACTATTCAACCACCTCACTACTCAACTACCACACCAACAACCACACTACTCAACCACCACAACACTCAACCACCACACCAACAACCACACTACTCAGCCACCACACTACTCAACCACCACACTACTCAACCACCACGCCACTCAACCACCACGCCACTCAACCACCACACTACTCAACCACCTCACTACTCAACCACCACACCAACAACCACACTACTCAACCACCTCACTACTCAACCACCACACCAACAACCACCACGCCACTCAACCACCACGCCACTCAACCACCACGCCACTCAACCACCACGCCATTCAACCTCCACACCATTCAACCACCACGCCACTCAACCACCACGCTACTCAACCACCACGCCACTCAACCACCACGCCACTCAACCACCACGCTACTCAACCACCACAGGATCACCACTCGACCGGTTCACGACGCCACCGGTTCACCACTCGACCGGTTCACCACTCCACCGGTTCACCACACCACCGGTTCACCACACCACCGGTTCACCACAGGACCACCACACCACCTCCTTACACGCCATAATCTCTCAGGGAAACACATTACACACGGCGTAACGACAAGACAAATTACATTTTCATATCGTAAAATCCTCTTTAATGTGTGGCCGTAAAGTCTCATTGATGACACATAAAGCGGGTTTATTGATGAATTAGCAGCGGCCTAACACCCCTAAATATGAGGTATTGATGAACCTGTCCATTGGTGGGCAGTGATGAATATTATACAGGTGTGTGCCGGTGGATTAATTAAGGATGATGAGAAACAGGTGAGTTGTGTCATAATCATTGTGGGTTTGTTGTTTTATTGGCTCTGATGACATACCCCCCCCTCTCTCCCTCTCTCTCCCTCTCTCTCTCTCTCTCTCTCTCTCTCTCTCTCTCTCTGCTCCTTCAGAGGGAAATTAGCTCAATATTTTAATTCAACTCAAAGCAATCAAACTCTTTCCATTTTCTATTTCCAGAGTTTAAAGTGAAAGCAATTATACTTCTCCCAAAGTTCCTTGTGGACTCTTGAGCCGTACAGGGACTAGCTAGATACTGTATGAAAAATAGTTCCTCGGCGTGACCATTTCTTCCTGTGTAGCTCTGGTTTAAAACACACGTGGGGGGTTTGATGGGTCTTTTTGTTTTTGTTTGTTTGTTCCTCTGTCTACTTTTCTTTTCATTTTTTCTTTTGCTGTTGTTCGTAGTTGTGGTAGGAGGAGCCGTTTTGTTGTTGTTGGTATTGTTGTTGCTGTTGTTGTTTTGTTTTTGTTCATAGTTGCGGGGAGGGAGGGAGGGAGGAAGGAAGTGAGAGGGAGGGAGGGAGGAAGGAAGTGAGTGGGAAGGAGGGAGGAAGTGAGAGGGAGGGAGGGAGGAAGGAAGTGAGTGGGAAGGAGGGAGGAAGTGAGAGGGAGGGAGGGAGGAAGGAAGTGAGTGGGAAGGAGGGAGGAAGTGAGAGGGAGGGAGGCACGACAATAGTAAGGCTTCAGACTCATATTTTGTGACAGCTTAATGACGGGATGAAGACCTCAGCTTGCTCACCAGGTTCACGGTTGAGAAGCTTAACAGCTTAGAAGGAGGCCCCCCTTACCTCCCGCTCCCCCTTATCCCCCCCTACTAGGCAAGGCCACCTCCCATACACTACTTTCTTCCCCACTTTCCCTCCCCCTTCCACACCACTTCCCCCCCTGATTTCCTTTTTTCCTATCCCATCATTCCTTTCCTTACCCTCCCTCCTCCTCTCAGTATCTCTCCTCCTCCTCCTCCTTTTACCTCCTTCTCTCTTCCTAGTTTCCAACCTCACCTTGCTCTTCTCTTCCTTCCTACTCCCCTCACATATCTTCCTCCTTTCCCTCCTCCGTCCCTCTTCTCCATGCCTCCTCCTACTTCCCATCACCTCTCACTTTCTCCTCTCCTCTCTCCCACTCCCCGCCCTCTCCCTCCTCCTCTCACGTCTCTCTGAGGGAGGTAGTGCGTCTCACCTCCCACAAGCCTCTTCGCTTATAATCCAATTAACTTTCTCTCAGCTTCGTCTCACATGTCCCTTTTGCTCCCAACTGTCCTCACAGAACCGCTGCCTTCTAGCAGAAACTGCTGAGCACGTCACCTACTTATTAGCAAGAAGTGCTGAGGAAGCTCACTACTTATTAAAGGAAAGTGCTGAGTTTTTCCTCGACGCTTCTCATTAGTAGGGGTGTTGATCAGGCTCCCTACTTACAGAAGGAAGTGATAAGTATGCCAGTTACTTATAGTATAGTTAGTGCTTTGTAGGCTCCTTATTTATAGCAGAAGTGCTTAGTAGGGTTGCTACCTACAGAAGGAAGTGTTTACCTACTCATGATAGGAAGTTCTTAGCGTGTTTACTGCTTATAAGCGGAAACTGATGAATTTTCACGCTACTCACCCGTAAGAAATGCTGAACTTATCATATATTAGAAGCAGGAGGTACTTGGTCCGCTCTCTGCTTAATACCGGAAAATACTGAGAGTCAACACATCATACCGCGTCTTTTGACCTGCAAACTGTCGTCTCAGAAAACCACTGCGTCTTAGCTTAAATGTTTCTCAGAACAGCTGCGACGTTTTACCCGGAAAAGAGGAAACATTTGACCGAGAAAAATATAGAGGAATGTTAAAGAACTGTTGATGTATTACAGTATATATGTTGAGGATAAAACTGTACACTATTAAGGGAACGTTTGATTATATATAGCTAGAACTCTCTCTCTCTCTCTCTCTCTCTCTCTCTCTCTCTCTCTCTCTCTCTCTCTCTCTCTCTCTCTCCACTGTTTAACATTTCATCTCCTTTCGCATTTTATTGTTCACTTCATTCACCCTTTCTCTGCCCTACCCCTTCACCCTTTTTCCATACCCTGCCCCTTCAGCCCTTCCATACCCTGTCCCTTCACCCTTTTTCCATACCCTGCCCCTTCACCCCTTCCATACCCTGCCCCTTCACCCTTTTTCCATACCCTGCCCTTCACCCCTTCCATACCCTGCCCCTTCACCCCTTCCATACCCTGCCCCTTCACCCCTTCCATACCCTGCCCCTTCACCCCTTCCATACCCTGCCCCTTCACCCCTTCCATACCCTGCCCCTTCATCCCTTCCATACCCTGCCCCTTCACCCCTTCCATACCCTGCCCCTTCACCCCTTCCATACCCTGCCCCTTCACCCCTTCCATGCCCTACCTCTTCACCCCTTCCATACCCTGCCCCTTCACCCCTTCCATACCCTGCCCCTTCAACCCTTCCATACCCTGCCCCTTCACCCCTTCCATGCCCTACCTCTTCACCCCTTCCATATCCTGCCCCTTCACCCTTTTTTCATACCCTGCCCCTTCACCCTTTTTTCATACCCTGCCCCTTCACCCTTTTTTCATACCCTGCCCCTTCACCCCTTCCATACCCTGCCCCTTCACCCCTTCCATACCCTGCTCCTTCACCCCTTCCATACCCTGCCCCTTCAACCCTTCCATACCCTGCCCCTTCACCCCTTCCCTTACGTCCCTATCCTTAATCTCCTTCCCTTCCACCTTTCCCATACATCACTGCACCTTCCCCTTCTCTATTAAACGTATGTTATTCCTCTTCCAAAGGGCTCATGATCTCTTACCTTCCCTTTCACCCTTCACCCTTATACCCTTACCTCCCCCCTTACACCCCCACCTTCACCCTTACCTCCCCCCTTACACCCCCACCTTCACCCTTACCTCCCCCCTTACACTCCCACCTTCACCCTTACCTCCCCCCTTACACCTTCACCCTTACCTCCCCCCTTACACCCCCACCTTCACCCTTACCTCCCCCCTTACACCCCACCTTCACCCTTACACCCTCATCCACGACCCCGCACTCCTTTCTATTGACACCCATCTCTACACTTTCCCCTTACCCCTTTTCCCTCCCCCTCCCTCTCCCTCCCCACTAATCTTCCCATTTCCTCCCGTTCTCCATTTCTCCTCTCCTCCCCTCACTCAACCTTCACCCCACTCTCTCAAAATTTTCTCTCTGCTCCCCCTCTTCCTACATTCCCCTGATCTCCTCCCCTATTCTCCCCTCTCCCGTCTCTCCTTTTCTTTTCTGTCCCTCGCCCACCTCCCTCACCCCTCCCCCTTCTCCACTCTCCCCTACCTACTACCCCCTCTTCCCCTCCCCATCCTCTCTCCCCCTTTCCTCACCGCTCATGGCATGAAGACCGAAGCCATAAACGGAGAGAATTGTTAGTCGGTGAATTTCTCTCTTCTTCTTCTTCGTCTTCATCTTCTTCTTCTTCGTCTTCATCTTCTTCTTCTTCTTCTTTTTCTTCTTCGTCTTCGTCTTCTTCACTCTATCTTTTTCTTTCCGCTCCCTCTCCTTTTCCCTCTTCTCTCTTCGTTTTCTCTTCTTTCTCATTCCTTGTTTTTTGTTTTACTCCCATCATTCCTCCAGACCGATTTAATACAGTTCCTTCTCATAAATCAGCCTCTCCCTATTCGTTCTCCTTCCTCTCTTCTCTCTCTCTTTCTCTTACTCCCTTCTTCTCTATTTTTTCTAATGTTCTCTTTCTTCTTTTTTACCCTTTGTTCATTTACTATTTCGCAACCCGTTTCCTTTCCTCTTCCTTCTTTTTTCCTTTACCTCCCTGCCTTCTCCATTTTCCCTTTCTTCCTTTCCTCCTTTTCTCTTTTCCTCCTTCCCCTTCATCCTTTCCCGCTTTCCCCCCTTCCTCCTTCTTACCCCATTTCCTCCCTCTTTTTTTAATTTTTCTTCCTCTTTATCCTTTCCCTTTTTTCCACCTTTCCTCCTTCCTTTTCCTCTTTCCTCACTCACTATATAGCTTCTTTCCTTTCTTTCCACCCTTCTTCCTTCTTTTTCCTTTTCCTCCCGCTCTCCTTTCTTTCCATCCTTCTTCCTTCTTTTCCTCCCTCTCTCCCTTCTTTCCACCCTTCTTCCTTCTTTTCCTCTCCCACTCTTCCCCCTCCTGTCCCTCTTTTCCTCACCGTGTTGTCATCCTCCATTACCATAACGTGTCAGAGGGTCTCCAGTAGGGTGATGTAAAACGCTTCCTTCTCCCATTGCCGTCGTCTGAATGTTTCGACACCTTACGCAAATGTGGACGACGGGTTGGCGTAAAATGCGTATGTGTCATGTATAGGTAATAGGGTAACAGGTAGGGTAATAGGAAAGGTGTTTTTATTTATTTTTTTGTGTTTTTGGTAGAGGGTTTGTGTTTGAGGTCGTGTTTGTTTTTTTAAAAGGGGTGAAGCTCAGGGGGGTCGCATCATAAGCCTACGATATATAGATGGGAGATGGGTGTAAAATGTGTATATTACAGAGATTATTTGGAGAATAGGTGGTGTTCTGTGCGTGTGTGTGGGGGGGGGGGGGTGAATGTATTATGGTCAACATGCTCGCCTCTCAAGTGAGTGGACCCGGGTTCGATCCCCGGGCCGGGTGAAACTATGGGCAAGTTTCTTTACGCCATTTGCCTCCGTCTACCCAGCAGTAATTGAGAACCTGGATGTTAATCGATTTGCGGATCGCATTCCGGGGTAATAGTTAGCCAGTGCAGTTGGCGAGTTGTTCGGTCTTCTCGGTCTATTCCTTGACACTGGTTAAGGCAACTCGTTAACTCAGGGTGTGGTTGTTGTGTTGGCGACAGCTTCTACACCTTAAACAAACTAACACCTAGGTGGCCCGAGGACCGGCCATCCTCGTACACGAGGAGCAACAATTTTGTATGTATGTATGTATGTATGTGTGTATGTATGTATGTATGTATGTATGTATGGATGGGTGTGTCTATGTGAGGTGTGGGTGGGTGGAGACAGGCGGTATATTTGGGTGTTGGTTTAAGCCGCAGGTTTAATGGTTTTTTTTATGGTTTATGTTGTCCTGGGGGGAGGTGTTCTCTCATCTTGTTTACACGTTAGTTCAGTCCTCTTATTCACGCTGACAGCATCTTATCTCTGCCTGGGTTTATTTTGGTTAGGTTGGGTGAGGTTAGGTTAGGTTAGAGTAGGTTAGGGATAGGATAGGGTAGGGTAGGGTAGGGTAATCGTAAGGTTAAGTTTGATTTCATTTAATTAGGCTAGTTAGGTTAGCTTAATCGTAAGGTGTGATAAGGTTAAGTTAGCTTAATTGTAAGGTGAAATAAGGTTAGGTTAGGTTAATTGTAAGGTGAAGTACTAGTGTTCAGTTTGTTATATTGTGATATGTTGAGTTAACTTAAGAGGATATAGTTACTCCAGAAATTACTAGTGTATATTGGTGTGTGTGTGTGTGTGTGTGTGTGTTATAAATAATAATAATAATAATAATAATAATGATAATAATAATAATAATAATTAACGGTTTATTGAAAAAGTCGGCAGCCCGAAGGCTGAAAATATACATTGGACAAAAATGACTTATTACATACAAAGACATGGGGTGAGTGGGTCGTTTAACAAAAGCTTTCATTACTGAAAGAAGAAGGAACAATGATTGAACATACAAATTATTATAGTTTACAGTTGATGGCCCGGGCCGGGGCTGGTCATGGAGACACCGGGTGGTGTGGTGTTCACGTGGTGTAGTAACTCGTCCTCGGGTGTTGATATGAATGACCTAACGTGGTCGTGGAGACACCAGGTGGTGTGGTGTTCCCGTGGTGTAGTAACTCGTCCTCGGGTGTTGATATGAAGGACCTCACGTCAGTGTAATAATAATAATAATAATAATAATAATTAACGGTTTATTGAAAGAGCTTGGCAGCCAGAAGGCTGAAAATATACAGTTACATATTTGGGGAATGGGTTACGAATTACAAATAATATACAAGTAACATAAGTGACACAAATAAGACATATAATAACTAGATGGGGAAAAGCTCAAACTACAGTTCATTTCAACATAGTGACAGTGTAAGGAGCAGTGTTTACTGGGAGTGAATACACTGATTTATTACAAGTTATTGATAATTTTTACAATGGTTGGGCCTGGGCTGTTCTTATAGCGATCAGTTCGTGCACGTATGGGCTGGATGCGGTTGTGGTGTCGAACAGCAATTCTCGGACAAGGGATCTCAGGTGGTAGTAGGAGCCGGTGTCGGGGATGGTGTAGAAGCTTCTTACCAAATTTGCAGATGAGGTCGTGGTGATGGTCAGTGAGAGTCGAAAGGGTCAGTGTGTTGAGCGCTTCTTGATATGTGGAGTAGGAAGGAGAGAGAATAATCTTGCATGCCCTCTTTTGCACTTTTTCTAGGTGTTTACGTTGTGTGGCATTTAGGGAGGAAGACCAGGTGGGGGAGGCATAGGTGAGCTTGGGAAGTATGAATGTTGTGTAAACACTGAGGAGCTCGTGTGCAGGAACTCCGAGGGACTTGAGTCGGCGGAGGAGGTGGAGACGGAAACTGGAGGATTTGATAACTTCACTGACGTGTGGTTTCCAATTTAGTTTGTTGTCTATGGTGACGCCGAGGAGCTTCGTGGAATCTACAACCTGGAGTGTGTTCGGACCTAGAGTAATGGAAGGAGGTGGGACAATGTCGGAGGAGAGGTTGATGTGCATAACCATGGTCTTGGTATGGTTGATGGTGACATGGTTGTTGGTGGCCCAGTTTTGGAGACTGTTCAATAAATCCTGAAGGGCGGTATAGTTGGGAGCAGAATTGTTGACGCTGATCCCAGTGGTGGAGTCGTCGACATATTTCCAGCGAGCAGGGGTTTCTCTTAGGGCATCATTGATGAGCATAAGGAAGCAGAGTGGTCCCATCTTGGTGCCTTGGGGGACGCCACAGGTGAGTGACTGAAAGGTGGAGACAGCCCCTCGGAAGCGTACAGCTTGGCGTCGGTCACTGAGGAAGTCTGTAAGCCATGGTATAAGACTTCTCCGAAGCCCGAGGTCAATAGCTTTGTTGATGATTATATTGTGGTCGACTAGGTCGAACGCTTTAGTGAAATCAATGAAGGCGACAGCTACAGACGTTTTTCGTTTCTCGAGATGGCGGTATATGTAATCGAGAAAGCTGACAAGACAGTGAGTGGTGGAGGAAGTTTTTTATGTTGCCAAATTGCTGAGGGTCTACGACTCCTGCAATATCAGCATAAGCCCAGTCGAACACAAAACTTTCACAGATTAGGCTGGGTATTGGGGTGATTGCAATAGGTCGTAGCTGATTTAAGGATTGTGGGCTGGTTGACTTGGGCACTGGTGCGTGTGTGTGTGTGTGTGTATCTCTGCATGTGTCTGTGTCTGTATTTAGATAAAAAATTCAAACTAAAATATCTACCTGTAGATTACAAAAAAAATCCACACCCGAATAAATTCGTTCAAAATCACAGGTATATATAAGTTAATTAGCAATATCTGGCACAGGTAAACAAAGCTGGCACACCTGCCGGAGTCTGGCCGAGAGAAATATAAAACCCCCACTATTTTTCCCTCAACACCGGCGATGAATTATATATATTAATCAGAGCGCCACTTTTTACCTGATAGTAATAATAGTAACATAATTATCCCATTTACAGAGTTAAAAAAGCTGCAAAAATGAGTCGAGTTGAATGTGATTTTTAACCTGGCTATTGAGACACGAGGAGCTCGTTGTTGTTGTTGGTAGTGGTAATATATATATATATATATATATATATATATATATATATATATATATTAACCTAGGCAAAATTTTCTTTGGTTAGATGTGGTTATGTTTTATCTTGGCTTGGCTTGGGTTAGGTTTGGTTAGGAATACTTTACAACGTGTGATGTGAATAATAATATTTGTGTGTAAATATTTCAGTGTAGAAGTATCGTATAAACAAACACACACACACACACACACACACACACACACACACACAGATAATATATGTAGCAAAACTTTTGGCAAGTCATCAGTATTAATGTTCTCATATGTCACTGGGCGATTTTTTCCATCATTTCCAAAAAATCATTGAAATGGTAAATCATTAATGAAGTTGACTCATTTTAGATGGAAAAAACTACAAAATGCGTATACATTAATAATTTATAGGCTGATGTTTTTGGAGAATTTCGCTTGTCTCCGTACCGAACCGAACCGAACCGAACCGAACCGAACCGAACCCGAAATTACGTACTCTATATATACTTATCAATACAGTAAAAGCTATATCCTATTTGCTATGCTGATTTTTTTCTTAATGAGGAAAAGTCCCAATCTGTGGAGGGATTTTTTTTAAAGAGGAAGTAGAATCTCATGTTAAAATTGAATTGAATTTTGAATTGAAACATTTTATTTAGCCAGAAAAATACAGACACAGAGTGGGTAATAATAAGGAAATAAAAACTGAGCGGAATACAGAAACAATTTGGATAGAATGAAGCGACGGTCGGGAAAAATTAATCACAGGAGTAATATATAGACCTCCCAATCTTGATGGAGTCAATGAGCGACTTATCTGGGATGAAATGCGCAGGGCTTCCCTACACAACAAAGTCTGTATAGTAGGCGACTTTAACCTTGGCCAAATAGATTGGACTGACCTTACAGGTAACTCAGAAGCAGAAGATTTTCTCGAGACTATCCAGGACTGTTTCCTAAGTCAACATATAACTGAACCCACTAGGGGTAATAATATACTCGATTTAGTTCTGTCAAACAGAGAAAACCTCATTAGCAGGGTCGAGGTAAGGAACGAATTTGCAAACAGCGATCACAAAGAAATTAGATTCCAGTTAGACTTTCAGGGCAGACGTAAGGAAAATTCCACTAAAGTACCAGATTTCAGAAGGGCGAACTTTGACAGTTTAAAGAGGCAGCTGAGAGAGGGGATGTCGCGCTTGGCCATGAACCTGTCAGATGACACCGACCTGATAACGAGATCTGAGATTGCCGAGTTCCACGACAATTTAAATAGTGAGTTACTTAATGCACAAAAGCAGAACATACCATACAAAAAACTCAGATCAGACAACAATGACCCTAAATGGATTAATAATTATTTAAGGAACATCATTGGCCAAAGGAAGGCTATAGGTAGAAGGATAAATCGTGGAGAAATTCACCTCCGGGACTATTATAGGGTATTGGCGAGTTGGGTTAAAACCGAGATAAGGAAAGCAAAGAGGAATAATGAGGTAAGGATAGCAAGGGAGGCGAAGACAAACCCCAAAGGATTCTACCAAATGTATCAAACTAAAACACGAGAAACGATTGGACCAATACGGTCAGACACCGGCGAGCTCACTGATAAAGACAGAGAAATGAGCAATAATTTGAATAAATATTTTTCAACAGTTTTCACCACCGAAAATTTAAACATGATACCGGAGGCACCGACTCTATTCAGAGATAGTGAAGAAAACAAATTAAGTGAGATAGTAGTGACTAGTAACGATGTTAGTAAGCAAATAGACAAACTAAAGCCTAATAAGTCACCTGGTCCCGATGAGATATTTGCCAGAGTATTGAAGGAATGTAAGGAAGAGCTTAGTATGCCCTTAGCAAAGTTGTTTAACATGTCCTTAAAAACAGGTGTAGTACCAGAATCCTGGAGGATAGCGAATGTAATACCGATTTTCAAGAAGGGGGATAGATCACTATCCTCTAACTACCGCCCAATCAGTCTAACATCAATAGTAGGCAAATTACTGGAAGCAATCATCTCAAACTCTATTCGAAATCACCTGGAGAAGCACAGATTGATCAATGATTCCCAACATGGCTTCACAAGCGGACGCTCTTGCCTAACTAATCTATTAACATTCTTTTCATCAGTTTTCGAATCGGTGGACGAGGGGCACAATTATGATGTGGTATATCTCGACTTTAGCAAAGCCTTCGACAGAGTCCCCCACGAAAGACTAATTAGAAAGGTAGAAGCACATGGCATCAAAGGTGACATCCTTAAATGGATTAGGGCGTGGTTACAGGACAGGAAACAGCGAGTGAGCATTAGCGGCACTAAGTCCCATTGGAGCAATGTCACAAGTGGCGTTCCCCAAGGCTCAGTACTTGGACCATTATTGTTTATTATATACATAAACGACATAGATATCGGCATAGACAGCAACATGAGTAAATTTGCTGATGACACTAAAATAGGACGTGTTATCAAATCTGACGAGGACTCGGCAAAACTACAGTAAGATCTAAACAAATTTTTCGAATGGTCTGAAAAATGGCAGATGAAATTCAACGTCGACAAATGTAAAGTACTCAGTATAGGAGATGTAAACAGGGAAACCAGATACCAGATGAACAACGATGCCATAGAGAAATCCGACTGCAAGAGAGATTTAGGAGTAATGATAAGTAGGAACCTTAAGCCAAGTAAACAATGTGTTTTTGCTTGTAACAAGGCTAATAAAGTACTTGGGTTCATACAAAGGAGTGTTAGTTACAAGACTAGCGAGGTCATCCTAAAACTGTATCTTGCTCTTGTGAGACCGCACCTGGATTACGCAGTTCAGTTCTGGTCACCGTATTACAGAATGGATATAGAATCCTTGGAAAGAATTCAGAAGAGAATGACAAGACTAATCCCGGGCATTAGGAACCTTGAGTATAGAGACAGGTTAAAGCATCTTAATTTGCACTCCCTTGAGAGACGTAGAGCGAGGGGCGACCTGATAGAGGTGTATAAGTGGAAGGCAGGGCTAAACAAAGGGGACATTACTAAGGTACTCAAATTATCCAACCAGGAGCGAACTCGTAACAATGGTTTTAAATTAGACAAATTTAGATTTAGGCGTGAAATAGGTAAACACTGGTTTGGAAACATAGGTTGGATGCTTATATGAGCAATAGGGGTTGGGTGTAAACGGGACTGCCCAGTATGGGCCAATAGGCCCGCTGCAGTTTCCTCCATTCTTGTGTTCTTGTGTTCTTGTGTAGTAAGTGCGGGAATGCTGGAAAGTTTCAAAAGTAGACTGGATTGATTCATGGATGATAGAGAGTGGTAGTAACTCTCGACAGGAGCTGCCATGCACAGGCTAACCGGCCTATTTTTTTTTTTTTTTTTTTTTTTTTTTTTTTTTACACGGGGATTAGCCCACCCGGGCACAGGTCACTGACCCACATTGGGGCCTGGGCGGCGAAAATTTAATAATAATAATAATAATAATAATAATAATAATAATAAAAATAAATAATAGTCACAATAATTCATAATAAATAAAATTTATGATAAAACGAACAAAAATAAAATAATGAAATAATGATGATAATAATACAGAAACTGTAGTAATAATGATAATAATAATATTAATAATAAAGAAATGTAAATAAAAAAAATATCAAAAGTGAGAAACGATATATGTATGTTGTGTTGTTAACGGTAAGAGAAACAATTGAGACCCTGCAATTGCGTGTAAATGAAGCAGAAAGTCAGATCAGCAACCTGGGACTTGGTCACAATTTTCAAGATGCCATATGGCAGCAGAGTCTACCATTGGACAACACATTATGCTTCCAATGTCTTCCCAGGCGGTAGTACCTCCCTGTTTGGTAGCTGCCTACTACCTGCCTATTGCAGACTCCTTATGTTCTTATAATAATCTATAATTATTTATGTTTGTTTACAATAATTGAGTAATTTTGCTGCCTGTTTATCAGTATTTATTAATTCTAACATCACATACTAATTTATTCATTTATTTCTTTATCTAATTTTTTATACTTATTTGTTCAATTGGTTAACCTGAAGATTACAAACGCCTGTTTATTTCGCCTGATGATTAAACACCTCTAACTTCTCACCTAACTTAACCTAACCTAATCCCCCAGGTAATATCAGGGTATTTAATCATCTGATGAACTAATCTGGGGTGCTTAATCTTTAGATGAACTAATCTAGAGTGCTTAATCTTCAGGTGGTCCCATTCAATTTTAAATCGTACCCCGCGTCAGTTGAATTATATCTCAGACAAAATTCCCTTCCCCCGCTAAACCGATCGATAATACTGCAAGTTAGTCTAAGTCAGGTGTGTGCAAGTCTTCCGCCACGCCAGGTAGGATTACACTAATTGGTTTCCCAGGTAAAAGAGGGTGGGGTCGGCCGTCACTTACCGAGGCTCTCTCGCACCTGCTGCCCCACCGACCTTTTTTGACCTCCCTCTGGCTATATCCTGGTGACCTCAAGTAACTTTGGGCGATATTTTGGTGGTATTTTTGGCGAGTTTTAGTAATACTTGGTGATCGTTGGCGAGTTCTGGCGGTACATGGTGTTCTCGGGCGAGTTTTAGTAATACTTGGTGATCGTTGGCGAGTTCTGACGGTACATGGTGTTCTAGGGCGAGTTTTCGTAATATTCTAGAGATAAATGGTCACTGTCTACGATCTCTAGCGATACATAGTAAACACTGACGACCTCTAGCGATACATGGTAAACACTGACGACCTCTAGCGATACATGGTAAACACTGACGACCTCTAGCGATACATGGTAAACACTGACGACCTCTAGCGATACATGGTAAACACTGACGACCTCTAGCGATACATGGTAAACACTGACGACCTCTAGCGATACATGGTAAACACTGACGACCTCTAGCGATACATGGTAAACACTGACGACCTCTAGCGATACATGGTAAACACTGACGACCTCTAGCGATACATGGTAAACACTGACGACCTCTAGCGATACATGGTAAACACTGACGACCTCTAGCGATACATGGTAAACACTGACGACCTCTAGCGATACATGGTAAACACTGATGACCTCTAGCGATACATGGTAAACACTGACGACCTCTAGCGATACATGGTAAACACTGACGACCTCTAGCGATACATGGTAAACACTGACGACCTCTAGCGATACATGGTAAACACTGACGACCTCTCGCGATACATGGTAAACACTGACGACCTCTAGCGATACTTGGTAACCTCTGACGACCTCTAGCGATACTTGGTAACCTCTGATGACCTCTAGCGATACTTGGTAACCTCTGATGACCTCTGGCAAAATTCTCATTGATACTGGCAACCCAAGTATCTGATATTTCTTCTCGACCTCTAAATAAACTGAATAATGTCTTAACTAGCTTTAGCGATATCTGATGACCTCTGTCGACCTCTAGCGATATCTGTTCACTCTCAGCGATTTTATTGACTGTTTAGCAATTTCCAATAGGTGTTTAAGAGCCGTAGATGTTTGTTATGAGTTAATCTCTTGCGACCTTATGTGACTTGGTTAAGCTTGGAAAATCATCAGCTATTCCACCACCATTCAACCACTCTCCTACCACCATCCCACCACCATCCTACCACCATCCCACCACCATTCGCCTTCATTCATCTCAGTTCCATTCTACCACCATCCTACCATTATTCCACCAGCATCCGACCACCATCCTGCCAATGTTCCACCAATATCCTACCACTATTCCACCACCATTCTACCACTATTCCACCACCATTATATCACTATTCCACCACCATCCTACCACTATTCCACCACCATCATACCACCATCCTACCACTATTCCACCACCATCCTACCACTATTCCACCACTATCCTACCACTATTCCACCACCATCCTACCACTATTCCACCACCATCATACCAACAGATATAAATACACACACTTAACACTTGAGAACCATAATAATCTTGTCTCGTTCATTGTCATTACCTGTGTGTGTGTGTGTTGTGTATGTGTATGTGTGTGTGTGTGTGTGTGTTTTGTATATTATGTATGGTGTATGTGCTTTGTGTGTGTGTGTGTGTGTGTGTGTGTGTGTGTGTGTGTGTGTGTGTGTGTGTGTGTGTGTGTGTGCGTGTTATATTTCTGTGTTTTTGTGTGTGAGTGTATGTGTGTATGAGAGAGCGAGAGGTGTTAACAAGACGACACTTGACACTTGGGGGCCTTCAAAGTGTCAAATGTCAGACCTCGGGGTCCTGGAGGAGGAGGAGGGAGGTAAGGTGCTGTGAAGGGCAGTACCTTCTTCTCCACCACTTCTTTTTCTTCTTCCTTCTTTAACTTCTATCTTATTCTTCATCCATTTTTCTTCTTCCTAAATGTTGACCGATCATATTAAACAGTCCCCCTCTCGTCTCAAAGGACTTCTCAGATTATCCTTCACGTGATCCTTCCATCCTGCTACGAGAGGCTAAGGAGACAGTGTCAGGGCAATAAAGACGCCTTTTTGACCTCACTCCTTTTGTGTGTGTGTGTGTGTGTGTGGCGGCTTAAGGGAATCAGATCCTTAATACAGGTATGAAGTTTAACTTGAGGGTCTTGGCTTGGATAAGGGTCTTGGCTTGGATAAGGGTCTTGGCTTGGTCGTTTGGATCTTGACTGGCTCTTGGGATAAATTATTTCTGTATGATTTCAGAAGCTGTATCCTAACCTAACCTATCCTAACCTGTTCTATCCTAATCTATCCCATCATAATCTAGCCTAACTTATCCTTAGCTTACCTATCCTAACCTAATGTAACCTATTCTAGACTACAGCCTAAACCTATTCTAACCTAATTTAACCCAAACAAAACTAAGGTAATTTAACTAGAACCTAACCTAACTTATCCTATCCTATTCTAACCTAACCTAACTTATCCTATCCTATTCTAACCTAACCTAACTTATCCTATCCTATTCTAACCTAACCTAACTTATCCTATCCTATTCTAACCTAACCTAACTTGTCCTATCCTATTATAACCTAACCTAACTTATCCTATCCTATTCTAACCTAACCTAACTTATCCTATCCTATTCTAACCAAACCTAACATATCCTATCCTATTCTAACCTAACCTAACTTATCCTATCCTATTCTAACCTAACCTAACTTATCCTATCCTATTCTAACCTAACCTAACTTATCCTATCCTATTCTAACCTAACCTAACTTATCCTATCCTATTCTAACCTAACCTAACCTAACTTATCCTATCCTATTCTAACCAAACCTAACATATCCTATCCTATTCTAACCTAACCTAACCTAACTTATCCTATCCTATTCTAACCTAACCTAACTTATCCTATCCTATTCTAACCTAACCTAACTTAGAGTGACCAAAGCTACCTTAATCTAACCCCGTAACCAAATTTAGCTTAACCTAATCTAACCAGCATCCCACACCCATCACACCACCATCCTACCACCATCCCTCCTACCAACCCACCTCCATCCCACCACCATCCCACCTCCATCCCATGACCATCCCACCTCCATCCCACCACCAACCCACCTCCATCCCACCACTATCCCACCTCTATCCCACCACTATCCCACCTCCATCCCACCACTATCCCACCTCCATCCCACCTCTATCCCACGACTATCCCACCTCCATCCCACCTCTATCCCACCACTATCCCACCTCCATCCCACCACTATCCCACCTCCATCCCACCACTATCCCACCTCCATCCCACCTCCATCCCACCTCTATCCCACCACTATCCCACCTCCATCCCACCACTATCCCACCTCCATCCCACCACCAACCCACCTCCATCCCACCACCAACCCACCTCCATCCCACCACTATCCCACCTCCATCCCACCACTATCCCACCTCCATCCCACCTCTATCCCACCTCCATCCCACCACTATCCCACCTCCATCCCACCTCTATCCCACCACTATCCCACCTCCATCCCACCACTATCCCACCTCCATCCCACCACCAACCCACCTCAATCCCACCACCAACCCACCTCCATCCCACCACCAACCCACCTCCATCCCACCACTATCCCACCTCCATCCCACCACTATACCACCTCCATCCCACCTCTATCCCACCACTATCCCACCACTATCCCACATCCCGCTGGTCAGAGAGGGAGACCGTCACTATGGTAAGAATATCCCATAAAAAAATAAAGACAATGTTAGACCAGTGGGAACCATGTGTCGTGTTTAACGTCTCCAGGAAGTACGGTACGACCCGACACGACCAACGACCGTACCGGGACTCACACGACCGTAGAGCATAGAGATGGTGCGGTCCGGTACTGTATGGTAGAGTGGTGGTGGGTAAAGGCTGGTGTTATGGTACAACCGCGGTACAATATGGTACAGTATGGTGACGGTAAGGGATTGATGATAGGCAAAGAAGTGGTACAGTTATAATGAAATTTCGACCAATCAGCATTGTCTTTCCTTACCGCTGATGAGATTTGACCAATGAGCGACCTCCTTCCTGCAGGTGATAGGGAGGGACAGGGTAGGGAATATCAAGTGGTTGCAATCTGACCAATCAAAGGTATAGTTTCCCTTCCCATTGGGTAAAATACTAACCAATAAACGTCGTCTTTCTCTCTGACGTCACGACAGTTTCATCAACACGTCAGCTGCTCTGGCGATAGAGGCAACACGAACAATGATTTTTTTTCCGAAAGTCTAGAAATTGTTCCGACTCGACAGAATGGAAAACCTACAATATATATATTTTTTTTTACTTTTCTATATATCTTTTTGTTGGAACTGACACAGAGGTTTTCCTGCAATTCATTCACTTTCCCGGATTGTTGTAAATGTCTGTAGATGTTTGTAAATATACATTAACCCCTTAAGTACCTACGTTGGTTTTAATCCCTTTAGTATAATATAATCGTACTCAAGGGGATATGGCACTGTTTCCTTGGGCTATGATATTGTATTCAAAGGGTTAAGTCATTGTACTCACGGGGTTAAATCATCGTACTCAAGGGGTTAAACGTACTCAAGGGGTTAAATCAACGTACTCAAGGGATTAAATGTACTAAAGGGGTTAAATCAATGTACTCAAGCGGTTAAATCAACGTACTAAAGGGGTTAAATCAACGTACTCATGGGATTAAACGTACTAAAGGGGTTAAATCAACGTACTCAAGGGGTTAAACGTACTAAAGGGGTTAAATCAACGTACTCAAGGGGTTAAACGTACTAAAGGGGTTAAATCAACGTACTCAAGGGATTAAACGTACTAAAGGGGTTAAATCAACGTACTCATGGGATTAAACGTACTAAAGGGTTTAAATCAACGTACTCAAGGGGTTAAACGTACTAAAGGGGTTAAATCAACGTACTCAAGGGGTTAAACGTACTAAAGGGGTTAAATCAACGTACTCAAGGGATTAAACGTACTAAAGGGGTTAAATCAACGTACTCAAGGGTTAAATCAACGTACTCAAGGGATTAAACGTACTAAAGGGGTTAAATCAACGTACTCAAGAGGTTAAATCATCGTACTCAGGGGGGTTTAGATATAATAATTTAATAACTCACCGTACTCATGTGTTTCTCACGGTAAGACATAGGGGTTAGGTTAGATTAGATTAGGTTAGGTTAGATTAGATTAGATTAGGTTAGGTAGGATAGGTAGGTTAATTCTCATTTCCACTTTGGTTTTTAAATACCCTTGGTGGTCAACTTTGCATTTTATATTTATATTTAATTAATTATTGATGAAGATCGGTGTAGTACTAGCGTTTACCTTTGGAATGACACGCACACACACACACACACACACACACACACACACACTCATCTCTCTGAAAGCAGCAGTGAGTGTTCCATTATTGAAATTACACTCCATTTTCACACCGTGTTTTGACGTGTTGTTCAGGTTGGTAAGGGATTATGTCTTCCTAGATCATTCAAGTCTTTTATAAAACAAATTTTTTATCGAATCTTTTATTTAAAATTGTACCGTAAGAGAGACTGTTTGTCCCTATCTAATCACAGACAATAAATGTACTTATTTTAACCTCATCATAGCACAGACTCCCAGTGTTACCTCGTTGTCAAGTCAATTTAAGACTTCGTGAACCTGTGGTCTTAATATGTAGTTGTCTGAAAACTACCAAGTCATCATGAGAAACCCCGAAGGCGATGACTATGAACCCTAAAGGCGATGACTATTACACAGAAACACACCTCTTCATCAGTATCTTTATTGATCTATGTTCACCTGAGCCACGACCCCGAGGCAGTATAGTGTTGTTGAGGATACCTAGGACAAAGGTCTCATCATACCAGGTTATAATCGATGGTACTAGGGAGGCAGAGAGACCTCACAAATACTCCACTGTGTACCTGAACATATTACAGGTAACAGTAGAATTGTTAGTCCATAAATATATCACATTCTCATTATACCTGACAACTTCATTTATTCGTTTTATTTGTTATTTTTTTTACTCCAACAGGAACTCATTCATAATCTAACAATCACATCTAATGCCTTACAATCTCTGAGTAGGTGGATAACTTACACAGACCCACAGTTGTGTACTAACCATTTGATATTATATAGACAAGGGACTGTGTACACATTGGGGGGGAGCTCTCGTAAAGTGTTGTCAAGAGCCGTAATGATGATCTGTGATGAAACGTTATCCACACACAGGGTTATAGTCCTTAGTTAGTTTTAAAAGGTTATTTTGGTAGTTTAGACAGGGGTATGATGCTGTTTGAGGAGAATGGTGTATGTATGTGTCTCTCTCTCTCTCTCTCTCTCTCTCTCTCTCTCTCTCTCTCTCTCTCTCTCTCTCTCTCTCTCTCTCTAAAGTCCTCGAGTCGTAAATGCAAGATCCTTTTTTTAACTCCATTGAAAGAAATAAACAATGAGGGTGTTGCCAAACGTAAGAGAAATAGTTTTATATTTACACCAATTCGCTATTGTTAATATACAATCTAATTAGCCAGTTCACATTACGCTGTTGCTGTAAACCTTTTCATTGGTTGATTTATAGTACGCTCTTGTTAAGTTACTCTGTGATTGGTCGATTGATAATAACGCTATTGTTAATAAACTCTCTGATTGGTCTTATTTTGTATTGCAGTATTGTTAGGAAGCTTTTTGATTGGTCAATTCATATGATTATAATGTTATTAAACGTTCCTATTGGTCAAATTGTTATTGCTCTACACTTAAGAAACTCTCCGATTGGTCGATTTATATTACGGTATTCTTTATAAACATTCCCATTGGTCAACTTATAATCGAATACCATCAAAATACTTACTAGTCAATTTTTATGACTTTTTTTTTAACTGAACCATAAATAAACACAAATATTCTGACACAGTGACGTCAACAAAAGTTCAAACACACTTTTTGACGGCAAATATAACTGCTTTTGTTGATACTGTTGTACTTTATATATATATATATACATATGCAAGTAAATCACTGTAGGTGCACGTGATCTAGGTATATGCTGATAACCACAAGGAAAGAAGAAAACACGAAGTTCCCAAACGCTTTCGTGTAATTCACATCTTGAGGGGTGAGTACAGCGAGCTGTACTCACCCCTCAAGATGTGAATTACACGAAAGCGCTTGGGAACTTCGTGTTTTCTTCTTTCCTTGTGGTTATCAGCATATACCTAGATCACGCGCACCTACAGTGATTTACTTGCATATATATATATATATTATTTTTCACGAGGCCATTGTGGCAACCTCTACATGGGGCAGAAGACGTGGGGGGGGGAGGGGGGGTAATAAAAATAATAGTAAAACAACAACAACAAAGAATAAAGAACAGCAACAGCAGATAATAATAATAATAAGAAGAATAATAAGAAAGGAGAACAACAAAGTGGAAGTACAAAGAAGAAGAACAAAGAAAAACAGCAAGGAAGACCAAAAAGAACGAAGAAGAACAACAAAGAAAGAGAAGAGGAATACAGAATAAGACGAAGAACACAGGAAAAAGAACAATAAAGAAGAAGAACAAAGAGAAGAATAACAACAAAGAAGAACACGGAAGACCGCAGAACACAAGAAGAATACTGTGGGAGCACTACACCGCACAATACATTACTGTAGTCACGGTAACACACCAACACACAACAGCTTGACTGCCTTATCCTCAGACATATTACTTAATCACGAAAACAACTTTACCAAATTATCCCAAAAATACACAAAAAAGGTTAAATAATTGACTTACACTAACCATACAATATTTAACATAAATTAACATAACCTAACCTTCATCACTTGACAGAAATTACATAAACCATTCCCTGAGGGACGCCATTTAAGTAGTTCTTTGTAAGTAAATATTTTCACTTTTAATGGTCTAACTTTTCCTCTGAAATTTACTTTATTACGAATTTATGGAGAGTGTTGCTTTGTGGGTGTCAGCTGTACAGGGTGAGTGTCAGCTGTACAGGGTGAGTGTCCGCTGTACAGGGTGAGTGTCCGCTGTATAAGCTGAGTGGTCGCTGTATAGGCTGAGTGTCCGCTGTATAGGCTGAGTGTCCGCTGTATAGGCTGAGTGTTCGCTGTATAGGATGAGTGTTCGCTGTATAGGGTGAGTGTTCGCTGTATAGGCTGAGTGTTCGCCGAAAAGGGTGAGTTTCCGCTGTATAGGCTGAGTGTCCGCTGTATAGGCTGAGTGTCCGCTGTATAGGCTGAGTGTCCGCTGTACAGGCTGAGTGTCCGCTGTACAGGCTGAGTGTTCTCTGTATAGGCTGAGTGTCCTCTGTATAGGGTGAGTGTCCTCTGTACAGGCTGAGTGATCGCTGTACAGGCTGAGTGTCCGCTGTACAGGCTGAGTGTCCGCTGTACAGGCTGAGTGTCCGCTGTACAGGCTGAGTGTCCGCTGTACAGGCTGAGTGTCCGCTGTATAGGCTGAGTGTCCGCTGTACAGGCTGAGTGTTCGCTGTAAGTGTACAGGATGAGAGTTCGCTGTATAGGCTGAGTGTCCGCTGTATAGGATGAGTGTCCGCTGTATAGGATGAGTGTCCGCTGTATCGGCTGAGTGTTCCCTGTATCGGGTGAGTGTCCGCTGTACAGGGTGAGTGTCCGCTGTACAGGGTGAGTGTCCGCTGTACAGGCTGAGTGTCCGCTGTACAGGCTGAGTGTTCGCTGTAAGTGTACAGGATGAGAGTTCGCTGTATAGGCTGAGTGTCCGCTGTATAGGATGAGTGTCCGCTGTATAGGATGAGTGTCCGCTGTATAGGATGAGTGTCCGCTGTACAGGATGAGTGTTCGCTGTATCGGCTGAGTGTTCGCTGTACAGGGTGAGTGTCCGCTGTACAGGGTGAGTGTCCGCTGTACAGGCTGAGTGTCCGCTGTACAGGCTGAGTGTCCGCTGTACAGGCTGAGTGTTCGCTGTACAGGCTGAGTGTCCTCTGTATAGGGTGAGTGTCCTCTGTATAGGCCGAGTGTCTGCTGTACAGGCCGAGTGTCCGCTGTACAGGCCGAGTGTCCGCTGTACAGGCCGATTGTTCGCTGTACAGGCCGAGTGTCCGCTGTATAGGGTGAGTGTCCGCTGTATAGGGTGAGTGTCCGCCCTATAGGCTGAGTTTATGTCGGATCAGTCAAACAAAATCATTATTAATCTTTTAAATACAGTGTCTTTTTTATGAATTTATTTTAATTCATTTTTTATTGATTCACTCATTCACCCACTTAACCCATTGACCCATTCACTCACCCACTTACTTCACCCACTCACCCACCTATTGACCCACCCACCCCACCCACTCATCCACCCATTGACTGACTCACTCACTCACTCACTGACGGAGAAAAAAAGTAGTCATTCCTGCCGTACCAAATATTGCTACTACCTAATAATTCACCTCGCATGTTTGGTTTTGTTGTTCTTGTCTGGATACAATATGGTATTTATATTACTGGTGGAAAATGTAGAAAAAATGCAGAGTACGGTTTAAATATTAGGTATATACCGCTGAGTATATACGGTATATATAATATGTATATACCGTGTTTAATTTCCCAGGATAAATAATTACAACACGTGTATAAAAAATAGTGAGGGATATTTTTTGTGTTATTTATTTATTTATACATGTTGGTTGTGTGAGGAAAGAGTGAGAAAAAATATACCTTTGTGTGTGTGTGTGTGTGTATCTTTCTGTACGTATTCATGTGTGTGTGTGTCTTTCTCTACGTATTCATGTGTGTGTGTGTCTTTCTGTACGTATTCAGTGTGTGTGTGTGTGTGTGTGTGACTCGGGAGACAGCTAGAAGTCGGCCACACAGTAAATTTTCATCAGCGATTTATACAAGTCTTTTTTCCGTCTCATTCTGAGCTCCTTGACACTACGAACAAGTTTGCACACACACACACACACACACACACACACACAAAGTTGGAAACTACTCAAAACAGCTTGACATATCCACTTACTGCCCGGGAAATCTTGCAAGTTTTTTTTATTTTTATTTTTTTTACATTTACAAGTTTAAGTCAACATTGTAGGAGTTGGTGGAACTAACCAGGATGTCTCTTACCACTTATTAGTTACAGGTGTCTACAGGTACAACATACACCACACATTAGTTACAGGTGTCTACAGGTACAACATACACCACACATTAGTTACAGGTGTCTACAGGTACAACATACACCACACATTAGTTACAGGTGTCTACAGGTACAACATACACCACACATTAGTTACAGGTGTCTACAGGTACAACATACACCACACCGTTCCCTCAAACAAACATACAGTTCCGGTTTTTCAAAGGTTATTATTTATTTTTAATGGAAGGTTTTACTGTAGGTGCTAAAATGTCCGTTATCTAACACACGTAAATCTACAGAACAAATCTGTAGTTAACTCTTCTATCCTCCTCCTCTTCTTCCTCCGCTTCCTTCTCCTCCTCATCCTCCTCCTCCTCCTCCTCTCTTCTTCCCCCTCCTTCTTTCTCCTTCTCTCCTTCCTCTTCCCCCTCCTTCTTTCTCCTCCTTTCCTCCTCCTCCTCCTCCTCCTTTCTCCTCCTCTCCTTCCTCTTCCCCTCCTCCTTTCCTCCTCCTCCTCCTCCTTTCTCCTCCTCGCCTTCCTCTTCCCCTCCTCCTTTCCTCCTCCTCCTCCTCCTTCTCCTCCTCCTCTCCTCCTCCTCCTCCTCTCCTTCCTCTTCCCCTCCACCCACTCTTCCTCCTCAAGACTACCACGACTGACGCTGTAAGACGTAGAATATAATCCCAAAGAAAAATTGCAAGATGTTAGTATAATCTTTTGAAATTATAGAGATTAGGGACTCAAACTGTCAAGGATTATAGCTTCAACAGTAACCAACTCGGTCAGACCCGATTCGAGTAACCTGTCAAGAACGATTGGTTGCGAATCCTCCCTCTCTAGGTGGACCGGGAGCTGTGATTAAGGATTAGAGATTAGTGATGTAGAGTAGGTTTGTATCTCTTGAAGTTTCAGTCGAGTGGGGATCCATTGTTGAGGGGGGCGCCTTCAAGTGGTAGGTGTGGTGGAGTCGAGGGGAAGGAGGAAGGGGTGGGTTTGGAGAGGGAGGGAGGGAGATGGTGAGTTGGGGGAGAGGGAGGAAGTGAGTTGGGGGGTGAGTTGGGGTGGAGAGAGGTGAGTAGAGGGAGGATGGAGGGGGTGAGTGGGGGAGAGGGAGGATAGAGGGAGGTGAGTGGGATGTGGGCGTGATAAGAGGGGTTTGACGGGGGAGGAGGTGGCACCGCCCTGCTTACTTCAGGATCTTGATAGATCGTCTGATAATAATTTATAGTCGAGTCTCAATGTAATCTCGAGGCCAGCTGGGTCGCCATGTTTACCTTATTGCTTCATTCTACCACACACGTGTTAACTCCTCTCGATGGTACCTGTCTCTGTGTAATGTCGATTCCTACGTTAACATTGGTTCCCCGTAGCTGGAGACAAGAGAATTAATCCAGTATATGTAGAGTATCGGAGAAACCACGACACCATCTTAACCTCCACCTATACAACGCTATTAAAGTTGAATCAGTAATACGTTCATATGTCTCCAATTAAAGATAGATATTTTAACGTACGAAATCTTAAGAATCTTTGTATTTATGTTGTAGTTTTGTCGTACGATGTCTCTCACTCACGCTGTTACGACAAAATAATCTCCAGTGGTCTATAATTATTTCCCTTTTTATATCACTACTTATATACTCTCTTTATATCACTTTATACACTCTTCGCGTGTTCACAGAGGCTGCCTTACTTAAATCACTTAACTCTTATCGTACACGCCCTACCCTCTACTTATTTACTTATATACTTAACCTCTTCACCATTCATTAGTCAGTCAGTTTGGCGATCTGTTCTCTGTTACACACTGTTGACAAGTAATAGACAGGACATATACGGGTTCTTCATTATATACCTGAACAAGTGTCAGTGTTGGTCAAGTCTGGTCTTAAAGAAGCTCTCACTTAATGCTGTCCAAAGAAGTTATCTCTCACTGATAACTTCTTCAACTTGAGACTGGACCTCTAGTGGGGCGGCCATTCACTAACTCTAAATATGCATAATCGACTGAGTGGTGGGCTTTGAGGTGCTTATAAACTTCTATTAAATCACTCCTTGCTGTCCTGGAGTATGAACGAGACAAGTGGAGATGTTGTAGTCTGTGTGAGGTGTCTGGGTGACGGCTTCAGTCTGATGATGGCTCTCTACTGGACCTTCTCAATAACTTGGCAATCCATAGTGTACCTCAAACACAAAAGACAATTACAGTAATTCAGGTGATGCATCATTTCTGAAGAGCCTTATGAGAGACGGCCAGTCAGGTATAGGTGTAGGCTCTTCATATAAACCCTAACAGTTTATCAATAAGACTCGCCTTCTCACTTGATAAGATTTGTTAAAGTT
The DNA here is from genome assembly GCA_958450375.1 of Homarus gammarus. NCBI lineage: Eukaryota > Metazoa > Arthropoda > Malacostraca > Decapoda > Nephropidae > Homarus > Homarus gammarus. The sequence goes on from CAUDMG010002508.1 coordinate 1,802,426, forward strand.
GTCGTTCTGGGTCTGACTTATATCACTTTACACTTAATATCAAGACTTAGAATCTACTTATAAATGAATAACTTTTTGATATTTTGTGTTCAACTTGACTCCTCCAGAAGTGTAACTTCAAGTAGTGTGATCTAAAAAAAAAAATACTTCCCGAGGAAATTATTTTAGTTTTTCCATCGACATACGGTATAAATGACTAAAGCCGAGTAGATCGTTCTATTATCAAGAGCAAATCAACTTTCATCTTAACGAAACAGTTGAGGTGTTTTGGTCTTAACAGATTATCACAATTGACTTGACTCTTTGACTCAAGTTGGTGAAGATTTATAATAAATTACCTGGACATTTATATCAGAACAGGTATAAGAAGTCTCAGTAAATTACCCGGACACTTCTATCAGGGCAGGTGAAGAGTCATCAAATCACGAGAAAAATCACCTTGACTTCACTGTCGGAACAGGTGAAAAGTCTAAGGGAATTACTGTGTGTCGGAGGATGAGGACTGGAGATAATTAAGGGCCAGAGCCTGAAAATGTTGGACAATAGCGAGGTGGTGGAGGCGTGGGGTCACTAGGAGGCGTGGGGCCACTAGGAGGCGTGGGGTCACTTGGAGGCTTGGGGTCACTTTGAGGCGTGGGGTCACTTGGAGGCGTCGGGTCACTTGGAGGCGTGGGGTCACTAGGAGGCGTGGGGTCACTTGGAGGCGTGGGGTCACTTGGAAGCGTTGGGTCACTTGGAGGCGTCGGGTCACTGGGAGGCGTGGGGTCACTAGGAGGCGTCGGGTCACTTGGAGGCGTGGGGTCACTAGGAGGCGTGGGGTCACTTGGAGGCGTCGGGTCACTTGGAGGCGTGGGGTCACTAGGAGGCGTGGGGTCACTTGGAGGCGTCGGGTCACTTGGAGGCGTGGGGTCACTAGGAGGCGTGGGGTCACTAGGAGGCGTGGGGTCACTTGGAAGCGTGGGGTCACTTGGAGGCGTCGGGTCACTAGGAGGCGTGGGGTCACATGGAGCCGTGGGGTCACTAGTAGGCGTGGGGTCACTAGGAGGCGTGGAGGCGTGGGTCACTAGGAGGCGTGGAGGCAGAGTAATCCAGCTGGCAGCCACCGCTCCGCCCAGCACCTGATATCATCTTCTCCTCAATGGAAGGTTCCGGGGTGACTTATTCTTATCGACAGCGGCGGAATTTTTTTCTTTTCTCGGGAAATAATTGATGGTTTGGGGACAAAAGTCTTCATTCCTCGTAAGAGTTCAGTAAGAGAGGATTCGTGCACGACTGACCTGGGTCTTAGATTCTCAAAGTTTCCTACATAAGAACATAAGAATGGAGGAAACTGCAGCGGGCCTATTTGCCCATTCTGGGCAGTCCCATTTACACCCAACCCCTATCACTCATATATCCATCCAACCTATGTTTGAAGCTATCTAGCGTATTCGAATTAATGATGAGGTTTGGTAACTTGTTCCACTCATCCACTACTCTATTTCCAAAACAATGTTTCCCTATCTCGCGCCTAAATCTAAAATTGTCTAATTTAAAACCATTGTTACGAGTTCGCTCCTGGTTGGATAGTTTGAGTACCTTTGTAATGTCACCTCTACCATATCGCCTCTCACACTCTACGTCTAGCGAGGAAGTGCAAATTAAGATGCTTTAACCTGTGTCTGTACTCAAAGTTCCTAATGCCCAGGATTAGTCTTGTCATTCTCCTCTGAATTCTTTTTAGGGATTCTACATCCACTCTAATACGGTGACCAGAATTTAACTGCGTAATCCAAGTGAGGTCTCACAAGCGCAAGATATAGTTTTAGGATGACCTCACTAGTCTTGTAACTAACACTCTTTTGTATGAACCCAAGTAATTTGTTAGCCTTGTTTCGAGTAAATGCACATTGTTTACTTGGTTTAAGAGTCCTATGTATCGTTACCCCTAAATCTTTCTCACAGTCGGATTTCTGTATAACATCGTTGTTCATCTGGTATTTGGTGTCTGTTTACATCTCCTCGACTAAATACTTTACATTTGTCCACATTGAAATTTCATCTGCCATTTTTCAGACCATTCGAAAATTTGTTTAGGTCTTCCTGTAGTTTTGCGGAGTCCTCATCAGATTGAATTACTTGCCCTATTTTAGTGTCATCAGCAAATTTACTTATGTTGCTGTCTACGCCGATATCTATGTCGTTTATATATATAATAAATAATAATGACCCAAGTACTGAGCCTTGGGGTACTCCACTTGTGACATTACTCCAATCGGATTTAGTGCCGTTATTGCTCACCCGCAGTTTCCTGTCCTGAAACCACGCCCTAATCCATTTTAGAATATCTCCTCCAATGGTCTTTCGTGGGGGACTAGGTCGAAGGCTTTGCTAAAGTCAAGATATACCACATCATAGTCATGCCCCTAGTCCACTGATTCGAAAACGGCTGAAAAGAATGTTAATAGATTAGTTAGACATGAACGCCCGCTTGTGAATCCATGTTGGGAATCATTGATCAACTTATGCTTCTCCAAGTGATCTCGAATAGAGTTTGAAATTATTGCTTCCAGTAATTTGCCTACAATTGATGTTAAACTGAATGGACGGTAGTTAGAGGATAGTGATCTATCTATCTTCTTAAAATTCGGTATTACATTCGCTATCCTCAAGGATTCTGGTACTACACCCGTTTTTAAGGACATGTTAAAAATTTTTGCTAAGGGTATACTAAGCTCTTCCTTATACTCATTTAATACTCTGGCAAATATCTCACCGGGACCTGGTAACTTGTCTATTTGCTTACAAGCATCGTTACTAGTCACTACTATCTCGCTTAATCTATTTTATTCACTATCTCTGTATAGAGTTGGTGCCTCGGGTATCATGTTTAAATTTTCGGTAGTGAAAACTGTTGAAAAATGTCTCTTCAGATTATTGCTCATTTCCCCGTCGTTATCAGTTAGCTCGCCGGTATCTGACTGTATTGGTCCAATCTTTTCTCGTGTTTTAGTTTGATACATTTGAAAGAATCCCTTGTGGTTTGACTTCGCCTCCCTTGCTATCTTCAGTTCATTATTCCTCTTTGCTTTTCTTATCTTGGTCTTAACCCTGCTGGCTAATACCTTATAATAATCTTGGAGGTCAACTTCACCACGACTTATTCTCCTACCTATAGCCTTCCTTTGTCCAACAATATTCTTAAATAATTATTTATCCATTTAGGGTCATTGTTGTTTGATCTGAGTTTTCTGTATAGTATGCTCTGCCTTTGTGCATTAAGTAAGGGAAACTACTGTAGCAAGTCTCGGTGTAGTTTCGACGCCATTTTGTCCTGAGAAAAATGAACTGTTTAGGGGTAATGTTTTCTTCCTTACAAGAATTTAGTGATGAATGACTTGACCACGGTTGACTCAAGTTCGGTTTCACAAAGAATTTTTATATTATTTTTTTTTGCACTTAACCGCGAGTAAAAGACATTAGATAAGGTCGAGTCTCAGTTTAACTTTGGACTTCATTTTGTTTGCTAATTTCGTGACATTGCTTTAAGGTGAGCTAGAATAATTATTACATCACCAGTTAAGGGGCAAATTGACGAAGGAACCTCTGGAAATACTTACGCTGTAGTGTGTGTGTGTGTGTGTGTGTGTGTGTGTGTGTGTGTGTGCGTGCAGGTAATCACAGTTTGAGGGGAATAATTTGCTTCTCTATCTATGAACATTATACCTTCGTCTTCTTTATACCAAGTCCAGCAGACCCTAAGAATGCCACTATGACCTGAACTAACAAACCGTGTAATTTAATAACTTACTTTACTACTGAACAACTTGACTTAACTCTCTTACTTCCATGATTACCCTTAACTTTTTGTAGCCACGTGGAAGTTAATAAACGAATACAGAAGACGATACAGTAGACTTTATTGTATTTTTCCTCGTTACAGTGAGAGCCAGGAATAGAGTGCTTGTACCTGTACTGTTTAAGGATCTATTTATACACTCTAAATCCATCCCAGGACATCGGAGGCCCCCCCCAGACACCACCCATACCTCCTCAGACACCACCCATACCTCCTCAGACACCACCCCATACCCCCAGACACCACCCCATACCCCCAGACACCACCCATACCTCCTCAGACACCACCCCATACCCCAGACACCACCCCATACCCCCAGACACCACCCCATACCCGCCAGACACCACCCCATACCTCCAAACACCGCCCCATACCCGCCAGACACCACCTCATACCCCCAGACACCACCCCATACCTCCAGTCACCACCCCATACCCCCAGACACCACCTCACATCCCAGACACCAGCCAGACCCCCCACACACCACCTGACGCACCCACACACTACCCCTCACACCACCCCACACTCCACCCCTCTGACATCCCCCTGACATCCCCCTGAACTTAATACGTAAAACAACATCCTCAGCAGAGTGTAAAGGACCCGAGCCCTCCCAAAAGAAAGCTTCGTACAGGATATCAAGAGCTGGTGGTAATATTGTAATTCTAAGGAGCATTGCCATCCTTCTGGCTTATATAACCTACAACAACATGTCCTATTTCTATCCTTTCATAACACAAGTGGAGTACCTATCATGGTATTTATATTCTAGGGTAAACATGATAGATTTTACTGACGTTTCACCACATCGTTACGTAATTTGTTAACTAACTTTGCCTTAGGACGAAACAGCTATTGAGTTTATCATTACTCCAGAGATAATTTACCCAGACTTTGTGATAACTCGTATTTAACCTGACATAACTATACACTATGAGGTAATTTAACCCTATGTATTATTGTTCTTTAATAACTTTTAGGTCTTTCAACACCTACAGTATAGTATGAGTCAGTCCATAAGCTATACAACTGTTATTGGTTGTGATAGGTTGTTGTTTCTCTTTGATATACGTGAGTTCCTATGAGACAAAGACTGGGTGTTCTCTGTTCTCTCTGTGTTCTTTGTGTTCTCCATTCTGTGTTCTTTGTTGACTGTCTTCTCTCAGTTATGTGTTCTTTATTCGCTGTTTTCTCTCTGTTGTGCTCTTTGTTCTCTATTGTATGTTCTCTCTCTTTGTTCTCTGTTCTCATCACCCAATACATAAAGCTTTCACCCCAACTAATCGCTTCCCATTAATATTTGCCAGTTATCTACCAAAGCACGTACAGTAGATGGTAGGCGGAGACACCCTTGTATACCAATGGCGATCTTGTAGAGTGAAATACCTTTGTTATTGTCGTTATTTACTGTAGATGTTGAAAATTGACTCCTGTAGTTTTTTTGGCTTTGTTTTACCTATCTACAGTGACCAGTTTATATATATATACACACATAAGCAATTTAAGATCGTGGTATATATATGGATTTTTTTTATTCGTGTTGAAGAATCTCAGGAACAGGTGTGTGTGTGTGAGGAGACTCGTGGAAACTGTTTAATTCTCAGTAGGAATCAGTGTGAAAGGAGTGTGTTGTGTTGTTGTCTCGTTGTTGTTGCTTGAAATAATGCATCACCTGAAGATTAGACACCCTCAGATTATTTCACCTGAAGATTAACCACCTAATGTTAAGGGAAAGATAGATAGATAGAGTCATAGTGGTTTCTGAGAGAGAGTTAGACAGAGATAGAGAAGCGTGGTGCAGTTCTGAGAGAGAGAGAGAGAGAGAGAGAGAGAGAGAGAGAGAGAGAGAGAGAATTAGACGACGTAAAACAACACTGGCCAGCCTCGTTGTAGGTGACCCGAGGGAGTTTCTGTATCGCTTTATCCTGGGCCTCTGTCTTATGGCCATTTGTTGAACTCTATCCCCTCTCCTCCCCCCCCCCCCCGTCCCCTTCTCCCTCTTCCCCTCCCCCTCTTCCTCTACCCCATTTCTCTAAGTCACCCCCGCTACCCCCCCCCCCTCCCCTAGTCTTGACCACTTCTGCCTCCTCTCCCGCTACCCCATCCTTCTTGACCTGTTCTTTCTTTCCTTCAGTAATCCCCCAAACCTTCTCCCTTCTTGTCTTTCTCTACCCCCCTACCTCAACCCTTCTCCCTCAACCCCCTCCCCCCTCCCTCCCCCTCCCTCCCCCTCAAACTTTGACTGTAATATCAAATTTTCAAAGTTTCTTAAATTGATCAATATTCTTTTATCTTCACACGTGAGAATGTGTCAAAACTGCTTCTTATAAACAACGGCACAAAGATGGATGTTAATAGTTTTTAAAGTTAGTTTCGTCTCTGTAATTGCAGATGTAAGAACTCAGTTTAAAGCTCAAATCGTACTGCAGACTTGTCAGTGAATGTTGTAAACTAAGTGAGAGAGAGACAGGAGGCAACGTGAAGACCTGTTTGTTGTCTGCCAGATGTGAACGTTAGTGATATTGTAATAGTTTATTTAGCCAGAACGATACAGACACAGAGAGAACGATAAGAACAATATTGATATGGCTGAGCCGAGTGGGAGCCAGAGCACTCTTAGTGGCACCTGTGATAGTACATATCATTTAGTATTATCCGGATTAGAACACGTAACATAGTGCTTGTAAATATATATTAGTGCTACCACGATTATCGCTTTATTTTCATTTTTATTATAATTATATACATATTTTTACAGTATAGATGATAGTCATACAGTCATCTGGTAAGGGGGTGGAAGCGATACAGTCTGGGCTGTGTTGGGGTGAAACAAAGGGACGGACACAATCAGTATCATGTCGTGACGGTAATTATTGCCATAGTAATTTCTGTCAGTGATAATATATGGTATGATAGTTTCTAATGGTACAGGAAAAATTATGAAAGTGTAACAAAAAATCTTAATAATTAGACATTAGATATATTTTAAGAGATCAATTAAAGGAAGTGAACGTAGTCTTTGCTGGGATGGGTGAGGGGTAAGTTGTTTGTGATTTAATGATTATTACGCTGTATAAAGTTTGTTGCTATTGTGCTTTTTCATAAACTAGTGTGTGTGTGTGTGTGTGTGTGTGTGTGTGTGTGTGTGTGTGTGTGTGTGTGGTTTAGTTCCTACTTTACCTTGTAGTACGAAGCCTCACCACATTACATTAGTTTAACTCCTTGAATAGTGGAGTAGGCCCCAGTAGGCTCCAAACTGACTATTAACTTACGGGCCCCAATCCTAACGAGCTATAGTCTTAAAGGACCATAATTTCAGTGGTCCCTTGTTTAATGGTCTCCAATTTACATGGCCCCGAAACCTTTAGCTAGTTTAGTCAGGGACGCACGCCCATTATGACTAGGGGTTCATTAAAAGTCGGTGCCCATTAGATCTGAGGGGAGAGGCCCATTTAACCCCACCACTTAGTATATATTATAATATCATTTATCTAGTCATAAGTATGTTCCTTTATCATATTATATCACTATTATGACCAACACAGCCAGTATATATTGCTCACAACATCTCTAAAATATATCTATACAATATTTCAGCACAAAATACATACATACATACATACATACATACATACATACATACATACACATACTTACATACATACTTACATACATACATACATACATACAGGAGTGCGTGACGTTCAGGATTCTCATTTCAGCGTTGGTGTTCCGTCATGTTTCTGAGGCTATAAATATGTAGGCGTTTTATTAATGTACGTGTGTTATGTGTGTTTTATTAATGTACGTGTGTTATTATGTACGTGTTTTATTACTGTTCGTGTTTTATTATGTACGTGTTTTATTATGTGCGTGTTTTATTATGTGCGTGTTTTATTATGTGCGTGTTTTATGACTGTACGTGTTTTATTATGTACGTGTTTTTATTGTATGTTTTATTGTGCGTGTTTTATTATGTGCGTGTTTTATTATGTGCGTGTTTTATTACGTGCGTGTTTTATTACTGTACGTGTTTTATTATGTACGTGTTTTTATTGTATGTTTTATTATTGTACGTGTTTTATTATTGTACGTGTTTTATTATTGTACATGTGTTATGCGTGTTTTATTAATGTGTTCCCAACAGACACTATCTCAGACGCACAGACAGAATGACAGATTAAATTTATTGACCCACTCTCCCAGACGGATGGACAGGTAGACAGACAGACAGACAAACAAACAAAGACACCGACAGACACACAGACACACAGTAGGATAGAGCTTAACATACAATCTCCCAAACACAAACAGACAAACAAGTGAGAGATGCCAACAGACAGACAGACGGACAGACCCACCACCCTCTCCACCAGATCCACTCCCGGAAATTTACTAATGGTATGAGCCTGCGTGAGTGGGGTTTGTAAATGATGCTTACCCCACTCACCACTTGGCCCACTCCCCATGTAAATAATACCTCGGAGTGGGATTTTGGAATGTAAATGACGACTTTTTGAGATTTGTAAATGAATGTTAGTGAGAAATACGCTTTAAAAGTGGGATATAGAGTGTAAATGATGACTAAGTTGTAAATGAATGCTGTTGTAAATTAATGTTAATGTTAAGATATATAAGATGTAAAAAAAAATCCAATCACTTTAGGATGTAAATAATAAGAAAAATGTAATATCAGGTGTAAATGATATGTTTGAAAATTGTAAACAAAATGAGCTTGAGTCTTGACCCTTTTGTAAAAGAGACATATTCTTTTCTTGTCGTAAAAGTCATATTATGTTTTATTTATTTCGTAATGTTTTATTTTCATGAAGAATTGGATTTATCTTTCACTGTTGTCATAAAGAAACATCGATTTGATATAACTCTCTCTCTCTCTCTCTCTCTCTCTCTCTCTCTCTCTCTCTCTCTCTCTCTCTCTCTCTCTCTCTCTCTCTCTCTCTCTCTAGTCTGGCACACCTGCAACAGATCATATTTCCCACATTTGCACACAGCTGTATCGAGTCGTATCTTTTCCTACAAACACCTGCGAGAATTACACAGGTGTTGTATCGGTCCTCTTGTGTGTGTGTGTGTGTGTGTCCCATACTGAGTGTTTTGTCCATCTTCTTCTTCCTCCTTGTCTTTTTTCCCTACTCCTCTTCCTCTCCTTACTACTACTACTAACTCCTCTTCTTTTCCTCCTCCTCCTCCTCCTCCTCATCTCTCCCCCCCCCCCCACCTCCTCCTGCAATATTTTTATGGGGGAGAACCCGTGTGTTTTTTCTCACTCCTTGCCTCCCAGTCCAAATTATGACCCCCGTGTTGGCTTATATATCCCCCAGTAGCTCTTGGTAAACTTCTTCTCTCTATTGGTTTTTGTGTTCGATTTTGTAATGTAATTCGTGTTGGTTTATGTTATTTATTATTTTCTTGGGATATTATTATTTTTAGTATTGTTGATGATTTATTATTATTATTATTATTATTATTATTATTATTATTATTATTATTATTATTATTTCAACCTTTCAATTTTACATCACAGGAGAAAATATTCATTGCATTTAATCCGTAGGTGATTAATTTTTTTTTTCACATTACAACATCTTTTCATTATTATTTTAACACATCAGTTTTATCATCATATAAACAAAATATATATAGTTTTATGTTTTATATTTTGGGATTTTTTAAAACTATACTTAAGTATTTTTTTTTAACGTATGAAAAAGTTTGTTTAGGGTAAATGGAGGTGAGATATATAGAATGGGTAGGTGGGAGGGAATGGCATGGAAGAGGAGAGGAGGAAAAGTAGGAGGGGTAGAGTAGGAGGAGAGGTAGAGTAGGAGAAAGGACAGAGGATGAGGAGGGCGGACAGAGAAGGAAGAGGATTGAAGAGAAGAAAGAGGACGAGGGACAGAAGAGGAATAGGAGGAAATGGGGAGACAGGCAGAAGAAGCGAGAAGAGAATGGACAGAAAAGTAAAGGAGGTGATGGAGGAAAAGAGTAAGAGAGGTAAATGGACAGAGGAATAGAGAAGGTATCATAAAGAGAGAGACAGAAGAGTGTTTTACGAAGGAGAAATAGAAATAATAGAAGGAGAGAAAACGAAACAGGAGAGGAGAGGAGATATGGGAAAGAGTGATGAAGACAGGGAGTGGAAGAACCTAGGGTAAATGGGGTAGATGGAAAGACGAATGGACAATTGAGGAATAGAAGCGGAAGGAAGAGGCGAAGGGGAGAAGAGGATAAAAGACGTGAGGAAAAAATAAAGAAAAGGGTGAGGTGGAAACAAGGAATGAAAAATGGAGACACAAAAGGGGAGAAGGAATATGAGCTGAAGAGAATGGAGAAAGAGTAGAGAAGTGAACGAGAGAATAACAAGGAGAAAGAAGGAAAACAGGGACAGACAGACAGTTAGACGGATTAACTTAAAGAGAGATAGATAGAGAGACAGACAGAGACAGATAAACAGGCAGAGACAACGAGGGAGGAAGACTAACAGAGAGAGGAACAGAGAGAGACGTGGGGACAGAGATAAAGCAAAAGAAAGAGATGGACAGACAAAGAGGGACAGACAGAGGGAAAAAAAGGACCGAGAGACACAGAGAGAGAGAAAAAAATAAGGCTAAATATTATATAAGATGAACAGAAAACTTCCCCCTCACCAGCCGTGCACGATAGCCTTAGCGGACACAAATAAGTGATGGTAAGCTTAACCTTCTCCTCCAAGACCCGTGATACACCGCGTCGGTCGGTAAAAGATTTTTCTCAAGTTTTATATTTGTTACCAGCAGGTGATTACACACACACACACACTCACACACACACACACACACACACGTGCTTTTACATAAATCCAGCAGTTCCAGGTCACTCGTGCATTTCCTTGTAGATAAGGTGAAAGAAGACTCTCCCTTCTTCCCTCCCTCCCCCAACAGCACCGCACTTACATATAAGTCACTGGATTGATAAGGGGAGTAAACTTCCCCGCCGTGTTTATCATTCACGAACGCAACCCGGACGAGGAGCAAACTCGAATGCGAGAGTTTGTTTACATCCTCGACTTTCCTTTGTTTCCTTGAATTGTAAACATGATATTTCTGAGCACTTGAACCTCTATATACCTTTCTTTCTTACACACACACATACACTCAAACGAGATGATTTTCTTTATATAGATAATGTTATTTATGAATGCTGTGGCCGCTAGTCTTGTGTTATGAATATGATGATATACACCAAGGGTTTGGATGATGGCCTCGGGCAATAAATATGTAGATATTTTTCGGGTACGCGGCTGCTGAATCTCGTTCGGGGTGTAGATCTGGGTCTATTTCCGCTGTATTGTTGTGAATTGCTCCATTCTTCTAAGTCAAAGTCTGAGTCAACCGTGAGGTATCGTAGCGGGAACGGGAAGACCTCCACACTAAGTTGAGTATGCCTAGTATCAAATATTTAAAGAGATAGAGAGAGAAAGAGAGTGTGAAAGAGAGTGTGAAAGACAGACAGACAGACAGACAGATAGATAGATAGAGGGATAGAGAGACAGAGACAGGAAGAGAGAGATAGAGAAATAGAGACAGACAGACAGACAAACAGACAGATTTATCGGTAGGAGGCAAGATATTGGTTCACCCAACCTAACACACACCGAGATGCCTATAACTGCGTTTTCTAAATACAGTTTGCATATCTAAGAGGTTTTATGTGTGTGTGTGTCTGGGGTCGTTTACTCGGTAGCGTATGTGTGTATATTTCTGATTGTATGTGCGTGTGTGTGTGTGTGTAGTGAGTCTAATTATTCAGGTGTGATGTCGTTATACCACAGATATGAGGTATATAGACAGACAGACAGACAGACAGACAGTTGCGTTTCAGGAATATTAGCAACTCTTGAGATAATTTCCAAGAATGAGATGTAAATCAGCGTATGACAAATTATTAAAGTATAAAGCCAATATTAACATGATTATCGTAACTTTATAAATATTGGTTATGTTTGGATAATATGTTTTAAATGAAGGATAATAATATTGTAAATGCTTCCTTGCGCTTTCATGCTTAATTGGCCGATTTTAATTATCACTAAAACACGTGACACGCACAATTATGTATAAATTAGAGAGAGAGAGAGAGAGAGAGAGAGAGAGAGAGAGAGAGAGAATTCTAATACCTACCACTGTGATATGAAAGAAAAATAAAACACCGGCTTGAATGGCATAAAAACACAAGACAAACAGCATGATTTACTAGCCTTCAGGACTAGGGAGTAAAGTGTTGCCAAGACCCCGCAATAAAAATGGAAATGAGTGTTACCATACCAGCAAAAATTGTGAATAATCCGCGGTTCAGTTTAACTCGGTAATCTCGTGTGCCGTGTCATATGCAAAGTGAGGATTGGTGAGTTTTGGAGCTGGAAGGAAAATGCTTGATAATTATATCAAGTCTTTGGGAGATGTGTGAGTTGACCTCTCTCTCTCTCTCTCTCTCTCTCTCTCTCTCTCTCTCTCTCTCTCTCTCTCTCGTGTGTGATGCCGGTACCCTGTTGTCTGTTGTGTTGATGTTGCTGGTACCCTGTTGTGTTGCTGTTGCTGGTACCCTGTTGTCTGGTGTGTTTCTGTTGCTGGTACTCTGTTGTCTGGTGTGTTGCTGGTACCCTGTTGTCTGGTGTGTTGCTGGTACCCTGTTGTCTGTTGCTGGTACCCTGTTGTCTGTTGCTGTTGCTGGTACCCTGTTGTCTGGTGTGTTGCTGTTGCTGGTACCCTGTTGTCTGGTGTGTTGGTGTTGCTGGTACCCTGTTGTTTGGTGTGTTGGTGTTGCTGGTACCCTGTTGTCTGGTGTGTTGCTGTTGCTGGTACCCTGTTGTCTGGTGTGTTGCTGTTGCTGGTACCCTGTTGTCTGGTGTGTTGGTGTTGCTGGTACCCTGTTGTTTGGTGTGTTGGTGTTGCTGGTACCCTGTTGTCTGGTGTGTTGCTGTTGCTGGTACCCTGTTGTCTGGTGTGTTTCTGTTGCTGGTACCCTGTTGTCTGTTGCTGGTACCCTGTTGTCTGGTGTGTTGCTGTTGCTGGTACCCTGTTGTCTGGTGTGTTTCTGTTGCTGGTACCCTGTTGTCTGTTGCTGGTCTGTTGCTGGTACCCTGTTGTCTGGTGTGTTGGTGTTGCCGGTACCCTGTTGTCTGGTGTGTTTCTGTTGCTGGTACCCTGTTGTCTGTTGCTGGTACCCTGTTGTCTGGTGTGTTTCTGTTGCTGGTACCCTGTTGTCTGGTGTGTTTCTGTTGCTGGTACCCTGTTGTCTGTTGTGTTGCTGTTGCTGGTACCCTGTTGTCTGGTGTGTTTCTGTTGCTGGTACCCTGTTGTCTGTTGTGTTGCTGTTGCTGGTACCCTGTTGTCTGGTGTGTTTCTGTTGCTGGTACCCTGTTGTCTGTTGCTGGTACCCTGTTGTCTGGTGTGCTGGTGTTGCTGGTACCCTGTTGTCTGGTGTGTTTCTGTTGCTGGTACCCTGTTGTCTGGTGTGTTGGTGTTGCCGGTACCCTGTTGTCTGGTGTGTTGCTGTTGCTGGTACCCTGTTGTCTGTTGCTGGTACCCTGTTGTCTGGTGTGTTGCTGTTGCCGGTACCCTGTTGTCTGGTGTGTTTCTGTTGCTGGTACCCTGTTGTCTGTTGCTGGTACCCTGTTGTCTGGTGTGTTGCTGTTGCCGGTACCCTGTTGTCTGGTGTGTTTCTGTTGCTGGTACCCTGTTGTCTGTTGCTGGTACCCTGTTGTCTGTTGCTGGTACCCTGTTGTCTGGTGTGTTTCTGTTGCTGGTACCCTGTTGTCTGGTGTGTTTCTGTTGCTGGTACCCTGTTGTCTGTTGCTGGTACCCTGTTGTCTGTTGCTGGTACCCTGTTGTTTGGTGTGTTGCTGTTGCTGGTACCCTGTTGTCTGGTGTGTTTCTGTTGCTGGTACCCTGTTGTCTGTTGCTGGTACCCTGTTGTTTGGTGTGTTGCTGTTGCTGGTACCCTGTTGTTTGGTGTGTTGCTGTTACCCTGTTGTTTGGTGTGTTGGTGTTGTTGGTACCCTGTTGTTTGGTGTTACTGAAACTAACCTAACCTAACCTAACCTAACCTAACCCCTACAGATAGCATTAAGTGTTTTAAATATTACCTGAAATAAACTAGGGAGCCTAATGTTCATGTGATCCATAATTACTACTAATAAAACCCATTCGTAATATTTAACTGTATACATATAAGATTGGATCTGAGAACACAATGCAAATATTACATAAGGACATAGACCTCTATAAATAAACACACATAACAGGTATTGAGAGGGTCCGAGACACAGGTGTACTACACTGTAATTAGGTAAAACTTTGTTGTTAGAAATTATAATAATGTTAAGGTTATTAGTGTGTGTGTGTGTGTGTGTGTGTGTGTGTGTGTGTGTGTGTGTGTGTGAGAGCTTTGCACTATTTATTGATGAAAGAAAATCGTACCTCCTAGCTAAAAGCCGCAAATTTTCCCCTTCCCTCTTCTCCCTCCGCCTCACCTTTTCCCCTTTCCCATCCTCCCCCTCTCCCTTTACCCTTTCCCCTACACCATCACCCTTCACCTCTCCTCCCTCCTCCTCACCTCCCTTCTCCCTATCCCCTTTATCTCCTTCTCCCTTCCTCTCAACCCCCCCCCCATAACAGCATTACCAGACATCACCAGCAAGAGGGAGAAGAGAGTTCAGGTGTTGCATAATTTACACTCGTTTCATTGTTCCTGCAGTCAGAAATTTTTATGAAATCTTGCTTGTAATTTCCTGGGTTTTTTTATTCGTTTATTTCTTAGGTTTGTCAGATATTTTCGTTCAGTTTTAACCCTTTGTCTATTTTTTTTTTTTTGGGTGAGAGGAGGGGTGGTGACTTAGTTTATTTAGGTTAGGTTAGGTTAGGTTAAATTAGGTTAAGATAGGTTAGGTTAGGTTTAGGTTAGGTTAGGTTAGGTTAAGTTAGGTTAGGTTAAGATAGGTTAGGTTAGGTTTAAGATAGGTTAGGTTAGGTTTAAGATAGGTTAGGTTAGGAATGCATTTGGTTACTTGTCGTTGGTTTTACTTAGAGAGAATGTACGTCACCATAGCTTCATTAAGAGAGATCTATATACTTTTGTGTTGACATATTCCTGTGTAACTATGATCCAATGGTAAACACACACACACACATATACACACACACACACACATATACACACACACAACACACACACACACACACACACACACACACACACACACACACACAAAAGACAGAGTATAACCACGGCCACAGTAACTACGTACTTGCCTAACATTTAAACGGCGCGCGGAAAATCGGAGCCTGGGATAACCGTGTAATGGCACCCCGGATGTACGAATTAGTTTGTTAACTTTGGTAAGAGAGACGGAGTTAGCGCCTCAATGATGTTGTTAACAGGAGCTTGGAGATAGTTAACATGTTAATGCGTTGTGGGAGTTATTGGCTGTTGGTAGTGGTGCTGGTGGTGCAGGGGTCACGTCAACAAGGCACTGCACTGATGGAAGATCATGCCTGTGAGGGTCATTTTCAGGGAAGGTTGTATAAACTCGCTCTCGGGATCATTAGTGAAGATCATTCCAGGGAGTGAAACATTAAATTACTTTCGGAAAAGTTGGCGCAACTTTTAATGAAAATATTTACCAAGAAGCTTGCTAAAACGAACGACTTCAAGGCGAGGGAGAGACACGTACAGATTGGAAAATATAAGGATTATACTTTTTTAATACATACATACATACATACATGATTATTGTATAGTTTAAAGGGAACTATAATGTATACAAAAAGCAATAATTTCAGAAACGTACAATTGTAGAATAAATTTGAGTATAATTAAAGGTATATTACAAACTAGGTACATTAATGCAAGCCTCGTTCTAGATAACATTTCCTGATACATGACCCACCTTTACCTGACCCATGACCCACCTTTACCTGACCCATGACCCACCTTTACCTGACCCATGACCCACCTGTACCTGACCCATGACCCACCTGTACCTGACCCATGACCCACCTGTACCTGACCCATGACCCACCTGTACCTGACCCATGACCCACCTTTACCTGACCCATGACCCACCTGTACCTGACCCATGACCCACCTGTACCTGACCCATGACCCATCTGTACCTGACCCATGACCCACCTTTACCTGAACATGACCCATCTTTACTTGAACATGACCCACCCTTACCTGACCCATGACCCACCCTTACCTGACCCATGACCCACCTTTACCTGACCCATGACCCACCTGTACCTGACCCATGACCCACCTGTACCTGACCCATGACCCACCTGTACCTGACCCATGACCCACCTGTACCTGACCCATGACCCACCTTTACCTGACCCATGACCCACCTGTACCTGACCCATGACCCACCTGTACCTGACCCATGACCCACCTTTACCTGAACATGACCCATCTTTACTTGAACATGACCCACCCTTACCTGACCCATGACCCACCTTTACCTGACCCATGACCCACCTGTACCTGACCCATGACCCACCTTTACCTGACCCATGACCCACCTTTACCTGACCCATGACCCACCTTTACCTGACCCATGACCCACCTTTACCTGACCCATGACCCACCCTTACCTGACCCATGACCCACCTTTACCTGACCCATGACCCACCTTTACCTGACCCATTACCACATATGGGTTGCCTCACTACTGTCACTTGAGGCTTATTACTACACACAACCTCACACCAGCAACTATGATGTAAAGCGTTTGGTCCTTCTGGCTTCAATCTCTCGAGTCATTGGCAATCTGTTATTCTGACTTTTAATGTAAGGTGTGGTTTCTTAAGTTCATATTCACGTTGTTATTAAACTTTTCAAGAACTTAAAATGTAAAAATTAAATCTCTTCAGTCATGTCAGACAAAGAAGCAGTCTCTCTACGATTACGTCACTCATGTTAAACAATCCCATGATGATGTCACACGTAAAAATAATCCCCCCCCCACAATGACGTCAACCTTTTCAACACAACCCCTAAAGATGACGTCATACATGTTAACACAACTTGTAGTGCGTACATCAGGAAGTTTACGATACACTAGGAACTCTTCCCTCCCGCCCTGCTCTGTGTATCTCGGGGGGGGGGGGGGGGGGAGTTTGTTGACAATATTCGGAGGTCACAGTTGGCCAGGCCCCGTTGCCCTTCACACTGTCGCACATTTTCTACACGCGCGCATGAAGAGATCTGCAAACATGCAACGCAAACATATAAATATGCAAATGGTTTTATCTGATCGAGCAGCATTATGTAAATGAATTTGTCCGACAAGGAACGAAGGAGGAAAGGAAAAAATATTCAGAAGATGATATTAAAGTTCCCTTGGTGCCATGGTGACTATGGCACTGTGTCCATCATGGTGCCGTGGTGACTATGGCACTGTGTCCATCATGGTGCCGTGGTGACTATGGCACTGTGTCCATCATGGTGCCGTGGTGACTATGGCACTGTATCCATCATGGTGCCGTGGTGACTATGGCCCTGTGTCCATCATGGTGCCGTGGTGAGTATGGCACTGTGTCCATCATGGTGCCGTGGTGACTATGGCCCTGTGTCCATCATGGTGCCGTGGTGACTATGGCACTGTGTCCATCATGGTGCCGTGGTGACTATGGCCCTGTGTCCATCATGGTGCCGTGGTGACTATGGCACTGTGTCCATCATGGTGCCGTGGTGACTATGGCCCTGTGTCCATCATGGTGCCGTGGTGACTATGGCACTGTGTCCATCATGGTGCCGTGGTGACTATGGCACTGTGTCCATCATGGTGCCGTGGTGACTATGGCACTGTGTCCATCATGGTGCCGTGGTGACTATGGCACTGTGTCCATCATGATGCCATGGTGACTATGGCACTGTGTCCATCATGGTGCCGTGGTCACTATGGCACTGTGTCCATCATGGTGCCATGTTGTCTTTGGCACTGTCCATAATAGTGTCATGGTGACTATGGCACTCTGTCCATCATGGTGCCATGGTAATTATGGGACTGTGCCTTTCATGAAGACGGGCAGCAATAGGGCATTCCATCCACTACGCCTATCGCAGTGCCGGGTGCCGCTACACCACTACACATATGACAGTGCCGGGAACTACCACGCCACTCTGCCTATGAGGGTGCCAGGGCCACTCTGGCACTCAGCCCATCAAGGTTGAGCGTCGTCATCATAAACTGCATCACAAAATCCAGGATAAGATGAATTATTCAGAAGCGGCCGTCGTAAAGTGGCAGAGGAGCCAATTATGGTATTAAGACTCTCTCTCTCTCTCTCTCTCTCTCTCTCTCTCTCTCTCTCTCTCTCTCTCTCTCTCTCTCTCTCCCCCTCTCTCTCTCTGTCTCTCTCTCTCTTTCATCATCACCTTATCCTTTTGTCTTCCTCTCTCTCCATTCACTCCTGTATCCCCCATCTTTATCTCTCTTCCTTCCCCACCTTTTCTCCTTCCTTTTATACGGTAAATTAAAAGCCCAAAAGAAAGATGGAGGAAGCCAATGGTGGTCAAGCATTTGTTTTATGGCTATTTAACGTTTGGTTGACTGGGGAGAAAACTCTTTGTTAGGTTGTCAGTTATTTAGTCTGTCAATCAGTCAAGCAATCAGCCAATCAGTAAGTCAATCAGTCAGTCAGTCAACCTGTCAGTCATCTACCCAATCAGCTAGTCAGTCAGTCAGGCATCTAGCCAGCCAGTCAGTCAGCCAATAAGTAAGTCAATCAGTCATTCAGTCAGTCAACCAGTCAGTCAGTTAACCAGTTAGTCAGGCAGTCAGTCAGTTAACCCGTCAGTCAGTCAGTCAGTTAACCCGTCAGTCAGTCAGTTAACCAGTCAGGAAACTCGTCCATACAGCTGCCTGACCCCGCTAAAAATATTAAAACCGTGAAAGTTAAGGAAAATGTGGTCAGGTTTGTTTACCAAGTCTCTCCTGGGATTAAAAATAACGCCTGTTTTTTTTTTCTCAACTAAGTTACGGATAAGTAACGTTCGCATTAACCGGATTCACGGATATATAGTGTTCAAATTAACCGGATTCTTGGATAATTAATAGTTTAATTAACAGGGTTTCGGGTAACTCGTGATCCAGTTAACCGGTGTCGGATAACTTAGGTTCGAATTCACCAAGTTTCGGGAAATTAGTGTTTAGGTCTCGGATAACTGGTATTCCAATTAACCGGATGCCATATATCTTATGTTCTAATTAACCGAACACTGGATAACTATTACATATATAAACCGGATTACGGATAACTCGTACTCCCCTAAACTGGACCACGGATAATTTGATGCCCTGGTTAATACGTGGTTATGAAGACTGAAACCGCTTTAGCCAAATAAGGTAATTTGTGACGTCATTGTTAATTAAGGCGTAAATAATTAATATGCGCATTATCTAGGTGAGGGGTAACGAGCCTTCCTAGTGAGAGAGAGAGAGAGAGAGAGAGAGAGAGAGAGAGAGAGAGAGTCAAACCAGTAACGAATACCAATAACGATAAATACGACCATACTATGATAAAAAAAAAATACGATACTTTACCGGCCATCGTAAACATATATTTTACGATACTTGCCTCGTGGTTGCGGAGTGAGGCAAATTGGGAAGAGCAAGGCGGGGGTGACTTTGATGCCGCTATTAAAGAGACGCCATTCATGAATTTTGGATTGTGGGCGTAAGTGTGAGAAGAGGAGGATGGTGGAGAGAGTGTTGGTGGGGTGGAGGAGGAGGATGGTGGAGAGAGTGTTGGTGGGGTGGAGGAGGAGGATGGTAGGGGGAGTGTTGGTGGGGTGGAGGAGGAGGATGGAGGAGAGAGTGTTGGTGGGGTGGAGGAGGAGGATGGTAGGGGGAGTGGTGGGGTGGAGGAGGAGGAGGAGGAGGATGGTAGGGGGAGTGTTGGTGGCGTGGAGGAGGAGGAGGAGGAGGATGGTAGGGGGAGTGTTGGTGGCGTGGAGGAGGAGGAGGAGGATGGAGGAGAGAGTGTTGGTGGGGTGGAGGAGGAGGATGGTAGGGGGAATGTTGGTGGGGTGGAGGAGGATAGAGGAGAGAGTGTTGGTGGGGTGGAGGAGGAGGATGGTGGAGAGAGTGTTGGTGGGGAGGAGGAGGAGGATGGTAGGGGGAGTGTTGGTGGGGTGGAGGAGGAGGATGGTGGAGAGAGTGTTGGTGGGGTGGAGGAGGAGGATGGTAGGGGGAATGTTGGTGGGGTGGAGGAGGAGGATGGGGGAGAGAGTGTTGGTGGGGTGGAGGAGGAGGATGGTGGAGAGAGTGATGGTGGGGAGGAGGAGGAGGATGGTCGAGAGAGTGTTGGTGGGGTGGAGGAGGAGGATGGTGGAGAGAGTGTTGGTGGGGTGGAAGAGGAGGAGGATGGAGGAGAGAGTGTTGGTGGGGTGGAGGAGGAGGAGGATGGAGGAGAGAGTGTTGGTGGGGTGGAGGAGGAGGATGGTAGGGGGAGTGTTGGTGGGGTGGAGGAGGAGGACAGAGGAGAGAGTGTTGGTGGGGTGGAGGAGGAGAAGGATGGTGGAGAGAGTGTTGGTGGGGTGGAGGAGGAGGATGGTAGGGGGAGTGTTGGTGGGGTGGAGGAGGAGGAGGATGGTGGAGAGAGTGTTAGTGGGGAGGAGGAGGAGGATGGTGGGGTGGAGGAGAAGGATGGTGGAGAGAGTGTTGGTGGGGTGGAGGAGGAGGATGGTAGGGGGAGTGTTGGTGGGGTGGAGGAGGAGGATGGAGGAGAGAGTGTTGGTGGGGTGGAGGAGGAGGAGGATGGAGGAGAGAGTGTTGGTGGGGTGGAGGAGGAGGATGGAGGAGAGAGTGTTGGTGGGGTGGAGGAGGAGGATGGAGGAGAGAGTGTTGGTGGGGTGGAGGAGGAGGATGGAGGAGAGTGTTGGTGGGGTGGAGGAGGAGGATGGTAGGGGGAGTGTTGGTGGGGTGGAGGAGGAGGAGGATGGAGGAGAGAGTGTTGATGGGGTGGAGGAGGAGGATGGAGGAGAGAGTGTTGGTGGGGTGGAGGAGGAGGATGGAGGAGAGAGTGTTGGTGGGGTGGAGGAGGAGGATGGAGGAGAGAGTGTTGGTGGGGTGGATGAGGAGGATGGTAGGGGGAGTGTTGGTGGGGTGGAGGAGGAGGAGGATGGAGGAGAGAGTGTTGGTGGGGTGGAGGAGGAGGATGGAGGAGAGAGTGTTGGTGGGGTGGAGGAGGAGGATGGAGGAGAGAGTGTTGGTGGGGTGGAGGAGGAGGATGGTAGGGGGAGTGTTGGTGGGGTGGAGGATGGAGGAGAGAGTGTTGGTGGGGTGGAGGAGGAGGAGGATGGAGAAGAGAGTGTTGGTGGGGTGGAGGATGGAGGAGGATGGTAGTGGGAGTGTTGGTGGGGTGGAGGAGGAGGATGGTAGGGGGAGTGTTGGTGGGGTGGAGGAGGAGGATGGTAGGGGGAGTGTTGGTGGGGTGGTGGAGGAGGAGGATGGAGGAGAGAGTGTTGGTGGGGTGGAGGAGGAGGATGGTAGGGGGAGTGTTGGTGGGGTGGAGGAGGAGGATGGTAGGGGGAGTGTTGGTGGGGTGGAGGAGGAGGATGGTAGGGGGAGTGTTGGTGGGGTGGTGGAGGAGGAGGATGGAGGAGCGAGTGTTAATGGGGTGGAGGAGGAGGATGGTAGGGGGAATGTTGGTGGGGTGGAGGAGGAGGATGGTAGGGGGAATGTTGATGGGGTGGAGGAGGAGGATGGGGGAGAGAGTGTTGGTGGGGTGGAGGAGGAGGATGGTGGAGAGAGTGTTGGTGGGGAGGAGGAGGAGGATGGAGGAGAGAGTGTTGGTGGGGTGGAGGAGGAGGATGGTGGAGAGAGTGTTGATGGGGTGGAGGAGGAGGATGGTAGGGGGAGTGTTGGTGGGGTGGAGGAGGAGGATGGTAGGGGGAGTGTTGGAGGGGTGGAGGAGGAGGAGGATGGAGGAGAGAGTGTTGGTGGGGTGGAGGAGGAGGATGGTGGAGAGAGTGTTGATGGGGTGGAGGAGGAGGATGGTAGGGGGGAGTGTTGGTGGGGTGGAGGAGGAGGATGGTGGAGAGAGTGTTGGTGGGGTGGAGGAGGAGGATGGTAGGGGGAGTGTTGGTGGGGTGGAGGAGGAGGATGGTAGGGGGAGTGTTGGTGGGGTGGAGGAGGAGGATGGTAGGGGGAGTGTTGGTGGGGTGGAGGAGGAGGATGGTAGGGGGGAGTGTTGGTGGGGTGGAGGAGGAGGATGGTAGAGGGAGTGTTGGTGGGGTGGAGGAGGAGGATGGTAGGGGGAGTGTTGGTGGGGTGGAGTTTAGGATGGTAGGGGGAGTGTTGGTGGGGTGGATGAGAAGGATGGTAGGGGGAGTGTTGGTGGAGTTTAGGATGGTAGGGGGAGTGTTGGTGTGGTGGAGCTAATGCTCAGTAGTCTGTCAACAAACAATTCTGTAACTACCAGAGCATCCAATATAACTAGAAAATCACCACGTGTGTTTACATTAAACCAAGGAACCACAAATGAAGATAACAGAACCTGTGTACACTTGTGTAACTAACAAGCTAAGATAATTACAAGCGTAACCCAGGTTGGCCGGGACGACTCAACGATTCAAACTTACGACTGTATCATAGGTGACACGCCGTGGGACTACCTATTATCTCACCCAGCTTCATCAAAGGTACCAGCGACTATCCTACACTCATTCAGGCAAGTGTTAACAAGTGAGATCGTTTTATATCAAACCCCGGCCCACGCAGGTCACACACTCCCATCAACACCTTGGCTGGGTCACACACTCCCATCAACACCTTGGCTGGGTCACACACTCCCATCAACACCTTGGCTGGGTCACACACTCCCATCAACACCTTGGCTGGGTCACACACTCCCATCAACACCTTGGCTGGGTCACACACTCCCATCAAACCTGGCTGTGTCACACACTCCCATCAACACCTTGGCTGGGTCACACACTCCCATCAACACCTTGGCTGGGTCACATACCACCATCAACACCTTGGCTGGGTCACACACTACCATCAACACCTTGGCTGGGTCACACACTCCCATCAACACCTTGGCTGGGTCACACACTCCCATCAACACCTTGGCTGGGTCACACACTACCATCAACACCTTGGCTGGGTCACATATTACCATCAACACCTTGGCTGGGTGACATACCACCATCAACAACCTTGGCTGGGTCACACACTACCATCAACAACCTTGGCTGGGTCACACACTACCATCAACACCTTGGCTGGGTCACACACTACCATCAACACCTTGGCTGGGTCACACACTCCCATCAACACCTTGGCTGGGTCACATATTACCATCAACACCTTGGCTGGGTGACATACCACCATCAACAACCTTGGCTGGGTCACACACTACCATCAACAACCTTGGCTGGGTCACACACTCCCATCAACACCTTGGCTGGGTCACACACTACCATCAACACCTTGGCTGGGTCACACACTCCCATCAACACCTTGGCTGGGTCACATATTACCATCAACACCTTGGCTGGGTGACCTACCACCATCAACAACCTTGGCTGGGTCACACACTACCATCAACAACCTTGGCTGGGTCACACACTACCATCAACACCTTGGCTGGGTCACATACCACCATCAACAACCTTGGCTGGGTCACATATTTCCATCAACACCTTGGCTGGGTCACACACTACCATCAACACCTTGGCTGGGTCACATACCACCATCAGCACCTTGGCTGGGTCACACACTACCATCAACACCTTGGCTGGGTCACATACCACCATCAATTCCTTGACTGGGTCACATACCACCATCAACACCTTGGCTGGGTCACATACCACCATCAGCACCTTGGCTGGGTCACATACCACCATCAACACCTTGGCTGGGTCACATACCACCATCAACACCTTGGCTGGGTCACATACCACCATCAACGCCTTTTTCTGGGTCACATACCACCATCTCTTAATTTCTTCCTCCATTCTCTTATTTCTCTCTCCTTCCCTTCTTCTTTCCATCTCTCCCCTGTTCTATAAATCCTTCAATCCTCTCCATCTCTCTGTTCCTTGGTTCTTTGCAAACTTTCATTCTCGCTCTTTGGTTTTTTTATTCCTTATCTCTTCCTTCTTCTTCCTCTTTTTCGTCTTCCTCTTCATGTCTCTTATATATTTTCTCCTTTATTCAACCTTCTTCTCTTCCTCATTTTCAACCTATTCCATTTCCTATTCCTCTTCTTATTCATCCGTTTTCTCTTCTTCCTTTTCCTATTCATCATCTTCCTCCTTCCGTTCCTCCTTCTCCCCCTCCTCCCGTTCCTAATCCTCCTCCTCCTCTTTCTCCCCCTCCTCCCGTTCTTCCCTCTCCTCCCTCTTCCCCCTCCTCCCGTTCTTCCCCCTCCTCCCGTTCCTCCTCTTTCTCCCCCCTCCTCCCGTTCTTCCTCCCTCTTCCTCCTCCTCCCTCTTCCCCCTCCTACCCCTTCAACACGGTCAAACATTTTCTAAAACATTTGCATTCAGAATAACATTACCATTCTCTCTCTCTCTCTCTCTGCAGGTCACGTGACGTCTAAAGTAAACATCAAGTGTGTTTTTCGTCGCTGCTCATCAGTGGTTGACAGTCAGGAGGCGTGACAGCAAGGAAATAAGTTTTAGGTTGACAGGTGAGCGTATTTTTGCGTTAGTTTGTCATTTACACATGTTTATTTTTCTAGTGATTTTCATATACTACTCAGATTTTTTTTCAGTTATTGAGCGTTATTCTGTTATTGACACGTGTGTAATTAGTATTATTTTCTTCCTCTTAATTTACCCACTTATATTTTGTATTAATCTCTTGTATACGCATGTGTATTTTTCGAACTGTTAATTACCTAAGTGTATTTTGCTTCAAATACACAGGTGTCCAATAGTGTAAGAGTAAGTGAATCAGATAGTACATGTTTACATCCTATCTTACGAGGAACAATATTCATCCTAGGAAACTTAGAGGATGTGTCTAGTTGCTTTGCCAGACGTATATGTTCGCTCACCTTCTATCTTCACTGGCGCTGGTATGCTTGGTGTTTGTTGTCGTTAAGATGTTGCTCTCAGGTGGGTTTTATTACCACTGAAATTAACCACATCCTCGTGATAGTGGTTGTTTGTTTGTTTGTTTGTTTATGATAGACTCTGCCATCCTCTGTCACTCTACTTATCCCCTATCCTCACCTGTCAACGTTGCCTGTTCTTCATTCTGTCATTTTCTGCCCGTCTCTATCCAGTATTCTCACTCTATCCTCATCCTAACCTCGATCTATCCTCATCACACACACACACACACACACACACACACACCACCCTATCGGTCAGTTTTTCCCTCATTCAGTCCATCATCAGCACCTCCCCAGCATCTACTCCTTCAGGTACTATTAGAACACTCCCCAGGAAGTCCGCCCTATTCCCTAACCTCATCCTCCTCCCTCCTCATCACTCCCCCAATCTGCTGTTTCTTCCTCAAATACCTTCTGCTCCTCCTCCTCCTCCTCCTCCTCCTCCTCCCACTTCCCTAGTTTCTTCCCTCCTCTCCAATCTCTTCCCTCCTCCTCCCTGTTCTTCTGTTCCTTCCCTAATCTCCTTCCTCCTTCCCAGCTCATCCTCCACTTACAAAACCCCACAATTATTATAATATTTCCCGGGCTTCACCTGAAAATTAGGCCCCC
Source organism: Homarus gammarus (assembly GCA_958450375.1). Lineage (NCBI taxonomy): Eukaryota > Metazoa > Arthropoda > Malacostraca > Decapoda > Nephropidae > Homarus > Homarus gammarus. Next base: position 1,828,007 of record CAUDMG010002508.1, read on the forward strand.
CCTGTTTATTTTACCTGGTGATTAAACACCTTAAGGCTACCTGAGGGCGGGTTAGCTTAGATTACGTTACGTTAGATTAGATTATGTTAGGAAAGGTTAGGTTAGGTTAGGTTAGAATAGCTTTAAGGTGTTTAATATCCAGGTAAAATAAGCTGGGGTGTGTAATCTTCAGGTGAAATAAGCTGGGGTGTGTAATCTTCAGGTGAAATAAACTGAGGGTGTCTAATCTTCAGGTGATCCCCTCAGAATATTTGATTCCCAAGTCACCTGCCGCCCACTTTATTCCTCGTATATAACACTACACACCGTACACCCCCCAATACCTGTAAGGGCACAAGGGTGTTCCGCCTCCCTGTGATGGAAGCCAATAGGGGCGTTACGTAGGGTGGAGATGGGGGAATTACCAGCCAGACCCCAAGCTCTTAGTGGCCTTTTACGATACATAAGGATACAGGGGGCTATTATTTATGGCCCCATTACCATCTTTAGCCCCCTTTTAGCCCCCGGTATTGCCCATCTTCCTGCCTTGTGTGTCGAAGTACTAAGTCATTTTTTTATCTTGTTTGTGTCACAGTTTAGGGAGATGAGGCCCTGGCTTTCTGCATCTTATAATTTACTTTTGTTTTTGTTTTTAAATTGATAAAAAACAGGAAAATATTTTATGTATTATAGAAAAGTATTTAATTTTTTTGTTTTTGATTCTTGTGTATGGAGAGGATTTTGCTGTTCAATAATTTAAGGATGGTTTTCGTGTTTGACTGTCATATAGGTGTCTTGTCTCATGGGTTAAAGCTATCGTTATCCACCGTATTGTGTAAGAGAGAGTATATTAACCCTCAGACTAAGAACATTTGACCCTTGACTTATTCCTATCATGATCATTAACCAAACATTGACTAGAACATTTAATAACTCCTTACTTGATCATTTATTATTTATTATCTTAATCATCAACCGAACATTTACCATAACATTTAAAAGCTCTATACTCGGACATTTATTAACTTCCGTCTTTAACCACTGATAAATCCCTAACTCGGACATTTAATTTCCATGACTTAATTAATTGATTATCTTATATAATTACAACAGCTATAGAGTCAAATAGAGAGATAGTGTATCATTTAATTAACCCAATGTATCTAACTTACGATTCATCATCAAGTTAAGACAACGGGATATTAACTGTCTCCTTTAAGCCATCAAGTGACAATTAAACAACCCATAACTACTTTAACACCATCTTAGACAACTGTTTAACGACCAAATTGCTGTCACTCGTAAGACTCTGTAACTACTGTACTCCCGAAACAATAACAATGGAATTACCTTTAACTATATAACAAACTGTTGGTGAACCTTGATAGCGAAATTATATTCAATTATTAGATTATTCAACAAATAGTAACTTGAGTTCACCTAACAGGCCGTCACTTACTAAACTTTATGAGTTATACACCAGGGCGACACGTCAATCAAGCTCTTCAAAATAGTGAAGAGATGAGATGAATACTAGTGTTAAGTTCACCCAAAAAGTAAGACAATCAACCACTGAAAAAAAAGTCTAGGTAATTTACTTTATCCGAAACACGAGTCAACCAAACCCAATCAAGTGCGATAGGCAACCAAAAAGACCTGAGACACAAGCCAAGAGTCAACCAAAGTGACATTAGCCAAGAATCAACTAACAATATCTGAATCAAAAGCCAACCAACACAACTCAACTTTCGTGTCAAGTGACCTTTTAACCCAATAACGAGATAAAACTTACTCCACCACCACAAACAAACCCATAACATAACCCCAGACAGGAGCCAAGGACCCCCCCCCCACCCACCACTTTACCTTTCACCATCTTGAACAAACTCCTTCGCTGAGGTGTCACTGGCACACCTGTGAGAGACAATATACCTCCTTCACCTGCTCTACACTTTCCATAACAACAAACCCATCAATACCCCCCCCCCCTCCAACCCCTCCTTCCTCCCCTTCTCCTCCTATCCTGCTTCGAGTAAATTTGGACTTTCCAGCAGACAGCTCCTTCAGGATCTCCCTTTTAAAACCCCCCACAAAGGACCTCGACTTGGTAACCAGCTTCTAGGACGTCTTCAAAGAGTCATTGGAGCGTCAGAGGCGTTCTTCAAAGAGCCTCTGGAGCGCTGGGCATCTTTTAAAGTGAGACCTCCTCGTCGTTAGCTCTACTCCAGCGGGTTCTTGAGGGCCAAGATGGAGGGGAGGGTGAAAACTTCGCTGATGATTCTTCGTGTTACCTTGTGAAATCGGAGGTGCGGTGTTGCCAGGGTCTTGGGAAATGGGGTATCTATCTGTGTTCAACAGTAGACAAACTCGAGCTATGATATTGGATACTGGTGAATATAATTTGTAACAGAGACGAGAACAATAACATAATTTTCTAGAGGCGAGAACAACTTACTACCAAAGAACGATATCAAAGTGAACACCATGTTGGCACAAACACAGAACAGTCAAAACCAAACAAAATGTCAAATAATTGTGAATAAAAATGTAAAAACTCATAAGCTAGAAAACACTAACGAATGGGGAGGAAAGTCGTAGAAATAAGAAACTAAATTTATCAAGAACACAAACATTCACTCACCTGTGCCTCTTGTCAGGTTACACAGGTGTTAGGTCATGTCACTCATCACACTGGGGGATGATGTCAACAGGTGTGAATGTGGTCCACCGAGGGATAACAGGTGTGAATGTGGCCCACCGAGGGATGGTGATAATAGATGTGACTGTGGCCCACCGAGGGATGATAACAGGTGTGAAGTCGTTTTGTCACCATGAGAAATGCAAATAAATTAACACGAACTTCCCGGATTATAACACGAACACTCCGGATCAATATGAATTTCCCGGATTATAATACAAACTTCCCGGATTAACACGACCACTCCAGATTAACATGAACTTCCTGGATTATTACGAACTTTCCTTAATTAACAACAACTTCCGGTTAATGTAAAATATATGCCAATTCTGTGATTTTGTTTGATTTTATTTTTAATTATTATAAGAAATGGGCGAATCTTTGGATCATATTTCTATTGTAAAACATCAGGAAAATATATTTAATGTTTTTTATGTCTCTACCACACACCATCTTCTTTTTTTTATTTTTTTCTATTTTATACTTTTAATTAATTTGATTATTTTATAGAATCCATAGTTATTCATTTTACGAATTCGACATTTATGTATTTATATTTTACAAAGTAGACATTTATTTATTCATGTTATAGAATACATATTTTTTTATTTATTTCATGTTTGTATTATTTTATTCAGGAAGCTTAAATAAATAGCGAAAAAATAAATGTTTTATATCGTGTTCTGAAATAAAGTTTTCCATTTTTTCTCGAATATTTGAATTGAATGGGAGAAGGGTCGTCATTTTTTACTCATTTTATTTATTCATCTTTTTTTATAGACACGAGGCAGTAGTTTCCATTACAAGAGTATTATGAGTGCCTAGTGTCCCTTATATGGTGTATGGATGGCATTGTTGACCCTCATCTCAGAGTATGGATGGTGCTCTTGACCCTCACCTCAGAGTATGGATGGCACTCTTGACCTTCACCTCAGAGTATGGATGGCACTGTTGACCCTCACCTCAGAGTATGGATGACATTGTTGACCCTCACCTCACAGTATGGGTGGCACTCTTGACCTTCACCTCAGAGTATGAATGGCACTGTTGACCCTCACCTCAGAGTATGGATGGCACTGTTGACCCTCACCTCAGAGTATGGATGGCACTGTTGACCCTCACCTCAGAGAATGGATGACATTGTTGACCCTCACCTCACAGTATGGGTGGCACTCTTGACCTTCACCTCAGAGTATGAATGGCACTGTTGACCCTCACCTCAGAGTATGGATGGCACGCTTGACCTTCACCTCAGAGTATGGATGGCACGCTTGACCTTCACCTCAGAGTATGGATGGCACTCTTGACCTTCACCTCACAGTATGGATGGCACGCTTGACCTTCACCTCAGAGTATGGATGGCACGCTTGACCTTCACCTCAGAGTATGGATGGCACTCTTGACCCTCACCTCAGAGTATGGATGGCATCGTTGACCCTCACCTTAGAGTATGGATGGCACTGTTGACCCTCATCTCAGAGTACGTGGCATCTTGTATATATTTAACCAATCCTTCAGTACACATGTTCGACTCCCAGCTATAGAGAAGTGTGATATTAGTTCACTGTAACAAAGAACTGTTATACAAGATGATCGAATATTCCCCCTGTGCACCTTTAGTAGAGTCTCAGTGTAATCTTGGCGTCATTTTGGTCACCATCCCAGTCCAACAGCTTATGTATACCAGTCAGATACGGTGCCAAAACCTTCATATATACGACAATGATAATTAACCAATGAACCTTTCAGAATATAAATACCAGAGCTTCGTAAACTGAAACCTGAGGATAAGGTTTAAAATGAACAGTTTTCGAACCTACGAACCCGACCTTCGTAAACTGAACACTGAGAAGGACGTTTTAACGGGGCAGTTTTGGAGCCATTTGACACAAGATATCGTGACCAACCAACCTTCTCCTGGTCGTCTCTCACTGAAGCTTCTCCCCCTCTCTCATCCTCCCTCTCCTCTCTCCCCTGCCCCCTTCTCTTTCCCTCACCCGTCTCCCTCCCCCCCCCCCCCTGCCATTTTCAACAGGAACTCCCGCTATTGTGGAGGAAACTGACTTCCTTCCCGATTCCTCCTCCTCTTACATTCCGGATTAATGATGTTGTGTTTTATTGACGTAAGGTTTAGTGTATTTATTGATGTAATGATGATAATTGTTTGAGGTTTTGTATTGTTATCTCTCTCTCTCTCTCTCTCTCTCTCTCTCTCTCTCTCTCTCTCTCTCTCTCTCTCTCTCTCATACACACATTTTAATTTCATATGAGCTCACCAACTTTCGAGTCGCTGTTAAATTGCAGTTTTCCTGGTAATTACTGTGTATTTACATACGTTTAATGCCAGGCCGAGAAGGAGAGAGAAAGTGAGAGAGAGGAAAGAAAAGATGAAAGAGACAAACTTAAAACAGAATAATGTGAAACGCTTGATGACGTAACTTGTTGAAGGTCACTCATACAACGTGACATTAATGTGCTGTGATTGTCTCTACTGTAATATGGGAGGGTTGATGTTATTGATCAAAGGTGATTAATTAAAACACCTTACCATTACTACAGGTGTTATGGGTTGTAATAGACCTTACCATTACTACAGGTGTTAAGGGTTGTAATAGAACTTACCATTACTACAAGTGTTATGGGTTGTAATAGAACTTACCATCACTCCAGGTGTTATGGGTTGTAATAGAACTTACCATTACTACAAGTGTTAAGGGCTATAATAGAACTTACCATTACTACAGGTGTTAAGGGTTGTAATAGAACTTACCATTAATACAGGTGTTATGGGTTGTAATAGAACTTACCATTACTACAAGTGTTATGGGTTGTAATAGAACTTACCATTATTACAAGTGTTATGGATTGTAATCGAACTTACCATTACTACAGGTGTTATGGGTTGTAATAGAACTTGCCATTAATACAGGTGATAAGGGTTGTAATAGAACTTAGCATTACTACAGGAGTTAAGGGTTGTAATAGAACTTACCATTACTACAGGTGTTAAGGGTTGTAATAGAACTTACCATTACTACAGGTGTTATGGGTTGTAATAGAACTTACCATTACTTCAAGTGTTATGGGTTGTAATAGAACTTAGCATTACTACAGGAGTTAAGGGTTGTAATAGAACTTACCATTACTACAGGTGTTAAGGGTTGTAATAGAACTTACCATTACTACAAGTGTTATGGGTTGTAATAGAACTTACCATTACTACAGGTGTTATGGGTTGTAATAGAACTTACCATTACTACAGGTGTTATGGATTGTAATAGAACTTATCATTACTACAAGTGTTATGGGTTGTAGTAGAACTTACCATTACTACAGGTGTTATGGGTTGTAGTAGAACTTAGCATTACTACAGGTGTTATGGGTTGTAAAAGAACTTACCATTACTACAAGTGTTATGGATTGTAATAGAACTTAGCATTATTACAAGTGTTATGGATTGTAATATAACTTACCATTACTACAAGTGTTATGGGTTGTAATAGAACTTACCATTACTACAGGTGTTAAGGGTTGTAATAGAACTTACCATTAATACAAGTGTTATGGGTTATAATAGAACTTATCATTACTACAGGAGTTAAGGGTTGTAATAGAACTTACCATTACTACAGGAGTTGTAATAGAACTTACCATTACTACAGGTGTTATGGGTTGTAATAGAACTAACCATTACTACAGGTGTTATGGGTTGTAATAGAACTTACCATTACTACAGGAGTTATGGGTTGTAATAGAACTTACCATTACTACAGGAGTTATGGGTTGTAATAGAACTTACCATTACTACAGGTGTTATGGGTTGTAATAGAACTTACCATTACTACAGGTGTTAAGGGTTGTAATAGAGCTTACCATTACTACAGGTGTTATGGGTTGTAAGCGAACTTACCATTACTACAGGTGTTATGGGTTGTAATAGAACTTACCATTACTACAGGAGTTGTAATAGAACTTACCATTACTACAGGAGTTATGGGTTGTAATATAACTTACCATTACTACAGGTGTTAAGGGTTGTAATAGAACTTACCATTAATACAGGAGTTGTAATAGAACTTACCATTACTACAAGTGTTATGGGTTGTAATAGAGCTTACCATTACTACAGGTGTTATGGGTTGTAATAGAACTTACCATTACTACAGGTGTTATGGATTGTAATAAAACTTACCATTACTACAGGAGTTATGGGTTGTAATAGAACTTACCATTAATGCAAGTGTTATGGGTTGTAATAGAACTTACCATTACTACAGGTGTTATGGGTTGTAATAGAACTTACCATTAATACAAGTGTTATGGGTTATAATAGAACTTACCATTAATACAGGAGTTAAGGGTTGTAATAGAACTTACCATTACTACAGGAGTTGTAATAGAACTTACCATTACTGCAGGTGTTATGGGTTGTAATAGAACTAACCATTACTACAGGTGTTATGGGTTGTAATAGAACTTACCATTACTACAGGAGTTATGGGTTGTAATAGAACTTCCCATTACTACAGGTGTTTTGGGTTGTAATAGAACTTACCATTACTACAGGTGTTATGGGTTGTAGTAGAACTTACCATTACTACAGGTGTTATGGGTTGTCATAGAATTTACCATTACTACAGGTGTTATGGGTTGTAATAGAGCTTACCATTACTACAGGTGTTATGGGTTGTAATAGAACTTACCATTACTACAGGTGTTATGGGTTGTAATAGAACTAACCATTACTACAAGTGTTTTGGGTTGTCATAGAACTTACCATTACTACAAGTGTTATGGATTGTAATAGAACTTACCATTAATAAAGGAGTTAAGGGTTATAATAGAACTTACCATTACTACAAGTGTTATGGGTTGTAATAGAACTTACCATTAATAAAGGAGTTAAGGGCTATAATAGAACTTACCATTACTACAAGTGTTATGAGTTGTAATAGAGCTTACCATTAATAAAGGAGTTAAGGGCTATAATAGAACTTACCATTACTACAAGTGTTATGGGTTGTATTAGAACTTACCATTACTACAGGTGTAATGGGTTGTAATAGAACTTACCATTACTACAGGTGTTATGGGTTGTAATAGAACTTACCATTACTACAGGAGTTATGGGTTGTAATAGAACTTACCATTACTACAGGTGTTTTGGGTTGTAATAGAACTTACCATTACTACAGGTGTTAAGGGTTGTAATAGAGCTTACCATTACTACAGGTGTTATGGGTTGTAATTGAACTTACCATTACTACAGGTGTTATGGGTTGTAATAGAACTTACCATTAATACAGGACTTGTAATAGAACTTACCATTACTACAGGAGTTATGGGTTGTAATATAACTTACCATTACTACAGGTGTTAAGGGTTGTAATAGAACTTACCATTAATACAGGAGTTGTAATAGAACTTACCATTACTACAAGTGTTATGGGTTGTAATAGAACTTACCATTACTACAGGTGTTATGGGTTGTAATAGAACTTACCATTACTACAGGTGTTATGGATTGTAATAAAACTTACCATTACTACAAGTGTTATGGGTTGTAATAGAACTTACCATTACTACAAGTGTTATGGATTGTAATAGAACTTAGCATTATTACAAGTGTTATGGATTGTAATATAACTTACCATGACTACAAGTGTTATGGGTTGTAATAGAACTTACCATTACTACAGGTGTTAAGGGTTGTAATAGAACTTACCATTACTACAGGTGTTAATGGTTGTAATATAACTTACCATTACTACAAGTGTTATGGGTTGTAATAGAACTTACCATTACTACAGGTGTTAAGGGTTGTAATAGAACCTACCATTACTACAGGTGTTATGGGTTGTAATAGAACTTACCATTAATACAGGAGTTGTAATAGAACTTACCATTACTACAGGTGTTAAGGGTTGTAATAGAACTTACCATTAATACAGGTGTTAAGGGTTGTAATAAAACTTACCATTACTACAGGTGTTATGGGTTGTAATAGAACTTACCATTAATACAGGAGTTGTAATAGAACTTACCATTACTACAGGTGTTAAGGGTTGTAATAGAACTTACCATTACTACAGGTGTTAAGGGTTGTAATAGAACTTACCATTAATACAAGTGTTATGGGTTGTAATAGAACTTACCATTACTACAGGTGTTATGGGTTGTAATAGAACTTACCATTACTACAGGTGTTAAGGGTTGTAATAGAACTTACCATTACTACAAGTGTTATGGATTGTAATAGAACTAACCATTACTACAGGTGTTATGGGTTGTAATAGAACTTACCACTACTACAAGTGTTATGGATTGTAATAGAACTAACCATTACTACAGGTGTTATGGGTTGTAATAGAACTTACCATTACTACAGGTGTTATGGATTGTCATAGAACTTACCATTACTACAAGTGTTTTGGATTGTCATAGAACTTACCATTACTACAGGTGTTATGGGTTGTAGTAGAACTTACCATTACTACAGGTGTTATGGGTTGTAGTAGAACTTACCATTACTACAGGTGTTATGGGTTGTAGTAGAACTTACCATTACTACAGGTGTTATGGGTTGTCATAGAATTTACCATTACTACAGGTGTTATGGGTTGTAATAGAGCTTACCATTACTACAGGTGTTATGGGTTGTAATAGAACTTACCATTACTACAGGTGTTATGGGTTGTAATAGAACTAACCATTACTACAAGTGTTTTGGGTTGTCATAGAACTTACCATTACTACAAGTGTTATGGATTGTAATAGAACTTACCATTAATAAAGGAGTTAAGGGTTATAATAGAACTTACCATTACTACAAGTGTTATGGGTTGTAATAGAACTTACCATTAATAAAGGAGTTAAGGGCTATAATCGAACTTACCATTACTACAAGTGTTATGAGTTGTAATAGAGCTTACAATTAATAAAGGAGTTAAGGGCTATAATAGAACTTACCATTACTACAAGTGTTATGGGTTGTATTAGAACTTACCATTACTACAGGTGTAATGGGTTGTAATAGAACTTACCATTACTACACGTGTTATGGGTTGTAATAGAACTTACCATTACTACAGGTGTTATGGGTTGTAATGGAACTTACCATTACTACAAGTGTTATGGGTTGTAATAGAGCTTACCATTAATAAAGGAGTTAAGGGCTATAATAGAACTTACCATTACTACAAGTGTTATGGATTGTAATAGAACTTACCATTAATAAAGGAGTTAAGGGTTATAATAGAACTTACCATTACTACAAGTGTTATGGGTTGTAATAGAACTTACCATTAATAAAGGAGTTAAGGGCTATAATCGAACTTACCATTACTACAAGTGTTATGAGTTGTAATAGAGCTTACAATTAATAAAGGAGTTAAGGGCTATAATAGAACTTACCATTACTACAAGTGTTATGGGTTGTATTAGAACTTACCATTACTACAGGTGTAATGGGTTGTAATAGAACTTACCATTACTACACGTGTTATGGGTTGTAATAGAACTTACCATTACTACAGGTGTTATGGGTTGTAATGGAACTTACCATTACTACAAGTGTTATGGGTTGTAATAGAACTTACCATTAATAAAGGAGTTAAGGGTTATAATAGAACTTACCATTACTACAAGTGTTATGGGTTGTAATAGAGCTTACCATTAATAAAGGAGTTAAGGGCTATAATAGAACTTACCATTACTACAAGTGTTATGGGTTGTAATAGAGCTTACCATTACTACAGGTGTTATGGGTTGTAATAGAGCTTACCATTACTACAAGTGTTATGTGTTGTAATAGAACTTACCATTACTACAAGTGTTATGGGTTGTAATAGAACTTACCATTACTACAGGTGTTATGGGTTGTAATAGAGCTTACCATTACTACAAGTGTTATGGGTTGTAATAGAACTTACCATTACTACAGGTGTTAAGGGTTGTAATAGAGCTTACCATTACTACAGGAGTTAAGAGTTGTAATAGAGCTTTCCATTACTACAGGTGTTTAGGGTTGTAATAGAGCTTACCATTACTACAGGTGTTAAGGGTTTTAATAGAGCTTACCATTGCTACAAGTGTTAAGGGTTGTAATAGAGCTTACCATTACTACAAGTGATATGGGTTGTAATAGAACTTACCATTACTACAGGTGTTATGGGTTGTAATAGAGCTTACCATTACTACAAGTGTTATGGGTTGTAATAGAGCTTACCATTACTACAGGTGTTAAGGGTTGTAATAGAACTTACCATTAATAAAGGAGTTAAGGGCTATAATAGAGCTTACCATTACTACAGGTGTTAAGGGCTATAATAGAGCTTACCATTACTACAGGTGTTAAGGGTTGTAATAGAACTTACCATTAATAAAGGAGTTAAGGGCTATAATAGAACTTAGCATTACTACAGGTGTTATGGGTTGTAATGGAATTTTCCATTGATTCGGGTGTTAAGGGTTGTAATAGAACTTACCATTACTACAAGTGTTATGGGTTGTAATAGAGCTTACCATTACTACAGGTGTTATGGGTTGTAATAGAACTTACCATTACTACAGGTGTTATGGATTGTAATAAAACTTACCATTACTACAGGAGTTATGGGTTGTAATAGAACTTACCATTAATGCAAGTGTTATGGGTTGTAATAGAACTTACCATTACTACAGGTGTTATGGGTTGTAATAGAACTTACCATTAATACAAGTGTTATGGGTTATAATAGAACTTACCATTAATACAGGAGTTAAGGGTTGTAATAGAACTTACCATTACTACAGGAGTTGTAATAGAACTTACCATTACTGCAGGTGTTATGGGTTGTAATAGAACTAACCATTACTACAGGTGTTATGGGTTGTAATAGAACTTACCATTACTACAGGAGTTATGGGTTGTAATAGAACTTCCCATTACTACAGGTGTTTTGGGTTGTAATAGAACTTACCATTACTACAGGTGTTATGGGTTGTAGTAGAACTTACCATTACTACAGGTGTTATGGGTTGTCATAGAATTTACCATTACTACAGGTGTTATGGGTTGTAATAGAGCTTACCATTACTACAGGTGTTATGGGTTGTAATAGAACTTACCATTACTACAGGTGTTATGGGTTGTAATAGAACTAACCATTACTACAAGTGTTTTGGGTTGTCATAGAACTTACCATTACTACAAGTGTTATGGATTGTAATAGAACTTACCATTAATAAAGGAGTTAAGGGTTATAATAGAACTTACCATTACTACAAGTGTTATGGGTTGTAATAGAACTTACCATTAATAAAGGAGTTAAGGGCTATAATAGAACTTACCATTACTACAAGTGTTATGAGTTGTAATAGAGCTTACCATTAATAAAGGAGTTAAGGGCTATAATAGAACTTACCATTACTACAAGTGTTATGGGTTGTATTAGAACTTACCATTACTACAGGTGTAATGGGTTGTAATAGAACTTACCATTACTACAGGTGTTATGGGTTGTAATAGAACTTACCATTACTACAGGAGTTATGGGTTGTAATAGAACTTACCATTACTACAGGTGTTTTGGGTTGTAATAGAACTTACCATTACTACAGGTGTTAAGGGTTGTAATAGAGCTTACCATTACTACAGGTGTTATGGGTTGTAATTGAACTTACCATTACTACAGGTGTTATGGGTTGTAATAGAACTTACCATTAATACAGGACTTGTAATAGAACTTACCATTACTACAGGAGTTATGGGTTGTAATATAACTTACCATTACTACAGGTGTTAAGGGTTGTAATAGAACTTACCATTAATACAGGAGTTGTAATAGAACTTACCATTACTACAAGTGTTATGGGTTGTAATAGAACTTACCATTACTACAGGTGTTATGGGTTGTAATAGAACTTACCATTACTACAGGTGTTATGGATTGTAATAAAACTTACCATTACTACAAGTGTTATGGGTTGTAATAGAACTTACCATTACTACAAGTGTTATGGATTGTAATAGAACTTAGCATTATTACAAGTGTTATGGATTGTAATATAACTTACCATGACTACAAGTGTTATGGGTTGTAATAGAACTTACCATTACTACAGGTGTTAAGGGTTGTAATAGAACTTACCATTACTACAGGTGTTAATGGTTGTAATATAACTTACCATTACTACAAGTGTTATGGGTTGTAATAGAACTTACCATTACTACAGGTGTTAAGGGTTGTAATAGAACCTACCATTACTACAGGTGTTATGGGTTGTAATAGAACTTACCATTAATACAGGAGTTGTAATAGAACTTACCATTACTACAGGTGTTAAGGGTTGTAATAGAACTTACCATTAATACAGGTGTTAAGGGTTGTAATAAAACTTACCATTACTACAGGTGTTATGGGTTGTAATAGAACTTACCATTAATACAGGAGTTGTAATAGAACTTACCATTACTACAGGTGTTAAGGGTTGTAATAGAACTTACCATTACTACAGGTGTTAAGGGTTGTAATAGAACTTACCATTAATACAAGTGTTATGGGTTGTAATAGAACTTACCATTACTACAGGTGTTATGGGTTGTAATAGAACTTACCATTACTACAGGTGTTAAGGGTTGTAATAGAACTTACCATTACTACAAGTGTTATGGATTGTAATAGAACTAACCATTACTACAGGTGTTATGGGTTGTAATAGAACTTACCACTACTACAAGTGTTATGGATTGTAATAGAACTAACCATTACTACAGGTGTTATGGGTTGTAATAGAACTTACCATTACTACAGGTGTTATGGATTGTCATAGAACTTACCATTACTACAAGTGTTTTGGATTGTCATAGAACTTACCATTACTACAGGTGTTATGGGTTGTAGTAGAACTTACCATTACTACAGGTGTTATGGGTTGTAGTAGAACTTACCATTACTACAGGTGTTATGGGTTGTAGTAGAACTTACCATTACTACAGGTGTTATGGGTTGTCATAGAATTTACCATTACTACAGGTGTTATGGGTTGTAATAGAGCTTACCATTACTACAGGTGTTATGGGTTGTAATAGAACTTACCATTACTACAGGTGTTATGGGTTGTAATAGAACTAACCATTACTACAAGTGTTTTGGGTTGTCATAGAACTTACCATTACTACAAGTGTTATGGATTGTAATAGAACTTACCATTAATAAAGGAGTTAAGGGTTATAATAGAACTTACCATTACTACAAGTGTTATGGGTTGTAATAGAACTTACCATTAATAAAGGAGTTAAGGGCTATAATCGAACTTACCATTACTACAAGTGTTATGAGTTGTAATAGAGCTTACAATTAATAAAGGAGTTAAGGGCTATAATAGAACTTACCATTACTACAAGTGTTATGGGTTGTATTAGAACTTACCATTACTACAGGTGTAATGGGTTGTAATAGAACTTACCATTACTACACGTGTTATGGGTTGTAATAGAACTTACCATTACTACAGGTGTTATGGGTTGTAATGGAACTTACCATTACTACAAGTGTTATGGGTTGTAATAGAACTTACCATTAATAAAGGAGTTAAGGGTTATAATAGAACTTACCATTACTACAAGTGTTATGGGTTGTAATAGAGCTTACCATTAATAAAGGAGTTAAGGGCTATAATAGAACTTACCATTACTACAAGTGTTATGGATTGTAATAGAACTTACCATTAATAAAGGAGTTAAGGGTTATAATAGAACTTACCATTACTACAAGTGTTATGGGTTGTAATAGAACTTACCATTAATAAAGGAGTTAAGGGCTATAATCGAACTTACCATTACTACAAGTGTTATGAGTTGTAATAGAGCTTACAATTAATAAAGGAGTTAAGGGCTATAATAGAACTTACCATTACTACAAGTGTTATGGGTTGTATTAGAACTTACCATTACTACAGGTGTAATGGGTTGTAATAGAACTTACCATTACTACACGTGTTATGGGTTGTAATAGAACTTACCATTACTACAGGTGTTATGGGTTGTAATGGAACTTACCATTACTACAAGTGTTATGGGTTGTAATAGAACTTACCATTAATAAAGGAGTTAAGGGTTATAATAGAACTTACCATTACTACAAGTGTTATGGGTTGTAATAGAGCTTACCATTAATAAAGGAGTTAAGGGCTATAATAGAACTTACCATTACTACAAGTGTTATGGGTTGTAATAGAGCTTACCATTACTACAGGTGTTATGGGTTGTAATAGAGCTTACCATTACTACAAGTGTTATGTGTTGTAATAGAACTTACCATTACTACAAGTGTTATGGGTTGTAATAGAACTTACCATTACTACAGGTGTTATGGGTTGTAATAGAGCTTACCATTACTACAAGTGTTATGGGTTGTAATAGAACTTACCATTACTACAGGTGTTAAGGGTTGTAATAGAGCTTACCATTACTACAGGAGTTAAGAGTTGTAATAGAGCTTTCCATTACTACAGGTGTTTAGGGTTGTAATAGAGCTTACCATTACTACAGGTGTTAAGGGTTTTAATAGAGCTTACCATTGCTACAAGTGTTAAGGGTTGTAATAGAGCTTACCATTACTACAAGTGATATGGGTTGTAATAGAACTTACCATTACTACAGGTGTTATGGGTTGTAATAGAGCTTACCATTACTACAAGTGTTATGGGTTGTAATAGAGCTTACCATTACTACAGGTGTTAAGGGTTGTAATAGAACTTACCATTAATAAAGGAGTTAAGGGCTATAATAGAGCTTACCATTACTACAGGTGTTAAGGGCTATAATAGAGCTTACCATTACTACAGGTGTTAAGGGTTGTAATAGAACTTACCATTAATAAAGGAGTTAAGGGCTATAATAGAACTTAGCATTACTACAGGTGTTATGGGTTGTAATGGAATTTTCCATTGATTCGGGTGTTAAGGGTTGTAATAGAACTTACCATTACTACAAGTGTTATGGGTTGTAATAGAGCTTACCATTACTACAGGTGTTATGGGTTGTAATAGAACTTACCATTACTACAGGTGTTATGGATTGTAATAAAACTTACCATTACTACAGGAGTTATGGGTTGTAATAGAACTTACCATTAATGCAAGTGTTATGGGTTGTAATAGAACTTACCATTACTACAGGTGTTATGGGTTGTAATAGAACTTACCATTAATACAAGTGTTATGGGTTATAATAGAACTTACCATTAATACAGGAGTTAAGGGTTGTAATAGAACTTACCATTACTACAGGAGTTGTAATAGAACTTACCATTACTGCAGGTGTTATGGGTTGTAATAGAACTAACCATTACTACAGGTGTTATGGGTTGTAATAGAACTTACCATTACTACAGGAGTTATGGGTTGTAATAGAACTTCCCATTACTACAGGTGTTTTGGGTTGTAATAGAACTTACCATTACTACAGGTGTTATGGGTTGTAGTAGAACTTTCCATTACTACAGGTGTTATGGGTTGTCATAGAATTTACCATTACTACAGGTGTTATGGGTTGTAATAGAGCTTACCATTACTACAGGTGTTATGGGTTGTAATAGAACTTACCATTACTACAGGTGTTATGGGTTGTAATAGAACTAACCATTACTACAAGTGTTTTGGGTTGTCATAGAACTTACCATTACTACAAGTGTTATGGATTGTAATAGAACTTACCATTAATAAAGGAGTTAAGGGTTATAATAGAACTTACCATTACTACAAGTGTTATGGGTTGTAATAGAACTTACCATTAATAAAGGAGTTAAGGGCTATAATAGAACTTACCATTACTACAAGTGTTATGAGTTGTAATAGAGCTTACCATTAATAAAGGAGTTAAGGGCTATAATAGAACTTACCATTACTACAAGTGTTATGGGTTGTATTAGAACTTACCATTACTACAGGTGTAATGGGTTGTAATAGAACTTACCATTACTACAGGTGTTATGGGTTGTAATAGAACTTACCATTACTACAGGAGTTATGGGTTGTAATAGAACTTACCATTACTACAGGTGTTTTGGGTTGTAATAGAACTTACCATTACTACAGGTGTTAAGGGTTGTAATAGAGCTTACCATTACTACAGGTGTTATGGGTTGTAATTGAACTTACCATTACTACAGGTGTTATGGGTTGTAATAGAACTTACCATTAATACAGGACTTGTAATAGAACTTACCATTACTACAGGAGTTATGGGTTGTAATATAACTTACCATTACTACAGGTGTTAAGGGTTGTAATAGAACTTACCATTAATACAGGAGTTGTAATAGAACTTACCATTACTACAAGTGTTATGGGTTGTAATAGAACTTACCATTACTACAGGTGTTATGGGTTGTAATAGAACTTACCATTACTACAGGTGTTATGGATTGTAATAAAACTTACCATTACTACAAGTGTTATGGGTTGTAATAGAACTTACCATTACTACAAGTGTTATGGATTGTAATAGAACTTAGCATTATTACAAGTGTTATGGATTGTAATATAACTTACCATGACTACAAGTGTTATGGGTTGTAATAGAACTTACCATTACTACAGGTGTTAAGGGTTGTAATAGAACTTACCATTACTACAGGTGTTAATGGTTGTAATATAACTTACCATTACTACAAGTGTTATGGGTTGTAATAGAACTTACCATTACTACAGGTGTTAAGGGTTGTAATAGAACCTACCATTACTACAGGTGTTATGGGTTGTAATAGAACTTACCATTAATACAGGAGTTGTAATAGAACTTACCATTACTACAGGTGTTAAGGGTTGTAATAGAACTTACCATTAATACAGGTGTTAAGGGTTGTAATAAAACTTACCATTACTACAGGTGTTATGGGTTGTAATAGAACTTACCATTAATACAGGAGTTGTAATAGAACTTACCATTACTACAGGTGTTAAGGGTTGTAATAGAACTTACCATTACTACAGGTGTTAAGGGTTGTTATAGAACTTACCATTAATACAAGTGTTATGGGTTGTAATAGAACTTACCATTACTACAGGTGTTATGGGTTGTAATAGAACTTACCATTACTACAGGTGTTAAGGGTTGTAATAGAACTTACCATTACTACAAGTGTTATGGATTGTAATAGAACTAACCATTACTACAGGTGTTATGGGTTGTAATAGAACTTACCACTACTACAAGTGTTATGGATTGTAATAGAACTAACCATTACTACAGGTGTTATGGGTTGTAATAGAACTTACCATTACTACAGGTGTTATGGATTGTCATAGAACTTACCATTACTACAAGTGTTTTGGATTGTCATAGAACTTACCATTACTACAGGTGTTATGGGTTGTAGTAGAACTTACCATTACTACAGGTGTTATGGGTTGTAGTAGAACTTACCATTACTACAGGTGTTATGGGTTGTAGTAGAACTTACCATTACTACAGGTGTTATGGGTTGTCATAGAATTTACCATTACTACAGGTGTTATGGGTTGTAATAGAGCTTACCATTACTACAGGTGTTATGGGTTGTAATAGAACTTACCATTACTACAGGTGTTATGGGTTGTAATAGAACTAACCATTACTACAAGTGTTTTGGGTTGTCATAGAACTTACCATTACTACAAGTGTTATGGATTGTAATAGAACTTACCATTAATAAAGGAGTTAAGGGTTATAATAGAACTTACCATTACTACAAGTGTTATGGGTTGTAATAGAACTTACCATTAATAAAGGAGTTAAGGGCTATAATCGAACTTACCATTACTACAAGTGTTATGAGTTGTAATAGAGCTTACAATTAATAAAGGAGTTAAGGGCTATAATAGAACTTACCATTACTACAAGTGTTATGGGTTGTATTAGAACTTACCATTACTACAGGTGTAATGGGTTGTAATAGAACTTACCATTACTACACGTGTTATGGGTTGTAATAGAACTTACCATTACTACAGGTGTTATGGGTTGTAATGGAACTTACCATTACTACAAGTGTTATGGGTTGTAATAGAACTTACCATTAATAAAGGAGTTAAGGGTTATAATAGAACTTACCATTACTACAAGTGTTATGGGTTGTAATAGAGCTTACCATTAATAAAGGAGTTAAGGGCTATAATAGAACTTACCATTACTACAAGTGTTATGGATTGTAATAGAACTTACCATTAATAAAGGAGTTAAGGGTTATAATAGAACTTACCATTACTACAAGTGTTATGGGTTGTAATAGAACTTACCATTAATAAAGGAGTTAAGGGCTATAATCGAACTTACCATTACTACAAGTGTTATGAGTTGTAATAGAGCTTACAATTAATAAAGGAGTTAAGGGCTATAATAGAACTTACCATTACTACAAGTGTTATGGGTTGTATTAGAACTTACCATTACTACAGGTGTAATGGGTTGTAATAGAACTTACCATTACTACACGTGTTATGGGTTGTAATAGAACTTACCATTACTACAGGTGTTATGGGTTGTAATGGAACTTACCATTACTACAAGTGTTATGGGTTGTAATAGAACTTACCATTAATAAAGGAGTTAAGGGTTATAATAGAACTTACCATTACTACAAGTGTTATGGGTTGTAATAGAGCTTACCATTAATAAAGGAGTTAAGGGCTATAATAGAACTTACCATTACTACAAGTGTTATGGGTTGTAATAGAGCTTACCATTACTACAGGTGTTATGGGTTGTAATAGAGCTTACCATTACTACAAGTGTTATGTGTTGTAATAGAACTTACCATTACTACAAGTGTTATGGGTTGTAATAGAACTTACCATTACTACAGGTGTTATGGGTTGTAATAGAGCTTACCATTACTACAAGTGTTATGGGTTGTAATAGAACTTACCATTACTACAGGTGTTAAGGGTTGTAATAGAGCTTACCATTACTACAGGAGTTAAGAGTTGTAATAGAGCTTTCCATTACTACAGGTGTTTAGGGTTGTAATAGAGCTTACCATTACTACAGGTGTTAAGGGTTTTAATAGAGCTTACCATTGCTACAAGTGTTAAGGGTTGTAATAGAGCTTACCATTACTACAAGTGATATGGGTTGTAATAGAACTTACCATTACTACAGGTGTTATGGGTTGTAATAGAGCTTACCATTACTACAAGTGTTATGGGTTGTAATAGAGCTTACCATTACTACAGGTGTTAAGGGTTGTAATAGAACTTACCATTAATAAAGGAGTTAAGGGCTATAATAGAGCTTACCATTACTACAGGTGTTAAGGGCTATAATAGAGCTTACCATTACTACAGGTGTTAAGGGTTGTAATAGAACTTACCATTAATAAAGGAGTTAAGGGCTATAATAGAACTTAGCATTACTACAGGTGTTATGGGTTGTAATGGAATTTTCCATTGATTCGGGTGTTAAGGGTTGTAATAGAACTTACCATTACTACAAGTGTTATGGGTTGTAATGGAATTTTCCATTAATACGGGAGTTAAGGGTTGTAATAGAACTTACCATTACTACAAGTGTTAAGGGCTATAATAGAACTTACCATTACTACAGGTGTTAAGGGTTGTAATAGAACTTACCATTACTACAGGTGTTAAGGGTTGTCATAGAACTAACCATTACTACAGGTGTTAAGGGCTATAACAACACTCCTTTCCCTTCCCATCCCTTACAAGTATAATTGGCATTAAACTACAAAGTTCTAGCATAGTTGTCATTTTAAACTAAATTATTACACCAACACTCATACCTCCACCTGTACTTCAGAAATATAAAATAATATAGTTCGTATATCTGAATCAGTAACCCCATACTGCAGAAATATTGAGATTGCTCCTTATTTTCATTCTATTTAAAATAAAACGTTTCCTTGGAAATGTAAGATTCGAAATTAAATACAGCAACAGGGCCAGAATTCAACTCCTCTTTGTTAAATAAATAAAAACTTGTGGCTCTGGTCTACAATTTAACATAACCTAACCTAATCACACACGATTTCAAAGTTTCTTACAGCGTCAATCATATGTTAAAGTTCGGAATGTCAAATACTGTTGTATCGGTAGGATTGTTCTCTGAACTAGCAATTAACTTTCGAAACCTCAAGGTAGTAATTAAACTGTAAACTAGTGTAGCAGTTTATAAATGGCATCTGTAGGTTTAAGTCCAATAAGAACTAAATTTACGTGAATGTGGAAGAGTTGGCAGTTGTGTAATAGGTCATATGCCGTAGGTAGCGTCTTCTGGAGTAAATGTCAAACAGCCTGTGGAACTCCTTGCCTCTGTGTGTTTTCCTTTTTCATTTAACTTCCATAAATTTTAATTTCGTCATATGTCTTCTATATCGGTGAATAGATTTGCGCTTTTTATTTGTCCAGGAAAAAATTTTGTTTATGTCTTCAGAAGGATTTAAGATTACTATGCTTTCGGTACACAAGGAGGCAGCGTGGAAATTCCCAGTTGGGTGAAACGTGGATGCCCCTTCTGCCCCGGGTGCGAAAGATTGGTCCTTAGGCAGGGGACCGGTGGTAGAAGCGGTACCGTTCTTGCCTCGCAAGTGAGATGTCACGGGTTCGATTCCCGGGCCGGTGGAAGTTGTTTGTACATACTTCCTAGTCCCCATTAGTCCCTGTTCACCTAGCAGTAAAGTAGGTACCTGGTGTAAGTCGAAAGCTGCGAATTCGTATTCAGGGAAAGTTGTTGGAGCTTCCAATAACTTGATGACATAAACCACTGACTCTTCAGGCTTCTACGCCCTTGACTCTTCATGCTTCTACGCCCTTAACTCATGAGACATAAAGGCAAGCATGAACGTAGCATGCTTCCCTGTTGGGTGCTGTAAACGCTTCTGCGCTTCACCTTACACAAGGATGTAGGAGAGTGCCCGATAAAAAAATAAAAAAAAATTGGTCCTTAGGATGGGAAGCAAGCGCTTTATCCACTCGGCCACAATGTTAGCTTTTGTGCCCAAGAACCTAAGATATATTACCGAAGATGAGACATTACATTGAAGATCATTTAAATCACACACACAGTCCTAAATCAAACTAATTCCTGGAACCAGAAGACATTTATTCCATATGGTGCAAGGAAAAAAAAAAAGAAATATTTTTGAAGCACAACGTGAAGATACTCGGGCGGTCACTGGATGGTAAGGAAGGTTAACGTAGTAGTCCAGAAATATCCTCAGAAAAAGGTTGCTGTAGTGAGAGCCGTCAACACGAGAAGAATGTGGCAGCTGTCGACTAGGGAACTGAACACTTTAATGAAAGCTTGCTGCGTGTAGTGACAACAAAATTATTAAGATATATCAACGTCAGACATAAATGCTAATTGATAATAGTCATCTCAGCCATCTTGATATATTCAGCTGACAAGAGGAACTCACGATAAGAGAAAAAGTAAAACTCCGGCGACCAGACTGACACCAAGAGGGAGATAATGCAAGACTCATCCCTTCCCTACTGTACAAGGTCGTAAAGCTGTTTTGTTTATAATCCAGATCAAAGTTTGGTCTCCAGTATGGCTTTATTTATTTCTGGTGATTAGCCACACCAGTTTATTTCACCTGATGTTTAAATATCCTAAAGCTACCTGTGGAGATAAGGTTAGGTTAGGTTGTGTTATATTAGGTTAGGTTATGTTATATTAGGTTAGGGTATGCTAGTTTAGTTTCGGTTAGGTTAGGTTAGGTTAGCAATAGGGTGGTTAATCTTATGGTTAAAATCAGCTGGAGGGGCTAATCTTGAGGTGATCAGACGTAATTCCTCTACATCTAATACCCTAATACCTGTCTAGATCTAATACCCTAATACCTGTCTAGATCTAATACCTGTCTAGATCTAATACCCTAATACCTGTATATCGTATAAAATATATAGAGTCAAGTCACACGCTGCAGCACCTCTACACAGACTAACGACTGAGTTAACCAGGAACAATTTTTCTAGGCGTGGCAAACCTCTCACTGGAGCAGAGGTCATTCCCACAACACTTACTCCCGGACACAGTAGTTGAGAGAGAGAGAGAGAGAGAGTAGCACTTGTTTCCCAGAGTGTATAGACAAGTACTCCCTCTCGGCCACGTCTTGTACACCCTTACTGTGAGCCACCTGGAGTCTTGCAAGTTAAAGAACACAGATAAATTCGATGCTTCCGTGATACAGCTATGTTGGTTTGTTTACGTGTCCAAGTAAATGTATATAAACAGATGTTGCTGTTTTTTAAGCATAAACAACTAAAATAAACCAAGAAAAAATTACACTAACATAAATGTTTAATTATTATTATTTTTTTTTACAAATATCTGATAATTTAACAGTGAAAGATATAATAATTCATGAGGCATATGTATACATGTATAGTATGTGAAATATTCAAATGGGAATTAGCTTAACTATAAAAAGATTATTAAAATGACTTTTCTCAGCTTCTACTTTTCCCATAATTCCCTCCCCTTCCCACTCCCCCTCCCACTCTACGATGACTCCCTCTTTCTCCCCTCCCCCCTCCCATAACCCCATTCCTCCTCCTTCAGCGCCAGCAGGAAGATAAACAAGCTGCAGGACCTCACAGTAGGATAAACGAGTGTCCCCATATGGTCCTTGCCTACTGTCTACCTCACGCATGACAGATGGTTGGTTTCTGTCATGTCAAGGGGAAGTTGTCGTCTTTCATTTGTCATCATGTAAATACACTCAACCTTTTTTATGGGAGCGGAGAGGAGAACGCAAGTGTTTGGTTGTGTGGTAGATAAAGATTGGTAGGTTGTGGTGGTGGTGGTCGTGGTTGTGTGGTGGTGGGTTGTGTGGTGGTCGTGGGTTGTGGCTGTGTGGTGGTAGGTCTTGGTTTTGTGATGGTAGGTCGTGGTTGTGGTAGGAGGTTATGGTGGTTGTGTGATGGTAGGTCGTGGTTGTGGTGGGTGGTTGTATGGTGGTAGGTCGTGGTTGTTGTGGTGGTAGGCTATGGTTTGTGTGGTGGTAAGTGGTGATGATAGGTTGTGGTGGTAGTAGGTCGTAGATGAACTCATTTCCCTCCCTTAAAGAAATCAAAAGTGGACATGACATTTTGGTGACCTTTAAGGCGGTCCTCGGCGTAAAGGTCATCAAGGTATCGTGAAAAGAAAGTAAGAATTAAAGAGTTAAATCAATAGGGAGTTTGATGGTGGCCTTACTGACAGAGTGAGATGAATCTTTTATATTTAATCGGGATCACCTGAAGATTAGAAACCTCACTTTATTGTACCTGAAGATTAGAAACCTCACTTTATTTCACATGGATAGTAGAAACCTCAGCTTATTTTCACCTGAAGATTAAAACCCACAGCTTATTTTCACCTGAAGATTACAAACCTCACTTTATTTCACATGGATATTAGAAACCACATATACTTCTGGCCTCGTTTCTTGGTCGTCCTCGGGAATGAACCAAGACAGTGGGGTGAAATCATACATAAACTTACCTTAAATATAACAGATTAGTGCCCCCCCCCCCCCCAAAAAAAAACACCCTTCCCAGTCGTACACGTATAAGCTGTGTTAACATAAGAATGGAGGAAACTGCAGCGGGCCTATTGGCCCATACTGGGCAGTCCTGTTTACACCAAACCCCTATTGCTCATATGAGCATCCAACCTATGTTTGAAGCAATTCAGCGTATTCGAGTTAATGATGATATTTGGTAACTTGTTCCATTCATCCACTACTCTGTTTCCAAACCAGTGTTTACCTATTTCACGCCTAAATCTAAATTTGTCTAATTTAAAACCATTGTTACGAGTTCGCTCCTGGTTGGATAGTTTGAGTACCTTTGTAATGTCCCCTTTGTTTAGCCCTGACTGACTTCCACTTATACACCTCTATCAGGTCGCCCCTCGCTCTACGTCTCTCAAGGGAGTGCAAATTAAGATGCTTTAACCTGTCTCTATACTCAAGGTTCCTAATGCCCGGGATTAGTCTTGTCATTCTCCTCTGAATTCTTTCCAAGGATTCTATATCCATTCTGTAATACGGTGACCAGAACTGAACTGCGTAATCCAGGTGTGGTCTCACAAGAGCAAGATACAGTTTTAGGATGACCTCGCTAGTCTTGTAACTAACACTCCTTTGTATGAACCCAAGTACTTTATTAGCCTTGTTACGAGCAAAAACACATTGTTTACTTGGCTGAAGGTTCCTACTTATCATTACTCCTAAATCTCTCTCGCAGTCGGATTTCTCTATGGCATCGTTGTTCATCTGGTTTCCCTGTTATATCTCCTATACTGAGTACTTTACATTTGTCGACGTTGAATTTCATCTGCCATTTTTCAGACCATTCGAAAAATTTGTTTAGATCTTCCTGTAGTTTTGCCGAGTCCTCGTCAGATTTGATAACACGTCCTATTTTAGTGTCATCAGCAAATTTACTTTGTTGCGGTCAATGCCGATATCTATGTCGTTTATGTATATAATAAATAATAATGGTCCAAGTACTGAGCCTTGGGGAACTCCACTTGTGACGTTGCTCCAATGGGACTTAGTGCCGTTAATGCTCACTCGCTGTTTCCTGTCCTGTAACCATGCCCTAATCCATTTAAGGATGTCACCTTTGATGCCATGAGCTTCTACCTTTCTAATTAGTCTTTCGTGGGAGACTCTGTCGAAGGCTTTGCTAAAGTCGAGATATACCACATAATAATTGTGCCCCTCGTCCACCGATTCGAAAACTGATGAAAAGAATGTAAATAGATTAGTTTGGCAAGAACGTCCGCTTGTGAAGCCATGCTGGGAATCATTGATCAATCTGTGCTTCTCCAGGTGATTTCGAATAGAGTTTGAAATGATTGCTTCCAGTAATTTGCCTACTATTGATGTTAGGCTGATTGGGCGGTAGTTAGAGGATAGTGATCTATCCCCCTTCTTGAAAATCGGTATTACATTCGCTGTCTTCCAGGATTCTGGTACTACACCTGTTTTTAATGACATGTTAAACAACTTTGCTAAGGGCATACTAAGCTCTTCCTTACATTCCTTTAATACTCTGGCAAATATCTCATCGGGACCAGGTGACTTATTAGGCTTTAGTATGTCTATTTGCTTACTAACATCGTTACTAGTCACTACTATCTCACTTAATTTCTTTTCTTCACTATCTCTGAATTGAGTCGGTGCCTCGGGTGTCATGTTTAAATTTTCGGTGGTGAAAACTGTTGAAAAATATTTATTCAAATTATTGCTCATTTCTCCGTCGTTATCAGTGAGCTCGCCGGAGTTTGACCGTATTGGTCCAATCTTTTCTCGTGTTTTAGTTTGATACATTTGGTAGAATCCTTTGGGGGTTTGTCTTCGCCTCCCTTGCTATCCTTACCTCATTATTCCCCTTTGCTTTCCTTATCTCGGTTTTAACCCTACTCGCCAATACCCTATAATAGTCCCGGAGGTGAATTTCGCCACGATTTATCCTTCTACCTGTAGCCTTCCTTTGGCCAATGATGTTCTTTAAATAATTATTTATCCATTTAGGGTCATTGTTGTCTGATCTGAGTTTTTTGTATGGTATGTTCTGCCTTTGTGCATTAAGTAACTCACTATTTAAATTGTCGTGGAACTCGGCAATCTCAGATCTCGTTATCAGGTCGGTGTCATCTGTCAGGTTCACAGCCAAGTGCGACACCCCCTCTCTCAGCTGCCTCTTTAAACTGTCAAAGTTTGCCCTTCTGAAATCTGGTACTTTAGTGGAATTTTTCTTACGTCTGCCCTGAAAATCTAACTGGAATCGAATTTCTTTGTGATCTCTGTTTGCAAGGTCGTTCCCTACCTCGACATTGCTAATTAGGTTTTCTCTGTTCGACAGAACTAAGTCCAGTATATTATTACCCCGCGTGGGTTCGGTATATGTTGACTTGGGAAACAGCCCTGGATCGTCTCGAGAAAATCCTGTGATTCTGAGTTACCCGTAAGGTCAGTCCAATCTATTTGGCCAAGGTTAAAGTCGCCTACTATACAGACTTTGTTGTGTATGGAAGCCCTGCGCATTTCATCCCAGATAAGTCGCTCATTGACTCTATCAAGATTGGGGGGTCAATATATTACTCCTGTGATTAATTTTTCCCGACCGTCGCTTAATTCTATCCAAATTGCTTCTGTATTCCTCTCAGTTTTTATTTCCTTATTTATTTCACACTTCAGATTATCCCTAACATAGATTGCTACTCCGCCTCCTTTCCTGGTCTGCCTATCGGTATGGAACAGTTTGTTAAAATGTTAGTTCGTGCCAGGTGGTTGTCCAGGCTTAAAATGAGTCTTGTTCCATTTCATTCATCTCGCCCAGTGGATGAGGGCCTTGTAGTTCCAGAGACCTGTATCATCCGGATGTAAAGGAGCTTGTGTGTCCTGTAGAGAGTTTTTGTAGAGTGGGGTTTAGTATACACGAGATGCTTGCTATTTGATGATGCTGCCGGTGACTTTGCTACCTTGCTTGTTTGAGTTATTTATACATGTGGGGACTCATCGCTGTCTTGTATGCGTATTTCACTCCCGGAATAGCTACTTAATCGCTCGGCTCGTACGTTCCTCTCATCATCATCATCGCCATTATCGTCATCATCATCGCCATTATCATCATCATCCTCGTCATCATCTGTGCTTCCTCGGTAGCAGCAAATATAACCTAGAATAGGATGGTAAACTTACAAGACGCTAAGTGAAAATTTGTAACACAGCCTTTTTTCCCTCTATTGCAAAGGGAAAATGGGTCAAAGGTCAGCCATCCGAGTAAGCATGGACAATAAGGACGAGATTCTGGAGGTCATTAAGGTCATCATCTCACATGGAAGAGCCAATAACGCTCCCTTAAGACACAGTATCTTCTATTATAAGACTTTTACACTCGGCCCCATCTAACACTAACCTGGCGGCATGACCCTAAAGCTGGTCACTGAAGAGGTGTAAAACTTGGCAGTAGACTCGTGGCGCCGGGAATGTCTTAAAACCATAGTGTAGGAGGAGGTAGAGAGAGAGACACCAGTGATAAGAACATAAGAATGGAGGAAACTGCAGTGAGTCAATTGGCCCGCACTATAGGCAACCCCGTTTACAACCAACCCCTATCGCTCACATATCCGTCCAACCTGTGTTTGAAGTTATCGAGCGTGTTCGAGTTAATGATAATGTTCGGTTCTATTCTATTCTCAAATCAGTGTTTACTTATCTCGCGCCTTAATCTAAATTTGTCCAATTTAAAACCAATGCTACGTGTACCTTTGTTATATCACCTTTGTTTAACCCTGATTTTCATTTATACACCTCAACCATATCGCTCGAGGGAGTACAGATACAGTTTTTTAATGTCTCCACTCTCTAGGTTCCTAATGCCGGGATTTACTTTGTTGTCCTCCTTTGATTGGTCTCAAGGGATTCGATACCCATTCTGTAGTACGGTGACCAAAACTGAACAGCATCATCCAAGTTAGTTTTAGGATAACCTCGCTAGTCTTGTAACTAACACTCCTTTGTTAGCCTTCTTTCAAGTATATACTCATTGTTGTCTTGGTTTAAAGTTCGTACTTATCATTACCTCTAAATGTTTTTCACAGTAAGATTTCTCTATATCAACGTTGTTCATATGATATCTGGTTTCCGTATTTACATTTTTAAGCTAAGTTCTTTACACTTTTCCACATTAAATTTCATCTGCCATTTTTCAGACCATGCGAACAGTTTGTGTAGGTTTTACTGTATTTTTTTTTAGTCTTCGTCAGATTCAATTATCAGGCCCTTCTGCTATAGTATGCGGTCTACTGGAATATTTACACCTAACCTAATCCCGGATAGGTTAATAGACGCTACGTGTATCCCGGTAGAGTCGACAAACTCCAGCTCGGTAGGTCGCATACTATATAGCCTTCTCAGACCACCTAAATAATTGAGACACCCAGGCAAGGAAGGTACGGCAGGTTAACCTTTTCTTAAATAACTGCTGTGTTATCAACGGTAATCATGGCTCATTAAAGAGTTGTTTTGTCGTCCTTTGGAAAGAGTTTTTGCTCCCTACAGTATTATACCGGTGTTTAGTTAGTGTGTATTCTCTCTCTCTCTCTCTCTCTCTCTCTCTCTCTCTCTCTCTCTCTCTCTCTCTCTCTCTCTCTCTCTCTCTCTCTCTCTCTCCCTCCCCCTGCCGCCTACCCTCTCCCCAAGAACCAGCTCCCCTCATCATTACTACACACAGTCAATTTGCATAAGTTCCTCTCACTGGAGAACTTGACTGAGCAGAGCTTCAATACTTTGGCTTAGGAGAGGATTATTTCGACGTAAAACAGCCATTTGTTGAGTGTTTTGTGTAATACAACTGTTTCTTGTTTTGCTTCACTGTAATACAACTGTTTCTTGTTTTGCTTCACTAATACAACTGTTTCTTGTTTTGCTTCACTGTAATACAACTGTTTCTTGTTTTGTTTCACTGTAATACAACTGTTTCTTGTTTTGCTTCACTGTAATACAACTGTTTCTTGTTTTGCTTCACTGTAATACAACTGTTTCTTGTTTTGCTTCACTGTAATACAACTGTTTCTTGTTTTGCTTCACTGTAATACAACTGTTTCTTGTTTTGCTTCACTATAATACAACCTGGTTCTTTATTTTCTTCACTATATCACGAGCCGTTACCTAAATTAGATCTTTGTAACATAGCTCTCACTTAGTACATTTTGTAACCTCTATTTATTTCTGTATTTCCCTATAACAGTCATGACAGAGATTGTAACACAGGAACGGAGTCTCAAAAATACACGCTATCCATTCGTTCCGTCTGTCCGTATGCACCACTTATCCATGACCTGTGAACGTAATAACCCGACCAAATAACAAGGAACTGTGACCAGACTTCAGTACACTCACAGCCAACTTAAG
This sequence comes from Homarus gammarus, assembly GCA_958450375.1. Taxonomy (NCBI): domain Eukaryota; kingdom Metazoa; phylum Arthropoda; class Malacostraca; order Decapoda; family Nephropidae; genus Homarus; species Homarus gammarus. The sequence continues at coordinate 1,857,578 of CAUDMG010002508.1, forward strand.
ACCAGGTGGATATTATACGTCTTCTGGTATGACTCGACAGGTGTAACATATGACGGTTCTTTTAATCTTTTATGTGTAGGTATATGTATGGAGGTTTTCTCTTTGGTTTTGTTTCATCGGTTTTCGCAAGTTTTTGTTTTATTCTAAGATTGCAGTATGACGTAGCTTATATGCTTGTGTTGATGGGTATGTTGCCCGCTGATGAGAAATAATAATAATGATGATGATGATGATATTCAATGCCAACTATATACTACACTGGATATACTTAAGTCTGTCCTCATGTTCAAGTTTTTTTCATCATTAAGCTTTTAATAGACTTTCTCGACTAAGTTATTGGTAAAAGCTATTCACTTGTTGATAGCAATGGTAAAGAGAACTACTGTTTGCTTTATTTTTATCCTACGTATAATTTAGTTAACACCTTTAAAATCTATTACTGTTTAGGCTTACTCGTAAAAGCAGGTTAATAGTGTTGTGTCAGTGGGTCTCATATGGAGAAGGTCGTGCCGATCGTGCTCCGGCTAGAGACCAAGGAAAATGGCCGCTTTGGATCGTTGTGCCGTGGGGGAAGAGGAGGGGAGTGTGGGGAAGGACGACCTCCTTGCCACGCTGTTAAGGCAGCTGGGGCAGTTGAGGAGTGAGGTTGACACTCTAAAGGGGGAAAATGAAGCCCTCAGGACGGAACTCCTTCAGGTAGGTGTCCTGCCTAGCAGGACACCTGCGAAGGAGGGGCAGGCGTGGAGAGTGGTTGTCTCCAAGGGGACTAGGGTAAGGCTTAGGAAAGCTGACCAGGGTGTGGAGTGCAGTAACCCTTACCAGGTGCTGCAGGAAGCTGGAGAGGAAGAGAAGAGGCAGGACGGTATGGATCAAGGTAAGGTCGTGGTAGTTGGTGACAGCCAGGTGAGGTTTATGGATAGGGCTTTTTGTGCGAGAGATAGGAAACGTAGGACTAGGGTATGTTTTCCTGGGGCTGGGATAGGGCATGTAGCCGAGAGGTTAGACAGAGTTTTGTCAGGGGAGGGTACCAATCCAGTAGTGTGTCTTAGTGTGGGAGGAAACGACATAGGTAAGGTTAGGAGTGAGGAACTTTTCAAGAGGTATAGGGAGGCGCTGGGGAAGATTAGAGATAGGGGAGGGATCCCGATAGTATGTGGTGTCTTGCCTAGAAGAGGGGTTGGTCGTGAATGGCTGTCCAGGGCAATTGCTATTAATTGCCGACTGGAAAAACATTGTGCAAACAATGGTTGGGCATTCATTGATGACTGGCAACGATTTTATGGCAACGACTACCTGTACTGTCGCGACGGAGTACACTTGTCTCGTGAGGGGGTAAAGACGTTGTCTGCATCCCTGGAGCGTGAAATTGTCACTCCGAAGGGGGGGTTTCGCCAGTAGAGAGGGGTCGGGGAAAATGGGAGTCAAAAAACAAGCAGGTCCTGGGAAGTAGTGAAACAGAAGTAGATAATGCTGAAAATATAGTTAGTCATAATAACAAACATCAAAGTAATAAATGTAAAACAGATAGAAACGGAAGAAATATATTGAGTGTTTATTATACTAATAGTAGAAGCCTGTGTAACAAAATGGACCAGCTCAGAGCCATTGTTAGTAAAGAGAACATAGATATAATTGCAATAACGGAAACATGGATAAATTCAAACAGCAAACATTTTTTAGCAGAATTTCATATTCCAGGATATAACCTATTTAAATTTGACAGAGTAGGAAGGAGAGGTGGCGGTGTAGCAGTGTATATCATGGTGTCATTAAAAAGCTGCAATAAATCAAACATTAAAACAAATAGCGACAATGAAAGTATTTGGGTAGAGATTGGTGAGGGCAGTGAATCCGTAGTCATTGGTGTTATATATAGACCACCTAATTTGAGTAGGAACGATGGTAAATTGCTATTGGAGGAAATAAAGAAGGCATCTGATAGAAACAATGTATGTATTCTAGGCGATTTCAACTTTTCAGGCATAGATTGGAAAAATCAACTTAGCGATAATGAATCTGAAGACTTTCTAGAAGTAGTACAAGATAGTTTTTTATATCAATTCATAAACTCGCCCACTAGAGGAAATAATATCCTCGATTTAGTTCTCAGTAATAATGAAAATCTAGTAAAAGATGTTGGGATTGGAGACGAACTAGGAAACAGCGATCATAAAGCCATATATTTTAACATAATATGGGATGGCAGGAAGAAGGAAAATTCGGCCTTGACCCCGGATTTTAGGAAGGCTAATTACGGTAGCTTAAGGAGAGACCTAAGGGATGACCCTATGGTCAAAAGATTAATCCCCCCCCACACCTCCGGAAACTGTCAACTTAGGACGGGATAACCCCGAATTTAATTTAGCAGCTACTTATGACCAATTTATTGCGACAATCAATAATGCTCCAAATAAACACATCCCTAAAAGAAAATTCAGATCGATACGGAACCAACCAAAATGGATGAATAATAGACTCTTAGATCTTCTAGGGAAAAAGAAAGGAGTATATAGAAAAGTTAAGAAAGGCGAAAATCACTTACTTGGTTACTATCAGAACCTAACAAGACAGGTAAAAACAGAAATTAGGAAAGCAAAGAGAAATTATGAAATCAAGATAGCAAACGAATCGAAAAATAACCCCAAAGCTTTTTATCAACTGTATAAATCAAAGGTTAGAGATACAATAGGTCCCCTTAAAACTACGACAGGAGAAATGACTGATGATGAGTTAGAAATGTGTAGTACGTTAAATAGTCATTTTCGCTCCGTATTCACAAATGAAAACCTAGCACAGTTTCCAGAAGTTCATAAGGTATATAACGACAGTATAGAAAATATGTTGATGAATATCAATATTACTAGTAACGATGTGCTTAAAGTAATTAGCAAACTGAAGCCTCATAAATCGCCTGGTCCAGACGAGGTATATGCTAGAATATTAAAAGAATGTAGAGATGAGTTGAGTAATCCATTAGCAGTTTTATTTAATAAGTCATTAGAATCTGGCCTAGTGCCAGAAGCTTGGAAACTTGCAAATGTAGTTCCGATTTTCAAAATGGGTGATAAATCAATTGCATCAAATTACCGTCCCATTAGTCTCACGTCAATCATAGGCAAGTTGCTAGAGTCAATTATTGCTACAAAAATCAAAAGCCACCTTGAAACATTCAACTTAATTCATTCTTCTCAGCACGGGTTCACCCAGGGACGTTCTTGTCTCGCAAATTTGCTTAGCTTTTTCTCAGAAGTATATGAAGCGGTAGATAATGATAAGGCATATGATATAATTTACTTAGATTTCAGTAAAGCATTCGATAGAGTCCCTCATGAGAGATTGATAAGGAAGGTAGAAGCACATGGAATAGGTGGATCATTATTAAAATGGATTAGGTCATGGTTAACTGGTAGGAAACAAAGAGTCAGCATAAATGGATTAAAGTCAGACTGGGGTGCGGCGGTCAAAAGCCGAGTTCCCCAGGGATCTGTATTAGGCCCTCTGCTGTTTGTTATATTCATTAATGATCTTGATTTAGGCATAACTAGTAGGATTAGTAAATTTGCAGATGATACCAAAATGGGGAGAGTGATAAATTCAGACAGTGACTTTGAACACCTTCAAAGAGATCTAGATACCTTACATGAGTGGTCAGTAGACTGGCAAATGAATTTTAATACTGATAAATGCAAGGTACTACAGATAGGGAAGACGAATACAAACGTTAAGTATAAACTAGGTAACACGGAAATAGAAAACTCAGTTTGTGAAAAAGATCTAGGTGTATTTGTTAGCAACGACTTGAAACCTAGAAAACAATGTATTAGCGTTCGCAACAAGGCAAACAGGATTCTTGGGTTCATATCTAGGTCTGTGAGTAACAGAACTGCTGACGTTATCTTGAAACTTTACCTAGCATTAGTGAGGCCACACATGGATTATGCGGTTCAGTTCTGGTGTCCTTATTATAGAATGGACATAGATTCTTTGGAGAGAGTACAAAGAAGAATGACAAAAATGATCCATAATATTAGAAACCTTCCATATGAAGAAAGACTGAAAAGCTTAGGCTTACATTCATTAGAGAGGCGTAGAGTTAGGGGAGATATGATAGAGGTGTACAATTGGGTAAGTGGGGTTAACAAGGGTAAAATGGAAGATGTTCTGAAGCTCAGTAATAACGAAATAACTAGAACAAATGGCTTTAAATTAGATAAATTCCGATTCAGAAAGGATATAGGCAAGCACTGGTTTGGTAATAGAGTTGTGGATATGCGGAATAGGCTACCGAGTGCTATAGTAGGATCGGGGACGCTAGGGAGCTTCAAGACGAAGTTGGATGGGCACATGGAAGTGCTGGGATGGGTGTGAAAGGGATCTGCCCTGTATGGGCCAGTCGGCCTCCTGCAGTATCCCACTTTCTTATGTTCTTATGTGTATAGATAGCGCTGGAAATGTTAGATACTGCACTCGACCGCCTCTACTTCCTCAATTGTAAAGTTAGGTAATGTTGACAGGGCTAATAAAAGAACCTAATGTTTATTGTATCTTAATTATGAAAATATAACGTCATCTCACAAAAAAATCCTTAGTTTCTTAAATAATTAGTAAAAGTAATTGAAAGTCTTGACAGTAATAACAGAAACAGCTATTTAACTTTAATATTTACATAGAAGATACCTGTAGGTACAATAGGTTAAGTTAAGTAAGGTAAAGATAGGTTGGGTTAGGTTAGGTTATCATATCTTAACTCACCTTAGCTTTAGGTTACCGGTAGGTGAGGGTAGGTTAGGTTAGGCTAGGTGAAGCTATGTTAAGGTTAAGTTAGGTTAGGTGAAGATAAGCTAAGTAAGGTGAAGAAACGTTAGGTTAGTTAATGTAAAGGTAAAGTAAGCTAGGGTGTGTAATATTCAGGTAAACCCAAGATAGTTTACACGTCTTCCATCACCTCCTTTATATACAGAGTTGCCACTTAAGAGGAACTCCGTAGTGTGTTGATGGTAGTGTCAAGTGGTTATATACAGCTGGTCGATGGCAGTAAAGAATTGATTATCACCCACTGTTTACTTCCCTCCTTCATCGTCTGCCGGGCGAAGGTTGGCTGTCGTGTCGTTCTCACCTCCCCAATGCCAGTTTAACTACCCGGCTTCGAACCCCGGGCAAGATTCGGCCAATCGCCTAGTCGAGATTCAACCCAATCAGGGGTCGATGAGTGATGTAAATGCGAGTAAGATGCAAATGATGTGACCATGACGGAGTGTCGGTGAGGGGGAGTGAGGAGGGGGGGACATGAGGGAAGGGAGGGCAGGGGAAAGGGATTGGGGGTGGAGGGAAAAGAATGGATCGGGAGGAGGGAGGAAGTGATTATGGAGAGAGAAGGGAACGAGGAGGAGGAGGAGAACGCAGCTGAAATGAGCGCAGTTCCAGGAGGCAAGTTGACGCCCTTAATGGTGTGTGTGAGTTACGGTGTTGACCTGACCTCTCGCAGTGATCCGTCTGGCCTCTTAATGACCTGACCTCTTAATGACCAGACCTCTTGATGACATGACCTTTTGATGACGTGACCTTTTGATGACCTGACCTTTTGATGACCTGACATCTTGATGACCTGTCCTTAATTACCACTTGGGTGACCTATCATCTTTATTGATCTAACCTCTGAACATCTAACCTTTGAAAAGTGACTATACATCATTAATAACCTAACCTAACCCATTTTTGTAGCGTGACCTTACCTGTGCCAGGGGTGATTTAACTCCGATTTGTGTCTAAAATTCTCAAGGGTCATGATTTCCCTCGTGACCTAACCTCTCTTAATGACCTGACCTCACTTAATGACCTGACCTCTCTTAATGAACGGTCTGTTTATTTTTTATTTTTTGGGGGGTGATTGTTTAAGTTTCTGTTTGATTTTGGTTTGATATTAATGTTTGTTTTGTGTTTACTCCAACATTGTTTATTTACTTCAACATTGTGTGATGAGTAATGCAACATTTTTTTTTTACTTTGTGGACGCGTTAGGTTCTGTATTAAGCCAACATCAATCTGTGTGTTGGCCAGCCTGTTTTTATTAACAATATTCTCGACTTGTGTGAGACCCTGACACTCATAATAATGTGTGAAGTGCGTGTCATGTGCTGCTTGTGTGTCATATGCTGTGTGTGTCATGTGTTGCGTGTCATGTGCTGCTTGTGTGTCATATAAGAACATAAGAAAGTGGGATACTGCAGGAGGCCGACTGGCCCATACAGGGCAGATCCCTTTCACACCCATCCCAGCACTTCCATGTGCCTATCCAACTTCGTCTTGAAGCTCCCTAGCGTCCCCGATCCTACTATAGCACTCGGTAGCCTATTCCACATATCCACAACTCTATTACCAAACCAGTGCTTGCCTATATCCTTTCTGAATCGGAATTTATCTAATTTAAAGCCATTTGTTCTAGTTATTTCGTTATTACTGAGCTTCAGAACATCTTCCATTTTACCCTTGTTAATCCCACTTACCCACTTGTACACCTCTATCATATCTCCCCTAACTCTACGCCTCTCTAATGAATGTAAGCCTAAGCTTTTCAGTCTTTCTTCATATGGAAGGTTTCTAATATTATGGATCATTTTTGTCATTCTTCTTTGTACTCTCTCCAAAGAATCTATGTCCATTCTATAATAAGGACACCAGAACTGAACCGCATAATCCATGTGTGGCCTCACTAATGCTAGGTAAAGTTTCAAGATAACGTCAGCAGTTCTGTTACTCACAGACCTAGATATGAACCCAAGAATCCTGTTTGCCTTGTTGCGAACGCCAATACATTAATATGCTGTGTGTGTCATGTGTTGCGTGTCATGTGCTGCTTGTGTCATATGCTGTGTGTATGTTATATGCAGTGTATGTGTCATATACTGTGTGTGTGCGTGTCGTGAACTGTGTGTATGTTTATATGATGTGTTGTCATATGCTGTGTGTGTCGTGCTGTGTGTGTCATATGCTGTGCGTGTCGTGCTGTGTGTGTCATATGCTGTGTGTGTGTCGTGCTGTGTGTGTCATATGCTGCGTGTGTCGTGCTGTGTGTGTCATATGCTGCGTGTGTCGTGCTGTGTGTGTCATATGCTGCGTGTGTCGTGCTGTGTGTGTGTCATATGCTGTGTGTCACGTGCTGCCAGAGTTCAAACGAATCTACACTCTAATATCATGCGTTATATTATGTCTGACTATGACTGAATAAAATATAGCGTGATGCTTTGCGCTTTTCACGTAAAATGACAGAATTACAGGAGTCGACATTCATGGACTCCGGCCAGGGGGAAGTTAACTGAGAATGATGAGGAGGAAATAAAACAGGAGATGAAAAGGAATATTCAATTTTGGGGTTGGTTATGTGTTTGTAAATACGTGTGTGTGTGTGTGTGTGTGTGTGTGTGTGTGTGTGTAAATGAGACTGTGTAACCTTGACATTTGTGAAAGTGGAAAGGAAATAATAATCTTAACGAATAATGAAAACATAATAAAGAAAAGAAAATGAAATGACGTTAATAAAATGTTAAAACAGTTTCCTTTTTTATTTAATATAATATGATATAATAAAACAATATATTTTTGGGTGGCCTAAAACCTAACCTAACCTGACCTGACCTCACCTAACCTGACCTCACCTAACCTTAACTCATTAAATTTTATCGTTCATTATATCCGAGTCTCACAATAGCACGATATATCATCATCACCTTCATAATAATACATCCGGATATAGTCCAATATACCCTGATACGACTGCAGGTAATATATCTTGTACCCGATATGCTCCAACATACCCTAATATAACACATCTGCTCTCATACTCACATCGTCGAATATGCTCCAACGCGTCTGTACATGACAGGTTATAAAAGTAATATGGCCATGTAATATATCGGGACATGACACTATAGCCGAGATATTGCCATTTAATATGTCAGTATACGACCCAACACGTCTCGTCATGAGCAACATATGAGGGAGTATAACGGGGGGGGGGGGTATATTATATTACCTTATCCTACTGTTATACTCTACTAAGGCATATAACGTTATAACCCGGGGGGGGGGGACTGAGTTAGCCCCCAAGACCTCCCTCCCACTTACCTTCCTCCTCTCCCCTTCCGCCCCCCCCCCCTCTTCCCTCTCCCCCCCCCTCCCACCACAGTAGTAAGAGGAACTGATAGCTGTCAAAGACCTCCTTACCCCCCCAACCCATATCCCCTCCTCTGTGTAGTAAGACTTTCTAACCCGTTCCTTTCCCTCTCCCTCCAACTCCTTATCTCTCTCCCTAACCCCCTCTCTATACCCACTCGTCTCCCCCTACTCCTCCCCAACGTAAACCATAGACCTCCTTCCCACTTACACCCTCCCTCAAACACCCCCCCTCCCTTATTCAAACACCCCCCATTAACCCCTCTTCCCTTCCCTATTATGCAAATAACATCAACATCAAGGGGCAACTCCTTATTGCCGTATTTCAAACATAACACACAACAAGAGACAGACCTTATTGCCGTATTTCAAACAACAGACAATAAGAGACAGACCTTATTGCCGTATTTCAAACATAAGAGACAATAATGAGCATCTCTTTAGCACCACATCACGTGCTTATTACTGCCTCTGGTCACCTAATTAGCGAAGGTTGTTTGGAGGCGGAGTTTTATAAGAGGGTTTAAGAGGCAACTTCTCCCAAGATAAACAGAGTCACGTAAAGTCTCCACACTGGGGAGTCTACTGTGTGTGTGTGTGTGTGTGTGTGTGTGTGTGCTCTCTGTATACGTATGTGTATTTACAGAAAGCACGAACACATAAAACACATAACATACATGTTATACACAAACTTAAGACACATCTGACCTGCTGTAGATCTATCCACTACCCCCCCTCCCCCCCCACACACACGGAATATATTGAACAGTCTCCTCAGTACTTACTCAATATTCATACTTCCCAAGCTCACCTATGCCTTCCTGCCTGGTCTTCCTCCCTAACTACTTCCTACTCCACATATCAAGATGCACTCAACACACTGACCCTCTCGGCTCTCTCTGACCATCACCATGACCTCAACTGCAAATTTGGTGAGAAGCTTCTGCATCATCCTCGACATCGGCTCCTACTGCCACCCTAGATCCCTCGTCCGCGAATTGCTGTTCGACACCACAACCGCATCCAGCCCATACGAGCACGTACTGATCGCTATAAGAACAGCCCAGTCCCAACCATTGTAAAAATTATCAACAACTCGTAATCAACCAGTGTATTCACTCCCAGTCAATCTTACCTTTTTGCACTGTCACTATGTAGAAATGCCCTGTACTATGACCTTATCCCCACCTAATTATTATATATCATATTTGTATCAATTATGTTACTTGTACTGTATATTATTTGTCAATCAAGTGACCCATTCCCCAATTATGTAACAATATTTTCAGCCTTCCGGCTGCCATGCTCTTTCAAGAAACCGTTAATTATTCTTATTATTATTATTACTATTACTATTTTATTATTATTATTATCATTATTATTTTATTATTATTATTATTATTATTATTATTATTATTATTATTATTATTATTACACGCACGGACACACACTCCTACCACCATCACTACTATTACTACTAACGCCAACTACTACCACCACCACCACCACCCCCCCCCCCCCCAAAAAAAAAAAACATTCCCATAACCCATGGATCTACAGAGACAAAAAGAAGCAATATCGAGCCTTCATTGTGGTAAGTCATAAAGGCAGAGTATGAGTACTATCAGTGGTGAAGGGATAATGGCCCGTGAGTCGTGAGGACAAAAGGCTCATCTTTCTTGTTGTGTCGCTTCGTCCCACGGTTCGGATAGACTTCAGGCCTGGTTCCTACCTCCCTCCTTACCTCCCTCATTTTCTTTCTTCCTCCCTTCCCCCTCCCATCTCTCTCTCTCTCTCTCTCTCTCTCTCTCTCTCTCTCTCTGTCCTTTACCGCCCTCATTTTCTTTCTCTCTCCCTTCCCTTTCTCTTTCCCTCCGTACCTCCTTTCCTCTCCCCTTCCTTCTCTCCATCCCAACCTCCTTCCCCCCTTTTCTCTCCCTCCCACCACAGTCTTTTCATCCGGGACTTTTGACGGAACGATGTGATTTTCCTTGACATTAAATTTCACGATACGGACCGGTCATGAATAGAGGGTAGTCCTATCAGGGGGAAGGGGTAAGGTGGGTGTGTGTGTGGGGGGGTGAGAGAGGGGGAGGGAAGGGGGGGATTAGTTAGAGGTGTTTGGTGGGGGAGGGGAAAGGGAGAATAGGTCTTTGGCGCTGATGTTACTTTTATAAACATGCTCGGTGATGTGAATGAGACTGTGGTATTGTTGGAGCATATTCGGGTGTGTTGGGTTGGGCCCGAAAGCTTATCGCTACTTGCGTGATAAAGGTAAATTTTCTTTCCCGTCTGTCAGTACGCTGCAACGCTAGAATTCTAATCTAAATGTGGAACCAGGGGTGTTGCAGGCAGCTGTAGTAGCATAAATGTAAGTCTACGGCTGATCGTGAACGTCTACGGCCTATCTTTTGATGAAAAAGGTGTTCCACACGTAAGGACCTGTGATAAAACAACTGGTATCCTCTATGCACCTAAGAAGCGAGTTCACTGTGCAATGATACGAGGAGTGATGGCTCATGGAAGCAAATTATATATAACACTTTTGTTAATGATATGACCAAGGGTATGTTGTATGACTTAATTGTTAAGGTATAACCAGCTGGATATCTAGTAGTTGCTGCAGTTTGTGATGGTAGTCCCACTAATGTGAGATCGGGGAATACCCTGCAGGGTGTGGGTATGGTTAAGTCCTCTTATAAATCCAGCTGCTTCAGATAGGGAAATATTTGTGTTTGGTGACCCACTTCAATTAATTAAATTAATAAGGAAAAACTTTTTAGAATCAGGTTATCAGCCGACAACACTAATGTTAACAGTGAATATGTTCCCAAGGTGATTTAGTTTTTTTTTGTAGCCACAAAAGATGGTTGTATATAAAAAGATCACATGCAAATTAAACACATTGATGATTATAAACACCATAAACCACCGATGGCATTAAAAAACAAAAACATGAAAATACACCAATAAATGGGTAAAAACAGTATACGGACAAAACCCCAACGGACAAAACCCAATGGACAAAACCCCAACCCATTATATGAAAAGTGGACAAAACCCCAGTCTCATATATCAAATATAAAATAAAACACTTCTGTTTGCAAACACTCATTATATATACATTTTATTTTTCACACTCCACAAAACCCTTTTACATTTGTTGGGAATTGACACTTACAATATACTGTATGATCCACTTATGAAATGGTGAACGGAAATAGTCACAGGAAAAAATGTCACATGACTTGTACACATTGACAACACATTATGTATATGGTGGCATTGGACGTAAGTTAGGTTAGGTTTGGTTGGGTTAGGTTTGGTTGGGTTAGGTTTGGTTGGGTTAGGTTAGAGGTTTTGTCCATTGGGGTTTTGTCCGTTGGGGTTTTGTCCGTTGGGGTTTTGTCATGGATTCGGCGAAAACAGAGCCAACATAGTAGAAACATAAAACACACAGCAAAAACAAACTTAAGACAAAAAGAGAAACATAAAATAAACATCAAAAAGCCTCCCCCACACACAAACAAACACACATAAGAAAAAACACATAAAAAAACTACACAAACACCTCAGGATGAAAATATACCCCCCCCCCCCCCACTAAAAACGCACACAACACAGACACAAAACAGAGGCAAAAAAGTAATGTTGCGACACAGACACTGGATGATAACAGGAGTGAACACATTGAGAAAAGATAAATTATATTCGAGTCTCATTGCAACTACTGTGACACGTTCTGCCTCCGGGTGTCTGTCTGTCTGTCTGTCTGTCTGTCTCAATCTTGACGTCAGCGAGTTGAGATTCTTCCTTAAGTCTAAAGTTAAGAGGAAAACTTAGTAGACTGTTTAAAGACTCGAGCTTAATAATAATAATAATATAATAATAATAATAATAATAATAATAATAATTTATCTTATCTTTCATATTATTTAGAATATTTTCGTTTATATCAGCCAAAACGTGTATAATTTTTCTCTAAGGTCAGACTTGATACAGTCCTCCAAGCACAGCTGCCCACTCATACATACATACAGACACGTTGGTTATCTCGTCTGTAACGGGAACCAGTTTACGCGTTGAGAGATACTGTCGCTATGTGGGAATTACTACGTCTGTATATTATACCTAAACGAGGAGTTGCATTGATCTGCTTGACTTACTGCTGCCTGAACCAACGTCAGTAAGTAATTATTACATCATTTGGTTAAGACATGACCTTTAAGATACGGTCACTACATGATAATTACTGTGTGTACCTTGACCTGGGCCGACTCTCTGGTGTCTGGGTGAGTGTAGTAGGTGGTGGCTGTGTTGTGTTACTTCAGTTAGTCTACTTAAAACTAACTTACGTAAGTTAAATTTATTTAATCCGTTTCATATTTTGGTAAATTTGATAATTTTATGGAATAGTAACCCGCATTCCTCTGTTCGTGTTGTCGTCGTCAGCGGGCGGAGCTACACCAGAGTGTAAACATGGTGCCGTAGGACGGCACTTCAAGTATTTTTATCACAAATATTTAAACCTATTGGCTAAAGGTAAGCCCTAACCATATTTTGTACCGTTTACATGAACCTGACTTAAATATTTGGTCACTGCTGGCCACGAGTCGTGAACCAGTTAACATACGGTCTACCATTGGAATAAATAGATACCGGTAATGGTTTTGTTCAGGCTCGTCTGTCTGTCTGTTTGTCTTACTGATGACTCCCAGGGGTCATGGAGTGATATTTTGTTTTAACAGAGAATGGTTTAAAAGGTCAACTTACATAACAAATAGTGAACCTAATTATTGATGTGTGTGTGTGTGTACCTATACATAATTCATATACAGACATCTTATAATACACAAATAAACAACATTCTCTAGCATGTATACTGCAGTGTATTATAAAGCTTTACTTACCACATTAATACACGTCACTCAATACGTCCCTCCTGGTCTGCTATTCCGATTGGCTTCTCACTCTTAAGCAAATTACATATCCTGTTTAACCTAGACATTTATTCTTCACTGGTCAAGATAACTTGTACAGCCAATTAAATAATGTATTGCCCTTAAAGGTTCATTTTGATTGGTGCTTGTGTCAGTGTTTGTGTTGTTTTGGATATTTCAGATGTGTGTTTTCTTCCATATTTCAGGCGAGGAACTGACTATCTGGAAACTACCCCCCCCCCCCACACACACACACAAGAGGAGGAAGATGAAGCCATAATTACACACCTGGGCAACCCAAAAGGTAAGTTACCTGTCTCCTTATCTCAGGTGGCGGGGTTACTCATTATCCCTCGTTTATTCATTATTATACATTTCTGGCTATTCATTTATCTTTTCTCAGTGTGTTTATTCCTGTTATCATCATCCAGTTTCTGTTTCGTAATTTTACTTGTTTCGCCTCTGTTTTGTGTTTGTTTTTGCGTGTGTTTTTAGAGAGGGGGGGGGGGGCGAGATTTTCATCCTGTGGAGTTTGTATACGTTTTTTCGTGTGTATGCGTCTTTGTTTCGTAAGGTTAAGTTAGGTTAGGTTAGGTTAAGTTAGGTTAGGTTAGGGTGTTCAATCATCAGATGAAATAAGTTTGGGTGTCTAATATTCACGTGTTCCGCTAGCGTCAGTTGTTTGGTTTGAACTAGTGACATCATTTAGAATACAGCAACTAGTGACAGCATTTAGAACCCGGCAACTAGTGACAGCATTTAGAACCCGGCAACTAGTGACAACATTTAGAACACGGCAACTAGTGACAACATTTAGAACACGGCAACTAGTGACATCATTTAGAACACGGCAACTAGTGACATCATTTAGAACACGGCAACTAGTGACAGCATTTAGAACACGGCAACTAGTGACAACATTTAGAATACAGCAACTAGTGACAGCATTTAGAACACGGCAACTAGTGACATCATTTAGAACACGGCAACTAGTGACATCATTTAGAACACGGCAACTAGTGACAACATTTAGAACACGGCAACTAGTGACATCATTTAGAACACGGCAACTAGTGACATCATTTAGAACACGGCAACTAGTGACAGCATTTAGAACACGGCAACTAGTGACAACATTTAGAATACAGCAACTAGTGACAGCATTTAGAACACGGCAACTAGTGACATCATTTAGAACACGGCAACTAGTGACAACATTTAGAATACAGCAACTAGTGACAGCATTTAGAACACGGCAACTAGTGACATCATTTAGAACACGGCAACTAGTGACATCATTTAGAACACGGCAACTAGTGACAGCATTTAGAACACGGCAACTAGTGACAACATTTAGAACACGGCAACTAGTGACAACATTTAGAACACGGCAACTAGTGACATCATTTAGAACACGGCAACTAGTGACAGCATTTAGAACCCGGCAACTAGTGACATCATTTAGAACACGGCAACTAGTGACAACATATCCGGAAGAACTAGGGGAGTGTCGCGCTTCCTTACACCTGTGAGCCAGGCAGGTGTGTCACCCTCTTGGTGACCCGTCGTGAGTGACGCGACGATGAAACCTCCCTCCCTGATACTCACCCACCCATGAAGTTCCTCCTCCTTCTCTTCGTCTTCCTCCTCCTCATCCTCCTCCCCTTCCTCTTCTACTCTTCCTCTTCCTCCTCTTCCTCCACCACAGACCACTGGACATGATGGATTTTCCCTGTCCAGCAGCAGCAGGCGCAGATATCACGGGGCCAGCACACATATTTTTTTCCCCCTTTTCCCTCTCTTTTTTTCCCATATATACATATATCTATATAATTCCGCCTGACTGTTTCTCCCCCGTAGAGAAGGATAATCCGAGCAGAAACTTATCCAAAGCTGGATTGATCGTGTTCGCCACCAGGAAGCCGGGGAGGTGTGCACAGATAGATAGAGATATATGCGCAAGGCCTCGGGGAGATGGAACTTTTCGACCAACTCTCGCTGACGTTACTTATGATCAATTGTATATCTGTTTTGTTTTTTATTCCGCTAAGACGCTGTTCCCCGGAGTTGGACATCCTGTGGTGTGTGTGTGTGTGTGTGTGTGTGTGTGTGTGTTCCATCCTCCGTGTTCGATGGGAAGACAAGAGAACAAATGCCAGTATTCTTGCTGACATCAACTGTAGGATCATCGAGGCTACCATTATCCAAGAACAACTACGTTGGACTGGCCATGTTACCGGCATGGACGACAGTAGACTGCAACAGCAGCTACTTTACATAAGAAACATAAGAAAATAAGGAGTCTGCAATAGGCCGGTTGGCCTGTGCATGGCAGCTCCTGTCGAGAGTTACTACCACTCTCTATCATCCATGAATCTATCTAGCCTCCTTTTGAAACTTTCCAGAGTTCCAGCACTTCCTACAAAGTTGCGAAGCTTGCTCCACTCGTCCACCACCCTATTTGTGAACCAGTTTCTTCCTATCTCCCTCCTAAACCTAAACTTATCCAACTTGGATCCGTTGCTCCGAGTCCTATCCTGCTCGGATATTATAAGAACTTTATCTATATCCCCTTTATTGATTCCTTTCACCCACTTAAATACTTCTATCATATCTCCCCGCACTCTTCGTCTTTCTAGGGAATGCAAGTTAAGTTTCTTTAACCTATCCTGATATGGAAGGTTTCTAAGTCCCGGAATCATTTTTGTCATTCTTCGCTGCACCGACTCTAGTGAATTTATATCCATTCTATAATAGGGGCACCAGAACTGAACCGCATAATCGAGGTGCGGCCTGACTAGCGCAAGATATAGTTGCAATAAGACCTCTGCACTCTTGTTACTTACACTTCTAGATATAAAACCCAATACTCTGTTTGCCTTATTTCGAACATTAACGCACTGTTTTCTAGGCCGTAGGTCCGGGCTTACAAGTACCCCTAGATCTCTTTCACAAGTCGACTTCTCTAGGTTGATGTTGTTAAGGCTGTATACAGTACATTATAAGTATCTGTTCATCCAATATTAAGTACGCTGCACTTGCTGGTGTTGAATTTCGTTTGCCATTTTTCAGACCACCCCTGCAGTTTATTTAGATCCTCCTGTAATGCATTTGCATCCTGCCCTGAATTAATTGGCCGCCCTATTTTGGTGTCATCCGCAAACTTGCTTATGTCACTGCTGATCTCAGTATCTAGATCGTTTATGTAGATTATGAACAAGAGTGGGCCTAGTACTGACCCCTGGGGAACCCCCACTGGTTTACAGTCACCTAACGAATAGTAAACGTACAGCAGAGTTCCTTAAGGTTGCCCCTCGTGTAACGAGGATGGCTGGCCCAAGGGCAACTTAGACGTGAATTTTTTGAAGGTGTAGAAGCTGTCGCCAACGCAACAACCACAGAAACCAATACAGCCAAATACAGTGGATAATATTTCAGTTATGGAGGGTTTGGTTAGGAAAAGTTAGGTTTGAAATAATCTACGGCGATCCCCAGAAACAAACACACAACGGTAATATTGTTGTCATTCCTGGAACTCAGGTAGCCAATGACTTACAGTACAACTTCATAAACCAACTCAAATCAATTATTAACAGCACACAACTCCTTGAAATTTACTCCAAAAAAGTAGTTTTTTTCCTCGTCGTGAGTCAATTAATAGACAAGTAACGGTAACCTACTGGGAGTATTTTGTCGGTCAATGCTGTTATTCTCGGTTGGAATTCATTAATTGAGAATGTAGTGTGTTTGACGTATTTGAGAACTTAAGTAAATACAGACAGACAGACAGAAACAAAAGGACAGCTCGTTTTCTAGTGTTTGAGGACTGGACGAGGGGATGACTGTTCATCTCTCTCGTGACACAATTGTTCAGGGGTAATTAATTATACATATATACTGTATATATGTTACGATTTGGCGGAACCGGTTATTTTGCAAGATGACCGACATGCAATTGGTAATTTTGCAAAATAAATTACAAACAGACAACCGAAGCTAACCTAACCTTATGGTTGAATAAGGTTAGGTTAGGATAGCTCGTGTAGCTCGATACACAGTTAAGTGGTCCTGTTTTTGTTTTTCTTTTAACTTTGGACTATGTGTTGTCCTAACCATAAGGTAAATTCCCAATATACAAAATATGCGAAATGACCGATCCCCCTTCCCTCCCCCCCCCCCAAAAAAAAAACCCCACACATATACACACCTGTTTGTATGGGTTTTTGTTCCATGTATTTACGTGTAGGGGGCATTTGATGTCCCCTACGCGTACATGCATGGAACAGATACCCACACATACACCTACACACCTGCAGCAAGCACCCATAGAACATACACATACACACCCGCAACAAGCATCCATACACAAACCTACACACCTGCAACAAACAGTAACAAAGGCTGGGTCTGAGGCACATACAGATTACACACAAACATGCCAGCTCAGGGAGTACTCAGCTGAATATGACGAGGCAACATGCAGACACGCGTGACTGTCAGACATACCAAAGACGCACACAGTGTATGTATGTGTGTGTACGTACAGTTCTGTTCAGAAGTTCGTGGTACACTGGTGGTGAAGGAGCGGACCATAGCAGCATTGATGACTGAAGGATAGAGAATGAGAGACCAGCATCATATTCAAAATTTAGGTAAAGAATCGGAAAAGCTCGACCATGGAACTTCATATTAATATTTATATAGGTAAATAGAGGAATCCTAACCTAAGTTTATTAACAGCCACATTCAGCATCACTATTTGTGGGTAGTTATGTATGGGTAAGGCTGAATTTGGATCTTATTGAAATTGGTGATCTATCAGGTAATAATAATCACTGCTGTAACCTTCTTCTCATATTGAAACTATTGTGTAGATTATGTAGTAGAGTTATGGAAGCTGGCATATAATTTCTAACCATGTTTATATTTGAAATGTAAATTTACAGTTTAGGCAACCAAGAGTGTCAAAATCATTCTGAATATGGGTGTGTTCTCTTGTGTTAGTAGGGACAGCAGGAGCCCCTCCGAGACCACCCCGGCAGATGACGCTGCAATTATCGCGGCAACCGAGGCATCCCCCCTAACCAACGAGGTGGCCATACGAGACACCCTGCATACATAAGGCAATTGTTATATTAATAGTTTTCGTCGTACTGCTGCCGTTAATCATACATAAGGCGATTGTTCATTCGAAACTAATGTCCTTATTGTATTCTGATATTCGATTGGATAGTCCTATCACTATTGATTTCAGCTCGTAAACAAGACATTAAGACATCATCATTCATCAGCAGTAACGTTGGCCGATATTCACATTAATATCCTTCCAATCTTTTTTCTTTTACTATTCGTTCTAATCACACTGTTCCGTTGCCAGTTCCACTGTGTGTGTAGGTGGGAGGGTCGGCGTGGTGACCTGTCGTCCAGGAAGGGTTAAACAGACTTTGCACCCTTTACCGCCAGTGTACCACGAACTTCTGAACGGAACTGTCCATGCCTCCGACATGGAATGCGTACACAGAGAGCGTACACGTGGGGAAAGAATCCTGAGATTTTACTTTCACGTGTAAGTGGTATAGTTACACATACGTACAGGCACCCAAAAAAGTCCTGTCGCGAACCATGAACCCCGAGATTCAGGCTCTTGAATCCGAAGCATTTATGGACAGAATAATGTATCAGTTTCTACTGCTTCGGGTTCACGAGTCTGAATCTCGGGGTTCGTGGTTGGCGACAGGACTTTTTTGGGTGACTGTACATGTTTAAGAGAAAAACGTACACAAAAATGTACACAGATATGGTTTCTCTTCGTGTTTTGTACAGGTGAATAGAATGTGTCGTGTATACAAAGAAGACTATATGTCTGTCTGTCTCTGTGTGTTGTGGCTAGCCGGCTCCTTTACCTGACGTCATGTGTCTCGTCTAATTAGAATTTGTATTTATCTCGCCGTCTAACTTGTGGACAGTTTTAATGCCTACATCAAGTTCGCTATTTTATTTTATTACCCTTACCCTCACCCCTACCCCACCACCCTCACCACCACCACCCCCACCACCCCACCCCCACCCCCACCACAAGCTTGGAACAGCATTTACCACTAACTTGTAAAAACATTCATTTTAATCAAAAGAATTCAACATTATACTGAAACAGACATCTCTCATAGGTTCGAATCCTCAGAGGCGACCGAAATGCCTTTATCACAAATTATCATCATCGGGTGTGACAGACTTCACTCATACAGGAAGAGGCGTAATAGTTGTAAAAAAAATAATTGCTGTTGTGTTATTAGATTAACTGCATAGACAGCAAAAAATAGCAAGATGACTAACAATTCGGCATAAATCAGCCCAACCCAACACACCAACCCAACACACCAGCCCAACCCAACACACCAGCCCAACCCAACCCAACACACCAGCCCAACCCAACCCAACACACCAACCCAACCCAACCCAACACACCAGCCCAACCCAACACACCAGCCCAACCCAACACACCAGCCCAACCCAACACACCAGCCCAACCCAACACACCAACCCAACCCAACAGCCCAACCCAACACACCAGCCCAACCCAACACACCAGCCCAACCCAACACACCAGCCCAACCCAACACAACACACCAACCCAACACACCAACCCAACTCAACACACCAGCCCAACCCAATACACCAGCCTAACCCAACACACCAGCCCAACCCAACACACCAACCCAGCCCAACACACCAACCCAACCCAACACATTAACCCAACCCAACACATTAACCCAACCCAACCCAACACACCAACCTGTATAGATATGTGGGTACCAAGATATGTGAACACGCCTGACGGCAGGACTCTGTTACCATTCATTATACCATTTATTCACATGTCTGTATTACCATATTATCATAGCATGTCTGATATCTATGCTTATGTCTAATGCCTATGTTCACTCACTATGTCCCGATATACTATGTCTGTACCGCGCTAGTCGAGTAATTAGAAGACCTCATTTATTGTCCTAGTGATGTCTAGCAACTCTCCTTGCCCAGCTAGACAACTTGCCTCAGATCAGCCTCGGCCTACACACGGCCCGGGGTCCCTAGTTCCCGCTTCTGTATCGGTCGGCTATCACGCCAAGTCTTGTACCACTTATTGAATATATCTACTGCTCGTGCTCTGGAGTTTGAAGAACCTTGTCTAGGATTTCATCCCACCACACAACCCAACCCAACACACCAGCCCAACCCAACACACCAGCCCAACCCAACACACCAGCCCAATCCAACACACCAACCCAACCCAACACACCAACCCAACCCAACACACCAACCCAACCCAACACACCAACCCAACCCAACACACCAACCCAACCCAACACACCAACCCAACCCAATCCAACACATCAGTCCAACCCAACATAAGAACATAAGAACATAAGAACATAAGAAAATAAGAAAATAAGGAGTCTGCAATAGGCCGGTTGGCCTGTGCATGGCAGCTCCTGTCGAGAGTTACTACCACTCTCTGTCATCCATGAATCTATCTAGCCTCCTTTTGAAACTTTCCAGAGTTCCCGCACTTACTACAAAGTTGCTAAGCTTGTTCCACTCGTCCACCACCCTATTTGTGAACCAGTTTCTTCCTATCTCCCTCCTAAACCTAAACTTATCCAACTTGAATCCGTTGCTACGAGTCCTTTCCTGCTCGGATATTATAAGAACTTTATCTATATCCCCTTTATTGATTCTTTTCACCCACTTAAATACTTCTATCATATCTCCCCGCACTCTTCGTCTTTTTAGGGAATGCACACCATCCCAACCCAACACACCAGCCCAACCCAACACACCAGCCCTACCCAACACACCAGCCCTACCCAACACACCAGCCCAACCCAACACACCAGCCCAACCCAACACACCAGCCCAACCCAACACACCCCTGGCGGCGGGAACCCTCGGGTCGGCCTCTCCTCAGCCTTCATCGATAATGCAGACGATGTTTTCACACCATCACTGGCAAACACTTTTATTACTCTCTGATTTGCCTGCCCGCGTTCTCCACCCACCCTTAATTTTCTTTCATCGTTTCCTGTTATCCTGGACCAGCGAGGATTCTCAAAAGATCTCTTGTAGTTTATCTGGTGTTGTTGTGATTCTTTTGCCTCCCCTTCGTTATTTTTCCTGTTTTACGGAAGCGCAAACAAACACAAACAAATTCAACCAAACACCAAGAAAAACACTCATACTACCAAACAAATAATGACTTAAAAAATAAAAAATAAAACAACCCAACAAATAAACACTCCAATATACTAACAAACTCAGGAACAACCCCGCCAACAATCAAACAAACACACACAAACAAACAAACAATCAGGTCTCCAGGTTAGATTAGGTTTAAGGTGAAATAATCTAGGGTGATCCCCAGAAACAAACACACTTTAACGGTAGTATTGTTGTCATTTCCGGAACTCAGGTAGCCAAAGACTTACAGTACTGCTTCATAAACCAACTCAAATCAATTACTAACAGCACACAACTCCTTCAAATTGAATCCCCAAAAAGTAAATTGTTTTATTTTTCTGTTTTTATCAGCGTCGTAAGATAATTAATAGACAAGTAACGCTAACCTGCACTTTTACTGTAACCTCTCTGTTGGAATTCATTAAGTGAGAATGTTGTGTGTTTGACGCATTTGAGAACTTTATTAAACACACACACACACACACACACACACACACACACCAAACACACCTGCAACAAACAGTAACAAAGGCTGGGACTGAGGCACATATAGATTACACACAAACATGCCAGCACAGAGAGTACTTAGCTGTATATGACGAGGCAACATGCAGACACGCGTGACTGTCAGACGCACTCAGTGTATTTATGTGTGTACGTACATGCCTCTGACAAGGAATACCTACACCACAAACATACACATGTGCGTTTCTCATCGTGTTGTGTACAAGTGATATAAACAATTCGTCGTGCAACACATAATGAGTAAAGGGGTATGGATCATTCGGTGGTATATGACCCATGACCAAACCTAAACTAACCTAACCTAACCTAACCTAACGTAACCTAACCTAACCTAACTTAACCTTACCTTACCTAACCTAACCTAACCCAAACTAACCTAACCTAACCTAATCTAACCTAACATAACCTTCACATAGAGAACCAAACCCTCACTATTACACAACCTCACACCACAATTCAACGTGGCTGGACTCATTTAGCTCTGGTAATTCCGGGTTATATAAGATGAGGATTACCATCACCCCGTACAAATTACCGAAACCCTGTAGTACCTGTAGCATCTTGTAGGCGACCACCACGTTTATGTAGAGCGTCGTTATTGTTTTTTTTAGAGAAGGAGAAGTGAGTGATGCGATTTTTCTCCTCAACACGACCCGGGTTTAATGAAGGCATCTGGTATAGGAGATGGGATGAGGAGGAAGTATGATCATAGTGTGTGGAGGGAGACAGACCGACAGACAGATGGACAAAGGGAGTGTAACAAGTGGAGGGAGTGGAGGGAACATAGCAAGTGGAGGGAACATAGCAAGTGGAGGGAGTGGAGGGACCATAACAAGTGGAGGGAACATAACAAGTGGAGGGAGTGGAGGGAACATAACAAGTGGAGGGAGTGGAGGGAACATAGCAAGTGTAGGGAATGCAGCAAGTGGAGGGAACGTAACAAGTGGAGGGAACATAACAAGTGTAGGGAATGTGGCAAGTGGAGGGAACGTAACAAGTGGAGGGAGTGGAGGGAACATAGCAAGTGTAGGGAATGTAGCAAGTGGAGGGAACATAACAAGTGGAGGGAACATAACAAGTGGAGGGAACATAACAAGTGGAGGGAGTGGAGGGAACATAACAAGTGGAGGGAGTGGAGGGAATACCTTCTCTAAGCATCATCACCCTCACAAGATACATAACACACATTGGGTAAGAACTTGTCATTATGACCCCTCAACTATAGGTGAGAGACAGTAAATAATGCCTCACCTGTTAGCTAGAACACCTCACATCAACTCCTTCTACTCTGTGTTAACATGTCAGTGGAAATTGATGTCTTAATTCTGTACAATTTGCCTTCATGTATAAAACACGTCTTAAACACTTCCACTGTACACTCTATCACTCCTCTCTTAAACACTTCAATCATTATTGATCATTTTCATGTAATCTGAAACACTCTCTCTCTCTCTCTCTCTCTCTCTCTCTCTCTCTCTCTCTCTCTCTCTCTCTGTTACTACTATTTATTGAGCATTATGTCATTCCACTGTTAAAGGTATCGTACTCGAGGGGTAAACCGTCGCACTCGAAGGCTTGGATATCTAGAGGGTGACATCGTACTCAATTAGTTAAGATACCTTAATTATTAGAGTAATTAAATTCTACTCAAGGGGTCACACACCTGTACGACACCATCCACCAGCCAGACCAGACGCCTCTTGCCCAAATACCGAATCAGTAAGTCAGTCAGGATTAGCATTCATGTAGCTAACTGTCGTAAGGGCAAAAAAAAACAAGGAACATAAAGTAGGAAGACTAATGATGATGACTTCTTAGAGCAACATATAAGGAAGAACAGTGAATAAAACAAAGACAAGAATATTAATATTAACCTACATTAGTCCCTAACCTCAAGAATGAAATAGGGTAACATAACCACATCTGATAAACTTGAATAAGAGAGGAATAAAGAATAACTGAGACTAAACACAGAGACATTCAGTAGTAACAAAGTAGAGCTGATAACATTAATGATAATAATAACATTAATGGTTCGGCGGGTTAGTCCTTAAGAAGATAGGGAGGGAGGGAGTGGCGCAGTCGGGGGTAGGAGGGAGGTAGGTAGGAAAAGGGTGGGGGGGGGGGAGTAAGGTGAGGAGAATAAGAGGAGGAGGAGGGAGGGAAGTTACATTATGGTGAAGGAAGGAAGGAAGGAATGGGAGAGGAAGAGAAGGTGGAGAAGGAAAGGGGACTTACACACACACACACACACACTGCTAAGGGAAGGAAAGGGAGGAAGGAAGGGAAAGAGGAGGTAGGGAGGAAAGAAGGAAAGTATGGGGGAGGGAGGGAAGGCTGTGTGATCAACAAGGCAGGATAAGAAGCAGGTCGGCAGGCATCACATTACACACACGCGCCGCGACCACTACCACACCTTCCCTCTCCACCCCCCTCCCTCCTTCCCTCTCCCTCCCCTCCCTCCTTCCCTCTCCCCCCTCCCTCCCTCCCTCCCTCCCTCCTTCCTTCCCTCTCGCCCCTCCTTCCTTCCCTCACCCCCCCTCCCTCCGTCCATCCGACAGTTTGCATTTCTCTCTCTCTTTCTCTCTGAGGCGTAAATGGAAGAGGTATTCCAATTTTTACTTCAAGCAGCTCTATGTAGGAACGAATGGTAAACTAAGGGGAATGACTTTGAGAGGAGGAAAGGGGGAAATTAAAGGGATAAAGAACAGTTTTATAAAGGGGGACCAAGACAGTGTAAAGATAAATTAGTAAGAAAAATAGTAATAATAATCCCAGTTTATGTCAGTTGCGTGATAAACCTTCATAATTTAAGGTATATTATCACACTTAAGGGGGAAGGGGGGAAAAGATGGGGAAGGGGGAGGGGGAGGAAGAGAAAGGGTAATTACACAAGTCATTATTGTTGTTCAATCTGCCCAGTGCTTCTCTCATCGTCTCATAAAAGTTTGTGTGTGTGTGTGTGTGTGTGTATGGAGGTGACATTGATAGTGTGTCTTTAGGCCTAAAAATAATCCCTGTCACGCCAGCTTTGAACTCCACCATGAAAATAAGAACAAAACAATTTAGGTGTGTTGGGGGATTTTGACTTGGCCTGACACTGATTTCTTAAACACACACACACACACACACACACACACGTTCTAAAATACAGTATCGTGCCAACATTTAAATCTCCTGATATGTCCCCTTAAGTAATGGGTTTTAAGGGGTGACATAAATAGGATAATAGTCGTAATAAATAGCCCATTTTCTTCCTAAGTCTCCCCATAATGTTAGGGCAGTACAGTGAGTAAATGGGCGCCTCTTACTTATTCTTAGACTCTAATTGCCAGTTAAGGAGCCTTAGGTGGAAGGGAGAGGGAGTCTTATAAAAGGGTAGAGGGGTGTTTTACAAAAGGGAAAGGGAGGAGGGAAGGGTGTTTTACAAAGTGGGGGCTTGAAAATGGGGAGATATTTACGGTGTATAAGGACGAGATTTACATTTAAAGGGGAAAAACGAGAAGTAGGGGTTAAAAATAGGGGGAGGAAGAAGGTAGAGGGTTTTTTAGCTTAGAGGTTCATACACACTGGGGTGGGTGGGTGACTTGGTAATGGCTCTAATTTTGTTCCACACTTCTGCTAGTGGTTTTTCTATTAATCCCCTGCAAGAATTGTTCCCAATAGGTGTTTCTCACCTGACCTTTGAGTTCACGAAATGCTCTGTTAGCTTTGAGGAATGCCAGGAGGTTATCGCTAGTTTTATTTTGCTTATAAGTGTTGGCAAGCTGTTCTACCTTCTCTCCTCTTTGGTGAGGATGGGATCATGTGTCCACAGAGGTGGTTTAGTGCTGCCCCCCTTCCTCCTTGACTTAACCCAGGTGGTATAATATGTGGTAATGCCATTTACAAGATCACAGCAAAATTCATCCACTGACCCAGGTGTATATCCATCATACCATCTGTGGATGTCGGCCTTGAAGTGCAGTTTATGATTATCTGGGATGTTAATTCTGAGCTTAGGATGGGGGTTCACACTTGACATCAGCAACAGTGTATTCAGTAAGTATTGCATAATTATCACTGACTAGGTAGTCTGAGATGACCTTAGCCTTGACATTACTGTCTACTAGGTTATACCCAATCACATAATCAAGTCTGCCCCCCATCAGATGTGTCACTTTGTCTGTGTCGTATACAGTGATATTATGATTATTGATGTAATTCACGAACACCCTCCCATTAGAGTTACACTGGACATCACCGAGGACAGTGTGACGAGAGTTAGTCACCCATACACAGCATAGCATTGTTACCTGACGGTAACACGTCCACCCGCAGCTCATTACACCGAACATAGATGTTATACAGCGAAAAACGACTGTTTGCTGTCTTTTACTGTTAATTGTTGATAGTGAATACTTTCATCATTGTGAGTTTTGATCCATTTACAGACCAGACCATTCTTTACATAAGTGAGCAGGCCACTTCCTGCTCCACTATTATATGCTGTAACCCCAGCTATCCTGGGTGCAGCTTTCTTCTCGGTGCTGGACGTGTAAGGTTCTTGTAAGCCAATTACATCAATGTCAAAAACTTTAACAAACCATTGTAGGTCATTAATTCTGCGGTTAACACTCCGGATGCTCCATGAAATGAACCTAAACGTTCGTGTTACTTTTCCCACCTTGAATTTAGTATAGAGTCGCGCTTTGGCTTCATAGATCAACCTGACCAATAAGTTGACCATTTCAAATTCATCACCTCTGGCGTTCTTGATAATGCGCCTCACGGCCCTTATTTCAGTAGGATTTTCATACACAGGTTCCTTCATTAGTCCCGCGAGTTCCTCCTCCGTAAATATTGGAAAAAGTACAGAGTCATGGACAGTTTTCAGACCTGGGGTTATTAAAGAGACCACACTGGTAGTCTGGGGCTCATTCTCTGCATTCATGCTACCATCACTATCGGTCTCGCTCTGGCTACTCACCCTCAAGTTGGCATCATTATGAGAGGAGGCACCAGCTCCTTCAGAAGCTCCACTGACACTATCACTGCCATTGTTCACTGGTGCACTTACTTGGCAGGCTATAGCCTGACCTGTTCCTGTTGACTTCAGGTGGCGGAAGCGATCCGGCCGCATTGGCATCATTGAGTGGGACCTCTCTTGTGGGTGGTGTCGGCCTCCCAGGACAACCGGGGTGCCAGGCCGTCACATCATCTTCACTGCACCTGGGACACTGCCTCCTGGGTGGGGAGGTGTGGCTGTTGATTTCAGGCGATGGAGGCGACCCGGCAGTGTTGCCGTTGGCATGAGCATAGTGTGTGGAGGGAGACAGACAGACAGACAGATGAGCAGATGGACAAAGGGAACATAACAAGTGGAGGGAGTGGAGGGAATACCTTCTCTAAGCATCATCACCCTCACAAGATACATAACACACATTGGGTAAGAACTTGTCATTATGACCCCTCAACTATAGGTAAGAGACAGTAAATAATGCCTCACCTGTTAGCTAGAACACCTCACATCAACTCCTTCTACTCTGTGTTAACATGTCAGTGGAAATTGATGTCTTAATTCTGTACAATTTGCCTTCATGTATAAAACACGTCTTAAACACTTCCACTGTACACTCTATCACTCCTCTCTTAAACACTTCAATCATTATTGATCATTTTCATGCAATCTGAAACACTCTCTCTCTCTCTCTCTCTCTCTCTCTCTCTCTCTCTCTCTCTCTCTCTCTCTCTCTCTCTGTTACTACTATTTATTGAGCATTATGTCATTCCACTGTTAAAGATATCGTACTCGAGGGGTAAAACGTCGCACTCGATGGCTTAGATATCTAGAGGGTGACATCGTACTCAATTAGTTAAGATACCTTAATTATTAGAGTAATTATATTGTACTCAAGGGGTCACACACCTGTACGACACCATCCACCAGCCAGACCAGACGCCTCTTGCCCAAATACCTAATCAGTAAGTCAGTCAGGATTAGCATTCATGTAGCTAACTGTCGTAGGGGCAAAAAAAAAACAAGGAACATAAAGCAGGAAGACTAATGATTATGACTTCTTAGAGCAACATAAAAGGAAGAACAGTGAATAAAACAAAGACAAGAATATTAATATTAACCTACATTAGTCCCTAACCTCAAGAATGAAATAAGGTAACATAACCACATCTGATAAACTTGAATAAGAGAGGAAAAACGAGAAAGAGGGGTTAAAAATAAGGGGAGGAAGAAGTTAGAGGGGAGTGTTAAAAGGGGGAAGAGGAGGAAGAAGGAGAGGAGTTATAAGAGGAGGAGTCAAGAGTCTTTGTAGTTCATTCTTAATTGGTCGTTTAATTCACAACACTTTAAGAGGAGGCTCTGAAGACCTCTTGTATCTACGACTACTTCCCCTACTTGTTGCCGACTCTCTCTCTCTCTCTCTCTCTCTCTCTCTCTCTCTCTCTCTCTCTCTCTCTCTCTCTCTCTCCCTCTCTCTACGTGGTCTAATGGAATCTAACGAGGCCTTTTACGTTCTAATTATCTTATTTTGAGCATTGTGATTCGGTGTTATCGTAAGTAGAAAATATATATTCTCTACCATTTTTCACGGATTTGATGTTATAAAAAAATTGGAAGAAATCGTAAAAAAAATCCCGGAATGCTATTGGACGAAATGGTTTTAATCCAAGACTCCTATAGGATGACATCTTCGGCACCTTGACGATGATTGGATTAAACTCTCCTCGTGTACAGTTGCCATTTGTTTTGATTGAGATGTTCAGTGACGTTTATTAGTGGGATAAAATTAATAGGAGCGACCAGGTCTCTCCCCCCCCCCCCCTCCTCCCCAATAATACTTGACCCCCTCCCCCTGTTAACTGACCCCCACCCCCTCCCCCTGTTAACTGACCCCCACCCCCTCCCCCTGTTATCCCCCACACTTCACCCTCTGTTATTTGACCCTCCACCCCCTCCCCTTGTTAACACACTTTCCCCCTGTTACTTGACCCCGAACTCCTCCCCCCTGTTTACTTGACCCCCTTCCCCCTCCCTCCCCCCCCCCTCCCTCTGTTACCTGACTCCCTCAGGTAAAACTCTTAATCCCCTTGGAATGACAATGTGCACCTGCGGGCCATAAGGGCATTAGCGCCAATTACATCATCATTTTTCTCTGATTAAGTATTAAAGAGTTTTTTTGATGTCCGCAATTGACCCAAAGTCTTAAAATACCAATATACTTTGAGGGATTTTGTGAGGGATTCTGGGAAAGTTTAAGTAGTATTTATTTGTATATATTTTTGGTTTTAAGTTTGTGTTGTGTGCTTAGGTGTATCTGATAAATTAACTCTATTTATTTTGTATTTTTGTGATTTTCAGTGAGAGAGAGAGAGAGAGAGACAGAGAGAGAGAGAGAGAGAGAGAGAGAGAGAGAGAGAGAGAGAGAGAGGGAGACAGACACAGACAATAAAATATGTTAACTGTGTGTGTTTATGCTTTTGATACATTCCAGTATATAAATAGTCATTATACAGACCAGGCTCAAGGTAAGATGTCATAGGAAAGCGCAATTAATGTTCTCTAGCCACACCTGTAACCACACTTGTACCCACATCTGTACTAACACCTGTACCCACACATATACCTACACATATACCTACACATGTACCTACACTTATACCTACACCTATACCCACACGTATGCCCACACCTGTACCCACACCTATACCCAAACCTGTAACAACACCTGTAACCACACCCACACCTGTACCCAAACCTGTACGTCTTAAGTAGATCATTTGTTAAGTGGCTAGAGAAGGACAGCATCTTCCTCTTAAGTCTTGGAGTCCAGTATATATCACCCAGATGGTTGACAGATTATGAGACGCGGACAAAATAGTGAGAGAGCTATCAGAGGATGATCATAGGTGAGGTGTCCTTGTTGAGGGGAGGGCAGGAGGGGGTGTGGGGGTGTTGGTCTGAGGGGATCTTGATACCAGACACTCATTCCAGATACTCATACCACACACTTATACCACACACCCTCATACCACATACTCATACCACACACTCATACCACACACTCATATACTAATACCAGAATAAACATGTAAATATATATTAGAAAACAAGAGAGGTCACATTATAATACTCTTGAACAAAAACAATACTTCGAAATAGAGAAATATTTTATAGGAATATTATATTGTTATAGAGGAAAAAGTTGATGATTACGTAAAGATTATAGAGGATTAGGGAGAGATTATAGAAAGGGGGGAAAGGTGAAGGTGATAATGATTGGAAAAAACAAACGAAAGAAATTGATTGGGAAAAAATTGTGTCGTCAGTTAATTATTTTTATTTTTCCTCATTTCATTGTTTATTCTTTTCTCTTTACTTTCACTTCATCTTTATCAGTAATTTTTTTGTATTTTATCTTCTTTTGTTCCTCTCTTTATTGTTTACTTTTATTATTCATTTATCAGCCTTTCTATATTTATCATTATACACACACACACACACACACACACACACACACACATCTTTCTCCCCCAACACATTCCCTCCACCATTCTCCCCCCAGACACATTCCATTTCTCCTCCCTTCCCCTATCTGTCCCCTCCCCAACACACATTCCTCCTTACCTCCCCTCTCCCCAAACATGCGTCGTACCTTCCCTCCATCTCCCCCAACACATGTCACACCTCCCCTCCCCTCCATCACCCCCCAACACAGTACCTCAGCAGCGGGGCGGGTGATCTAGACATGCCATCAGTACCCCCTATGGCTGGTACTAGCGGGGTACCATTGTAACTTCTCCCTAGTGGTACTGTGACCGATGACGTCAAGTGCTACCATGACAACCCATGTGTTAGGGGCCCTGGGGGGGGGGGAGGAGGGGGAGTAAAGAAGGAGTAACGGAGTCGGGGGGAGGAGGAAGGATGGGCGAGGAGGAGGGAAGAAGGAATAGTGAAGGAAGGAAAGAAGATGTGAGGGATGGAGAAGAGAGAAGGAGGGGGATTTGTTTTTTCTCTCGTCTTCTTTAGAACCTTCGAAAATATTTTTTTTTTACCTTCAGATTTTTCCCTCACTCCATTTTCTGGCTAACAACAGTGTCTGCTTTTTTTCTTCTTGAACTTGCCTCCAAATATACCATATAAATTCCTCTCCGTTTTAAACTATCTATTCCTTTCTATCAAACTCTCCCTCAGGACATGGTGTTCTATCCTTCTCTATCCACTTCTCTTCATTCTTTGGTCCTCCTTTACCTTCCCTATCACCAACTCTTGCGTTTAAATCCTCTATCAGCCTCACTCAATCTCTTATGTTGAAGTTTTTAATCCAGTTATTCAGATTTTTTCCAAACTTGGCATTTTCCTCCTCCTCTTCCTACTTCTCCCGAGTGCATATGTTCTTATAAATCCTGATGCATTTTCTTCCTGGCTAGATTTTCATTCTCCATCTCCTCCTTAGTCCATAGTTCATTATCCTGTTCTTTTAGCACATTCACTTTCCTCCACTCGTGACTTTACTCCCTTCACTTGTCCCCAGCATATCTTTCTTTTATTCTGCATTATATATATATTCCACAAAGGACATCAAGGTTCCTTTCACTCATAATAGCTTCAACCATCTCATTATAACCAGATATTCACAGTCAAACATCCCAGTAGTATATGTTGTAGTTCTGCATTTGGTAACTGAATATTAGAAACTGTAGTCATGTCACGCCCTCATATACACAACACACAGGTCAAAATCAGTGTTACCAGACACCTAATAATTCCCTAGGCTTTTATAATCTTTTAAACCTAATGTCATCTTTGTCATCATCTGTCATAGTAGTTCGGAATGGAGTGTTATGAACCAGCTAATATCTCACACGAGTATTACTAATCCATTCACCTGTTGTCATTTGTCTTGGTAGTTTTAAAACCAGTGTTATCTGATACTTCATATGCCTCTAGTTTTTAATCATCATTTATTCCCTGTCGACTCTTACCTCATCTGTCTCGGGTCAGTGTCTCCAGGCTGGGGCGTCTCATTGGCCGGTTCACTGCCTGTATAACGGGAGAGTTTTATAATAAAGATACAACAGCAATAGTAACACAACAACAATAGTAACACAACAACAATAGTAACACAACAGCAATAGTAATACAACAACAATAGTAATACAACAACAATAGTAATACAACAGCAATAGTAACACAACAACAATAGTAACACAACAACAATAGTAACACAACAGCAATAGTAACACAACAACAATAGTAACACAACAGCAATAGTAATACAACAACAATAGTAATACAACAGCAATAGTAATACAACAACAATAGTAACACAACAGCAATAGTAATACAACAACAATAGTAATACAACAACAAAAGTAATACAACAGCAATAGTAATACAACAACAATAGTAATACAACAACAATAGTAATACAACAACAATAGTAATACAACAACAAAAGTAATACAACAACAATAGTAATACAACAGCAATAGTAATACAACAACAATAGTAATACAACAACAATAGTAATACAACAACAAAAGTAATACAACAACAATAGTAATACAACAACAAAAGTAATACAACAGCAATAGTAATACAACAGCAATAGTAATACAACAACAATAGTAATACAACAACAATAGTAATACAACAACAATAGTAATACAACAACAATAGTAATACAACAACAATAGTAATACAACAACAATAGGAAGATAACAACAATAGTAAAACGATAGTGACAACAATAATTGTCAAACAACAATAACAAAGACAATAATAATAGCCAGACAACGACAATAGCAACACAACAACAACAGCAAAATAGCAATAGCAAAGACACTAATAATAGCAAGACAACAACAATAGTAACACAACAATAATAGCACCACGATGACAATAACACAACAAGAATAACAAAACAACACAACAATAACAACAACAGCAACACAACAACATTAACAAAGACAACAACAATAGTATCAGCAACACAACAACATTAACAAAGACAACAACAATAGTATCAACAACAGCAACACCAACAACACAAGACTCCAGTAACAATTAACCCAAGTCACAAACAATTCTAACTTTCTTTAAATATATCGACAAATTTACTCACATTTAGACCATTAGGTTAGGTTTTTCAGGTTAGGTTAGGTTAGGTCAGGTCAGGTCAGGTCAGGTTAGGTTAGGTCAGGTCAGGTCAGGTCAGGTTAGGTTATTGACAAAGTTGTTAGGGTGACTAATATGGCTATCGTTTAGGAACAGGGTAAGAAGTGGCGTCATTAAGAAGCCATTTGGAGTTACGAATGTTTACAGAGAGAGAGAGAGAGAGAGAGAGAGAGAGAGAGAGAGAGAGAGAGAGAGAGGATTTTGCCATATGTTATTGAGGTGTGCAGAAGAATATAGATAAAGAGGGGAGAAATAGAGAGGCCAAAGGAGCGTAGGAGAAGTATACAGGAAGGTGGATAATAATATGGAAAGATGGAAGAGAGAATAAACACAGAACCGATAATTGTGGAGTAGAGAGAACCCGATAGGATGTTGCTGTAACGAATGAGGGAATAATAAAAGCCCAGAAAAGGAAATGAAGAGGAGGAAGGAATATGAAGAAACACACACACACACACACACACACACACACACATCATTCCTTGCATCTTATATGGCTCATCCTTTTTACAGTGACTCAAGGCGTATATCTCCATGCCCAAGGAAGGTCTTGATGGAGTCGTGTTTACAATCTGCAGTCGCCAAGTCTAAAGAGTATGATTAATTACCAGCTAGATGTTGTGTATCTCCGGGATGGTGGTTGGGGAGGGACGTATACATACATACACATATATACTTACACATATACATACAGACACACTTACACATATACTTAAACATACAGATACACTTACAAACACATGTATTCATTTACACGTACAGATTCACTCACACACGCTCACATACTCACGTATAAAAACATTTACTTATCAACTCTCTCTCTCTCTCTCTCTCTCTCTCTCTCTCTCTCTCTCTCTCACACACACACACATCTCCTGTCTCATTTCCATACGAGTCGAAAAACACGAGAAATAAATGGAAGCAGAAGGTATCATACATCACACGGGGTGGTCCATACACACACACACACGGGGTGGTCCATACATCACACGGGGCGCCAGAAGTATGCAAGACCATAACATTGCCATACACTCCCCATAAAACCCGATACATTAGCATACATTCCATACATTCATACTCTTTCTTCTGACGCCGGGATGTGTGTATGGGCCTGGGGAGGAGTGTATTTTACGTCATACATGGATTTGACGTTTGGCGAGTATGCCATTGCCTTATCATACACTCTTCTGATCCTGGGTTTTGTGGGTATACTGTCATACTCTCGTGTATTAACAAGGATATACAATATTCATTCAGGCAACAATAGTATAACAACCTATACACAATCATACACCAGTTTAATACACGGCTGTACAGTAATATCACTATACAAGTGTTAAGTATAGATGTCTGCAGTTGTATACCATCTGGCGTAATATAACATTGTGTGTACATCCATCACGACAATAACTATACACGCTATACATTTTACCATAATGTTGCTCTACACATTTCATCACAGACAACTAAAACATTACCATACACCCTTAATACAAGCACCAAAGTTCTGTCTGTCACACATACACACACACACACACATACACACACAAGAACCTCTCTACAGCCTTACCATTGTTCTATACACCTACAGAATACCGCGTCACATATACACATTTATACAACTACACCATACACATTTATACAAGCCCTCTAGCGGCCAACCATACACGCTAACGTTGCTTTGTATACAATGGATGAGAAGTGAAAAATGCATTTGTACTCTCGAACAATTCATTATTCCTTCTCAAATTTCCTTCTCAGTTCCCGGTGTTATTAATCTCTCGCGAGTTCTCTTTGTCAATGTGTGTTGGGTGACGGAGAAGGAGGAGGAGGAGCCCCACTCAGAAGAGGAGGGAGAGATGTGAATAGGTCCCCACACTCTTTCTGTTGATCTTTAGAAAGGGGACAATAAAAAAGGAGGGGGTCTCGTTGGCAGATTTAAATGTTTGATGAATAGGTGTACATATTTTTAGAAGGGGTTCAAACGGAAGAAAATGTTCAGAGGTTAAGAAAGGGGTAAAAAAGAAAAGGGAAGTAAGGAAAAGTGGTATGGAAGAGAGGAAAGGGAGAAAAAGATGTGGAAGAGAGGTGAAAGAGAAAAGAGCAGATTAGAATAGAAAGGGATAGGGTACAAGTGAAAGAAAATAATGTGGAGAAGAAGAAAGGAGGGGAAGAGCCATTGTTAGATAAAAAAACGGGTGGAGGGTTATAGAGGTGAAAAGGGAGAGGAATACGTAAAGATAACCAGAATGGGGTGGAAGAGAGGGTTTTTTAGTTTAACAAATTTATTGGCAGAGCTTGTAGTACAGTTTGCCTATTCTGAGTAATTCAGTCAGGTCTTGACACTGAGGGTGGTATCACTTCTCACTGTCACGCAGGACAGAGGTTCACACACAAAGAAATACATCATATTCATTAACAACTATAAATGTATAGAGGTCAGATTCATATGGATAATGTCACTGTTCACTGCCATGCAGGACAGAGGTTCGTACACAAAGATTTGCATCATATTCATTGACAGTACATATACATATATGTAAACACACACACACACACATATACATACATATGCGTATATACATACACATATACATGTACACGTACATATACATGCACACACGCACACATACATACATATACGTCGGTCAGATTCATGTGGGTAATGTCACTTTTCACTGCCATACAGGACAGAGGTTCGTACACAAGGAATGCATCATATTCATTGACACTATATATAGGTCAGATTCATGTGGGTAATGCCACTGTTCACTGCCACGCAGGACAGAGGTTCATACACAAAGAAGGAAATACATCACATTCACCAGCAGCATATACGGGTCAGTGGATCACATACATTGGAGTCATATTCTAGTTGAAGACTAATCAGTGTGGGCTAGCAAATTTGGGATAAACAGCAAGAATGTCCTCAAGCACACCTGATTCAATGAAGTAATTACATAGTTCAAGATACAGTAAGTCAGGTGGCCTGAAGTCTTTGACAGTGTCACATTCAATAATATAGTGTTCAAGTGTATGCTTTAAAGGTTTATCACAAAGTTTACATGCTGGGGAAAGGAATCAAAAAGGATCTCTGGTTTGGTCCTGAGGCACTCCCAGTCCACCTACCTGTAGCTGTTAATGGGTACCTGACTTGACAGTTTGGGAAAGTGAAGGTGATCGAGTGCAGTACCGGTCATGCTGCCTCCTTTTGCATCGAAGGTTTAGTATACCGTGTGTGCTGCTTCTTTACACTCAGCTTTTCATATGGATGGGTTAAGTATGTGTTTCAGTTTGGTTTAGTTAGGTTAGTTTAGGTTTCGTTATTCTTATTATTATTATTATTATTATTATTATTATTATTATCATTTTTATTATTATTATCATTTTTATTTGTATTATTATTTTTATTATTATTATTATTATTAGTAGTATTATTATTATTATTTGTATTATTATTTTTATTATTATTATTATTATTATTATTATTTTTATTTTTTATTATTATTATCATTTTTATTTTTATTATTATTATCATTTTTATTTTTATTTTTATTTTTATTTTTATTTTTATTATTTTTATTTTTATTTTTATTTTTATTATTATTATTATTATTATTATTATTATTATTATCATTATTATTAGGGATGATGGTAGTTACAGTAGTCGAATCATTACTTATATTCATAATTCCTTCAGGTTTTACTACGTGCGAGTGTCAACACAAACCTCTGTCTCTCTCTCTCTCTTACACCTCTTAGTTTCCCTAAACCCCCCCTTCTTCTCCCCCATCCCTTCTCCGCTGTTCATCCCTCTATCCTTCTCCTCCTCTTCCCTCACTTCCCTGCTGTTCCCCCCTCTCTCCGTCTCCTCTTCCCTCACTTCCCTGCTGTTCCTCCCTATCTCCGTCTCCTCTTCCCTCACTTCCCTCCTGTTCCTCTCTCTCTCCTTCTCCTCCTCTTCCCTCGTTCATGTAACATAAACACAAAAAGAAATATTGCGTTTCACCGCAGCGTTCGTCGTCCGAAACGGGAAAACGCACCACATTTGCTCGATCCGGTTTCACCAGCTTGTTCTTGTAACCTAATCCGTCTAGGAGGTAAACAATGAGTGTTGTCTCACGCCGTCTCTCGCTGGATAAGAATTTCTCAAAGATTCATACGCTGACTTTTACCCTGAAGTGATTTATAAGAACGCATTTAACCTCACTTCAGCTCCTGCACAAAGTTGAAAGCCAAGATGGAGTCTGATTTATATTGCGACTCTACACGACTAACAGGCGTTCGTGTGTGAATCTTTAGAAAATCCAGATCTTTGTATGGTCTAAGAGACGCTGTGTTGGGGCTTGTGAAATTTTCAGTCTGAAATTATATATATATATATATATATATATATATATATATATATATATATATATATATATATATATATATGCAAGTAAATCACTGTAGGTGCGCGTGATCTAGGTATATGCTGATAACCACCAGGAAAGAAGAAAACACGAAGTTCCCAAGCGCTTTCGTGTAATTCACATCTTCAGGGGTGAGTACAGACTAGATAGAGTAATGCAAAACAAGATGAATATATACAGAGGAGGGTGAGACCAGGTCCACAATGGTCAGGTAATGACCATCAGCATATATATATATATATATATATATATATATATATATATATATATATATGTATGTGTGTGTGTGTCAATTTAAGTACGTCTCTGGAGTTAAAGACGGTGGCAGAGAGACTTATGTCCACCAAGAACAAAAAAAAAAAAAATACATAAAATCTTTATGTACAGTTGCCTTTTATTTATGGCCTGTTCTGTGGTGTGTGGCACCGCCACCCACCAGACAACAGATAAGAGCCAATGACGTTCTATTTGGTAATGAGCGCAGTCACAGTTCGAAAGAGGACTGCTTATTAATTTTAGCCTTGGTCTGGTTACTATAGCGAAGGTAGTTTTGCCCACTCTGCTAGTTTTATTTATGATGTAAACAAACAGTGGTGCCACATCTCACAAAACACGCCACTCACTGTACCAGGTATAAATGGAGGCAAGTGTACATTCTATCTCTCTCTGCTAAAGCCCTTGAAAAAGTACACCTAATAATCCTATAATCCTTCATCCTTAGACTGTAAATACACAATATGATTTACATTGCCTTTCTCCCCTCTCTCGTTGAAAAATTTATAACGCTTTATTTAATATACCCAGATATCCTTAATCTGAGTTTTGATTGGCTGTAGACCTAATGTTATTATATACTGTATATTCCAATTTGGTGAAAATTACTCAAGGGAGTTGATATTGTTTAGTTCCAGGATTATCTAATGGGTATAGCTTTATGGAGTGTTGTGTTGAGGTTCCTTTGTTGTTTGGACTGTCCCATAGTCCCTGGCACTTTGTCAGTGTGTGTGTTTGTCTGTCTTTCTCTTTATGTTTGACGTACTGTCTATGCCTTTCTGTCTGTATGTATATTTTGTATCTTTTGTTTGTTTAGCTGTCTCTTTTGTCTTTTTCTTAATGTCTGTCTGTTTGTAATGTATGTATGTATGTATGTAGTAATTAATAATACATTGACGGTTTAACAAAAGCCTTCATTAGAGAAAGGTAAAGGAACATACAGTGAACATACAGATTAATGTTTACAGTGGAGGTCTCGTAGATCATGTGAGCTGAGGTGTTGAACAGCAGACACCTAGTGTAATAACTCCCTCACAGATGGCGTTATGAGGGGCATCACGTGGAGTAGTAGTTCCCTCACAGGTGGTGTTATGAGGGGCTTGATGTGGTGTAGTAATTCCCTCTCAGATGGTGTTATGTATGTGTGTGTGTGTGTGTGTATTGTTACGCCGTCTCTTAATTTACTTAAATATCCAGGTTCTAGGCGTAACCAAACAAAAAAAGTGAAGTAAATTAAAAGGGAATAAACATAAATAAAGTAAACCTTTAAGAATTTAATTAATTAAATATTAACACAATAAAGAGCCTCGTAGGCTGTCACAACAAATTGATTCACCATCGAAACTTTTAAGACACAAATGATACTAAACATCGAAACATCAAAAGAATAAAAATAAAGCATTGGATTACGTTAACACTGCATAAACATATAAAAACTAACACTGAAATTAACTAACGTGAAACAACACTGAATTACTTAAATGTAACTAAGCAAATACTGATGGACATAAATAGAGACATAAATAGGTACTCACATAGATATACCACATTGGTGGCGACAGGAACAACACAAATAAATTAGGTATAAGTAACAGGTGACGAGTGTCACTCAAAGGATGTGAACTGTATGACAAGAGGACTAAACTGCCTCTGTCTACAGGTGGAGTACTTATATATAAGGTCGGTTCGCGCCACGCGACCCGCCGGTGAACATGGGTCGTTTAACGATGCAGATGGTCGTTAGAGCAACACAGAATGCTTGTTACAATACTAAATGAAGAAATAAGATGGCTTGAACAAATAATAATAGTTAAAACCTTAACAGCACAGGGTAAGGTGACTAGATAATATAATAGTAAACATAACACATCATTACAGGAATAATATGGAACAACATGGAAGCAGGTTATGTAACAAAAAAAATAGAAAAATACGACACGGTCGTAACTGTATGTATGTATATATGTATGTGTGTGTGTGTATGTATGTATGTATGTATGTATGTATGTATGTATGAGCTTTTTAACCTTGTATTATCACCAACATCCAAACAAAGAAAAATTTTACAAAAACTAAACAAAACAGAAAACATGTAGAAAATACAAATTAACGAAAGAGAATAAGGAAAACGTACGCTAAAATAACAACAGGAAACAGACAAAAAAAAGAGTAGAATATATCGCTTTGTTCCGTCCCTGAGAGAGTAAATTGTTGTCCACCTTCGAGTAAATTTACACCAAGGTAGATTTTTTTTTTAATTTTTTTATTAATTACCGAGCGAAAAAAAAACTTGTTTTGTGTTGGTTCTGTTTTATCGGTTTGTTATCGTAGTCTGTTTCGTCTTTCTGTAGGTTTATCATTGTTGTTTTTGTTGTTTTATTTTTTAACATGTGTTTTTGTTTGTTGTTGTTGTTGTAGTATTTGAAATTTTTTATTGATCTCTCTCTCTCTCTCTCTCTCTCTCTCTCTCTCTCTCTCTCTCTCTCTCTCTCTCTCTCTCTCTCTCTCTCTCTAACAAAGAAACATTTTTTTCGTTCTATATATAATTATTTCATAAACGATATTAAATTTATATATGAACTATAAAAAAGAAATTAATTGACGTTTTTCTTTTGTTTTTCATTATAGTTTATACATATTTATAGGTAAAAAAAAAAGAAAGTATATAAACTATTAGAATCTATTAAGCGTTCGTCTTTTGTCTTCTCATTAATTCTTGAGCATATTAACCCATGAATACGTTTTTTAACATTACCTTTTTTTAAAACCTGGTCGAGGGAAATCACGTAAAAAAGAAAAACTCAATAATCTTGTAAAAAAAATATGAACTGTGAGGTAATATTAGGTAAGTTGCTTTAATCAGTCAACTGGGAAT
Organism: Homarus gammarus; assembly: GCA_958450375.1. Taxonomy (NCBI): domain Eukaryota; kingdom Metazoa; phylum Arthropoda; class Malacostraca; order Decapoda; family Nephropidae; genus Homarus; species Homarus gammarus. The sequence continues at coordinate 1,898,186 of CAUDMG010002508.1, forward strand.
CATTAGAGAGGAATTTTAATGAGGCCGGCAAGAGGAAACTTTTAATTACGTTTTCTTGCATAATGACACAATATGGCAAGGTTTACAGTTTACGGATTAATGTGTGTATGTCTGTCTGTCTGTGTGTCTGTCAAATGTCTGTCAAGTGTCTGTGTGTCTGTCTGTCAAGTGTCTGTCTATCTGTCTGTCTGTTTGTCTGTCGGAACTACCAACTTAATTCGTAACCGATTTTACGTGAATTCTGTGTTTATATATATATTTTTTTTTTATCCAAACGACAAATGTCACTTTATTTAGTTTTCTCTCATCTTTTATTTATATTTGGAAACTGTGGTCACAAAGAGAATGTAAATACGGGGAACACGAGGGAAAAATACTCGTTAATTTTTTTCCCATATTTGTTTAATCATATTTCCCTTGATCCAGGAAATTAGAGGAAAATAATGGTTTACAATTTCCAATATTTCTTCATTTATTTACATTTTCTCCCTAGTTCCTGTATACCTCCCCCCCCCACCCTCCACCCTCCCTTTTTTTCCCAGTTGGTGAGTTATTTCATAGTAAGTAAACATTGTCTGTGTCTGTCTGTCTGTCTGTCTGTCTCTGCTTTTCTATCGCTTTTTTTTTTCGTTTTTTTCCCACCCAAAAAAAAAAAATTTTCCTCCAATAAGAGAGAGAGAGAGAGAGAGAGAGAGAGAGAGAGTCCCATAATCACAAATATCTCTTAAGAGGGTGTGAGAGAAAGGCGTGGAAGATGTCCCTCCAGAGATGGCAAGACGTCACTTAAGTGCTGTTAAGTGACGTCGTAGAGGAAGTCACACGGACGTTCCTAGCTGGGGAGGAGAAGAGCTTTACCCGTGTAATGACTGAGGCGATGACGGATAGGTATTGCAGAAGGTCTTTTAGGGTGAGAGGACAAACAGTCTCTTTGGGTGAGAGGACAAACAGTCTCTTTGGGTGAGAGGACAAACAGTCTCTTTGGGTGAGAGGACAAACAGTCTCTTTGGGTGAGAGGACAAACAGTCTCTTTGGGTGAGAGGACAAACAGTCTCTTTGGGTGAGAGGACAAACAGTCTCTTTGGGTGTGAGGACAAACAGTCTTTTTGGGTGAGAGGACAAACAATCTCTTTGGGTGAGAGGACAAACAGTCTCTTTGGGTGAGAGGACAAACAGTCTCTTTGGGTGAGAGGACAAACAGTCTCTTTGGGTGAGAGGACAAACAGTCTCTTTGGGTGAGAGGACAAACAGTCTCTTTGGGTGAGAGGACAAACAGTCTCTTTGGGTGAGAGGACAAACAGTCTCTTTGGGTGAGAGGACAAACAGTCTCTTTGGGTGAGAGGACAAACAGTCTCTTTGGGTGAGAGGACAAACAGTCTCTTTGGGTGAGAGGACAAACAGTCTCTTTGGGTGAGAGGACAAACAGTCTCTTTGGGTGAGAGGACAAACAGTCTTTTTGGGTGAGAGGACAAACAGTCTCTTTGGGTGAGAGGACAAACAGTCTCTTTGGGTGAGAGGACAAACAGTCTTTTTGGGTGAGAGGACAAACAGTCTCTTTGGGTGAGAGGACAAACAGTCTTTTTGGGTGAGAGGACAAACAGTCTCTTTGGGTGTGAGGACAAACAAGTCAGGCCAGGTTTAGGCTTGGCTAAGTTAGGTTAAGACAGGTTAAGATTAAAACGGGTTAGATTAGGTTAGGTTAGGTTAGGTCAGGTTAGATTAGGTTAGGTTAGGTTAGGTCAGGTTTGATTAGGTTAGGTCAGGTTAGATTAGGTTAGGTTAGGTTAGGTTAGGTCAGGTTTGATTAGGTTAGGTTGTTGCTTTATAATTGGAGTTTTTCTTGTTTTGTTTTTAATAGTTTTGGTCTTTGAATGTGAGTATGTAAGTCCGTAGAGTTAAACGTGAGCGTCTTTTGTGTAATACTAATAATAATAATTAACGGTTTATTGAAAAAATTCTGCAGCCCGAAGGCTGAAAATATACATTGAACATAAATGACTTATTACATACATTGGTGGTTTAACAAAAGCCTTCATTAGAGAAGGGTAAAGGAACATACAGTGAACATACAGATTAATGTAGGTGTTGAACAGCAAACTCGTAGTGTAGTAACTCCCTCCCACATGGTGTTAGGAGGAACTAACGTGGTGTAGTAGTTCCCTCAGATGGTGCTATGATGGACCTCACGTGGTGTAGTAATTACCTCACAGATGGTGTTATGAGGGGCCTCACGTGGTGTAGTAACTCCCTCACAGATGGTGTTATGAGGGGCCTCACGTGGTGTAGTAATTCCCTCACAGATGGTGTTATGAGGGGCCTGACGTGGTGTAGTAATTCCCTCACAGATGGTGTGATGAGGGACTTGACGTGGTGTAGTAATTCCCTCACATATGGTGTTTTGAGGGACATGTGGTGTAGTAATTCCCTCACAGATGGTGTTATATGAGTGAGGTTTGGTCTTAGGCCTTCTATCGTAGACGGATTAACACATCGCTGGTTGTTGTTGGGTCTCGGGCCGTTATCACTGGATACCTGGAACCTCACTGTGTGAAGGTTAACTTGGGTACGACTGTTACTGTTGAGTTGTTCTCACTGACTTGAGCACTGTTCACCACTGTTCACCTCTGTTTAACACTGGTTCCGTTCCTTTCCTAAATGAAAATGTAACTTCTGGCGAGAACTTGTTGATATTCCGGTGGGGAGGAGGATTCAGGGGAGGGGGTTGGTATGGTCCAACTTAAAAGTTGACCTGGCTGCTCCGAGAGGAGCGCCAGGTACGTCTTGACCCTTCGGTGGTCAAGGATGTGTGTGTGTGTGTGTGTGTGTGTTTTGTTTTATACTGAGTGCAATTTAAAAAAAAATCGTATTTGTTATCCTCGCTACTGAAATGAATTGTTGCATAAAGCTGACTACATTGTGTAGCTTTGTTGTGTTGTCAGCTCACACCAGAAGAAAGATGTGTACGTACTGAAAGCTCCAGACACGAGGGAAGACCACTGGCATTATCCTGTCGTAAACTCACAACAAGGGCTTACAATATCGCTGGTTCCCACTACTAAACTAGTTTAGTATGTCGTAAACTCACAACAAAGAATGAATTAACTTGATATATTGGTGTACTGTGTTATAAGCTCATAGCGTTACAAGCGTGTCTTGACCTAACCTCACCCCATCTGAAAGGAAATTATGTCGATATACCTTATATATTTCAGTGTATATTAAGATGATATAAGGAATACATTTGACGCCTATTATACATCTTATAACGTATATATATCATGCCCAAATATATAGTTAATATACATGAACAGTGAATTGGTTTATGCTGCACTCGTAAAACACTTCATCACACAAGACTAAGGCGATGGTGACTGTCAGACCGATAGTGTTTTGTCTGGGAAAATATACTGAACAAATTGATACAGTTACCGACAGAGGAAAGTTTCACACGAAATAGTTTATGTACTTAATGTTAGGTAAACATAATCTACCATATGCCTTCATGTGTACACCCTGACTTGAGCTTTCTGGAAATACAGTTGTACGTTCACAAACATAGAAACGCACACACGTACACAAAACACACACACGGCCCACCTATTCTCTACCATCTCACAAAATCTCTCCAATTTCGCCCAAATCATATATACCAAATCCCCACCTGGCCCTCCCCTCCCCTACCCTCCCCTCTCCTCCCCTCCCCTCCCCTCCCCTCTCCTCCCCTCCCCTCCCCTCCCCTCCCTTCCTTCCCTTTCTTACCCCTTCCCCCTCTGTTGTCGCCCTCCTACTCTCTCTCCTTCCCCTCCTACCTCCTCTCTTTCCTCTCCTACTGCGTCTCTTTTCCCTCTTTCGTCTTCCCTCTTTCCCCCTTCCTACTCCCTTTCTTCGCCCTCCCTCTCCTTCCTCCCCCCCTCTCCCCCTTCCGTCCTATCCCCTCTCCTCCCTCTCGTTCAAACACGCAGGAAAGGAAGCCAGGCCCTTGAGCAGCACTCCAAGGGCGCCATGAGGACACACAACACCCCGACCAAGGAGCACACACTGATAGGAACTTCGGCTGGGGTAAAGAAAAGATCTAATTGGATGGCCTGAGTGGGAGACAGGTCAGCCTAGGAGTGGGAAGGGGAGAGGGCTAAGGAAGGGGGCGGGGGGAGGGGGTAAGTGGATGGGAGGCCTCGGCGGATGGATGTGGAGGTTGGGACGTTTGGGTGGTTGTAAGTTGGATGGATTTGTGGTTGTGTGGAAGCCTGGGGAGAGGGGATAGTTATGGTTGGGGTGGAGTGGGTAGGTGGGTGGATGGTCAGTTGAGTAAGTGGGGTGGGTGGAAGTGGAGTGGGTGTGTCGTCGGTTCGAATTGTTGAAGTGGGCGGTTGTTCTTAGGACGGGTGTGCTGTAGGTGGGTGGGTGGTCGGTTGAATAGGGATAAGTGGGTGGGATGGGTGGATGAGGATAAAGTGGGTGGAGAGATATTTCAAAACACTCCAAAAACAATGAAGTTTAATGAGAGAGAAATAATGAAAGAAAGGGAGTGAATGAAAGAGAATGAGCGATAATGCTGACATGGAAAAAGGTTAACAGAAGAATGAAGAGAAAAGTTGACAATAAAAGAGTGAACAATTGGAAACCGCCAAGAGCAAATCCAGATAATATAGTCGGAGAGAGAGAGAGAGAGAGAGAGAGAGAGAGAGAGAGAGAGAGAGGTAAATAAGGAATGAAAAGAAAGAAAGGAGAGATGAAAATAGAGAGAGAGAGAGAGAAAAGGATAAAGAGGGAATAAAGGAAAGAGATGGGAAATGAGAGAGAGAGACAGAAAGAAAGAGAGGACAACTGACACACTGGAGAGTTGGGGAGGAAGAGGGGGGAAAGAGCGGTGTGTTGGGGGTGGGGAGGGAAGAAGGGGGCTTGGAAAGAGGGGAGATAGCTAGGTAGGAGGGGAGGAGGGGGAGTGGAGAGGAGAAAGAGTAGGGGGAGTGGAGAGGAGAAAGAGGAGGGGGAGTGGAGAGGAGAAAGAGGAGGGAGAGAGGGGGGGGGAGTCCACATACTATCACGTAGGAGTCAGACAAACACAAAAATGTTGGTTGTCTGTAAATGAGAAAATGCCGAGGGTAATGAACCACCTCTCCTTGTTTACATATTTACATACATATTCAGTTCTCCTTTTATTATTTGGCGTTATGCACTCGTCAGCCAGGAGTGGGGGCTCGTCGAACACAGGCCCTGAGGATGTATGTCTGTCTGTCTGTCTGTATGTAATATTTGTCCATTGTTTTTGTTATGAATCACCTGAAGAGTAGACACCCCAGCTTAACTACCCTAATGCCAAGTGGGTTAGATTAGGTTAAGTTAGGTTAGTTTGGGTTAATAGTAGGTTAAGTTTGGTTAGTTTAAGTTAGGTTAGGTTAGCATTAGGATGGTTAATCATCAAAGGTGTAATAAGCTGAGGTGTCTAATTTTCAGGTTAATACGGTTTTATTATATTTACCTGTATATAAAATTATTATTTGTGATATAAACAACAAATCCCGAGTCAGGTCATATAAGGTAAACTAAACCCCCACAATCCCGAGTCAGGTCATATAAGGTAAACCCCCACAATCCCGAGTCAGGTCATATAAGGTAAACCCCCACAATCCCGAGTCAGGTCATATAAGGTAAACCCCCACAATCCCGAGTCAGGTCATATAAGGTAAACCCCCACAATCCCGAGTCAGGTCATCTGTGAAATATAAGGTAAACTCCCACAATCTACCAGAATATTACCTGTATTTAGAATATGTATATACAGGTACATATATACATATACAGTGTCCCGAATCCAGTAAACAGAATGTGTAGCTCAATACTATCAGCTGTGAGGTGGTGGCAGGAGGACAAGACATGGTGGTCGATGGGGGAGGGTGGGTGGCTGGTAGTGGGTGGCTGGTGGTGGCTGGTAGTGGGTGGGTGGTAGTTGGTGGGTGCTGGTAGGTGGGTGGTAGTTGGCGGATGGTAGTAGATGGGTGGTGGTGGTGTGTGGCTTGGTGGTAGTTGGCGGTTGGGTGGTAGTTGGCGGTTGGGTGGGTGCAGGGTAGAGTCTGGGTGGCACTGAATTCGAGAATGAGGGATGGGTGGCAGTAACTGGGTGTTAGGAGCTAGAGGGAGAGTGGGTGGGCGTTTGGGTGGGCTTGTGTGTGGGTGGGTTTGTGTGGGGTCCACTTCCGGCACTAGGGTGGGCGACACTTACTTAGGAGCCGTCAACAGCCAAAACAAACACACATTATTTACCCGCCATTATGCCCGGGTTTTGTCTCACAGCTCCGCTCCTGTCCCAGTAGAGAGAGAGAGAGAGAGAGAGAGAGAGAGAGAGATTACCGTCAGTGTGTTTGAGAGAGATACAGACAGACAGACAAACTGACAGAGACATAGACAGACACCCTCGCTAAATTCACCAACATTCATCGTCAACAAAAGACCCGTAAAACGCCATTCAGTTGTTAATCCCTAAGTCAGCATGAGATGGTCATTAGTGTTGTTTTTGGGGGGTCCTATTACCCAGCCCTCCCTGACCTGACGATTGTATGTATATCGCGTATGAGGGATGATGCTACTCCAAATACACACAAACATACGTAAATAATAACAATCACACATAACAAACACCGAAATATACACACAGACACACACTACAAACACTCAAACATATACACAAACACACCGAAAGCACACAAACACACTACAAGCACTCAAACAAACACACAAACACACATCACAAAGACCCAAACACACCACAAACTCTAAGACATACACACAAATACACATCACAAGCTTTCAAATACACATACACACACGTGACAAGCATTCAGATACCCACACAAGCACAAACCAGACACACGCAATACACACACATAAAATACAATCACTCAGCCTCACAAATAAGTACACCAACACACACCACAAACAAACAAACACAACCACAGTAGCTGACCTCATACTCGATAAGGTTTCTTGTTTCTGTGTTATTAACCAAAAAAAATTCTGGTTGTGTCTCTTATACTTTAGTTAATAATAATAATAATAATTATAATAATAATAAAACAAGTAATACTGATAATACTGTAATAATAATAACCCCAGGTAATAACACTTAACAAAATATAACATAATCAATAATAATGTCAAAACTTAGCATAATAAAAACCCACTACGAAAAAAAAATCAGTCGAGCATATAAGGTGGGACAGGTAGTGGGCAGCAGCAGGTACACGAGTAAGTTAATTTACTTACCTGGGCTTCCTGATTCATGACCCCTTATGGCTGCTGACGGAAGGAGGGGAGAGGCACCGAGGGAGAGATGGAGAGAAGAATGGGGGAGAGGGAATGGATCGAGGTGCAGATGGGGGAGGGAGACAGAGGGAGAGAGCGAGGTACTGAGGGAGGGAAGGAGAAGGGAGGGAACGAGGTATACAGAGAGAAGGAGAAAGGGAGAGGAGGTAATGAGAAAGAGGAACAGTAAGAAACAAAAGAAGAAGGAAGGGAAACAGATACTGGCGGAGGAGAGAACATAGGACGGGGGCGTGGTCTCACTCCTTCAGAAGAGGATTACGTGTCACAGAAGCCCCCTCGTCGTGTTAGTGATACGTAAAGACACAGTGCATGACCCTCTTCAGTATTCAGGGATCTTTGTCTTGGGTCTTCCCTTTCGTGTGTGTGTGTGTGTGTGTGTGTGTGTGTGTGTGTGTGTGTGTGTGTGGTCTGGAGGTGAGAGATGTGATAAGAACGTGAGGATGAGAGAGAGAGAGATGTATGGAAGGAAAGATAAAGAGAATAGAGAATGATAAATCTGGAGAAATAAGCTGTATAAATAATGAGAGAGGGGGAGGAGGGAAGGGAAGAGAGTGGGAGAAAAAATAAGAGGCGGAGAGAGAGAGAGGGTGGAGGGGAAAGGGTAGAAAAAATAATAGAAAGAGAGGAAGGAAAAGATCGAATAAAAAAGGAGAGAGAGAGAGAGAGAGAGAGAGAGAGAGAGAGAGAGAGAGAGAGAGAGAGAGAGAGACCCATGAATTAGCCTTAATAAACTCGCTCTTACGCTCTGTGTTTACTGTCTGACACGTCGTTTATTACCCTAGTCTAAACATATTGCAGCGAGCAGCCATAACCCGTGTGCAGGACAGTTACCCACGGATAAGGAGGTCCACACCTGAAACTAAATATACTATGGATAATTCGGAATATTGTATAATTTATAGATAATTCGGAATATTGTATAATTTATAGATAATTCGGAATATTGTTTAATTTATAGATAATTCGGAATACTGCATAATCTGTAGATAATTCGAAACCTTGCAACAACACGGACAATGAATACGCCAACAACATCTTGCAAGCAGACGTCCACAGCGGTTCCTCCTGTTGCACCATTCTATCCCAATATGTTAATTTAATTTGCCTATCCTCAGCACCATCCGTCACAGCTCAGGAAGGAACACGCTATGTGGACCTAACATTAATCTTATCCCCACAAACTTTGCCACAGGAATTGAGATGACCGGCGATAGTGTCTGTATGGTCTGTTAGTCTGTGTATGTATGTATGTATGTATCTGTGTGTGTGTGTGTGTGTGTGTGTGTGTGTGATGGTATGTATGTATGTACGTATGAATGTATGTATGTACATTATGTGTGATGGTATGTATGTACAGGTAAGCGAGCGGACCCGGGTTCGATCCCCGGGCTGGGTGAAACTATGGGCGAGTTTCTTTACGCCATTTGCCTCTGTCTACCCAGCAGTAATTAGGAACCTGGATGTTAATCGATTTGCGGATCGTGTTCCGGGGTAATGGTTAGCCAGTGCAGTTGGCGAGTTGTCCGGTCTTCTCGGTCTATTCCTTGACACTGGGTCATGCAACTCGTTAACTCAGGGTGTGGTTGTTGTGTTGGCGACAGCTTCTACACCTTAAACAAATTCACGCCTAGGTGGCCCGAGGGCCGGCCATCCTCGTACACGAGGAGCAACCATTATTATTATTATTATTATTATGTATGTACAGTATGTGTGATGGTATGTATGTATGTATGTATGTATGTATGTATGTATGTATGTATGTATGTCTGTGTGTATGTATATCTGTTGGTGTGCATGTATGTCTGTAAGGATGCATGTATGTATGTATGTTTGTGTGATGTGTGTCTGTGTACGTGTGGTGTGTTATTGTGTATGTACGTATGATGGTCAATGTATTATTACTCTACACCTGTTGTATATATAGGTTGAGAATACAACAAAATATATACACTATAATTCATTACCTTTAAACTTAGAATGTAAAATGTATAATCACAGGTCATTAGAGGCGTTACCTACCCTAATTAGTTTTCGCACAGGTGTATAATGAATTTACACCTGTTGTATTGTGTTTGTTTGTGTTGTTTGTTTGTGTTTGCTCCATTACAACCTTAAATATGTGTTGTTTCAGTTAAAAATTTAGAGCTTGTATATGTCCTTGTGCTATGACCATCACTTCACTGTTAACACCTGTCTGTCTGTCTGTTTGCCTGTCTGCCTGTCTGACTGTGTCTGTCTTTGTTTCATTGTATCTGCTTGTTTGTCTGTCTTAGTTTATTTCATTGTGTCTGTCTGTTTGTCTCGCTGTTTACCTGCTTGCCTGTCTGTCTGATTTTGTCTGTCTGTAACATCCTATCTCCCTTTACATCTGTCTGTTAAGTTTTTATTACATTTTCGTGACAGTAAACAAGAAAGTTGTCTGTTAAATAAACAACAAACACACACACACACACACACACACACACACACACGGGTCTCTCTCTCTCTCTCTCTCTCTCTCTCTCTCTCTCTCTCTCTCTCTCTCTCTCTCTCTCTCAACGTAGGTTTAGAGAGTAAACACCTCACTCTTTGTTTTCTCAACCTGCAGTACCATGAGTCGCTTGTGTTAATTCTTTTCCTACTTGAATTATGAAGCTAAAACAACATAACAAAAAATATTTTACTTGCGTGACCAAAACTCAGGTAAGAAAATTAATTATTATGCATTTTTTCAGTGTAATTTTAAGTTATTCATAACTTCTAAAGGTGAATTATTATTATATTTTTTTATGTGAGTTAGAATGTCACGACACAAGCATTCACCAAATAAGGTAAGATACTCATAAAGGTATACAGTAATTGGACTTCAGGTAGATTAAGAGCTTGGGTGGGTGGCGTCTCATGTATGATGTTAAGTTTGAGGGTTATTTTTCTACCTGTCCGCAGTGTAATTATTAGTGGCGCTAGTTACCTGTCTTACAAGCGGGTACTCCCTGTGCAGGTGGTCAGGTGTTGTGAATTATTATTATTATTATTATTATTATTATTATTATTATTATTATTGTTATTGTTGTTGTTGTTGTTATTTTGTTATTATTATTGTTGTTGTTATTATTATTGTTATTATTGTTATTTTTATTATTAATCACATCTAGGAGTCGCATTATTAAGTTAGTCAGCTGTTGGTTTCATACTACGTCAGCAAGTTAGAGTATATAAATGAGTAAGAAGTTTAAGATAACCAGAGTGTAGTAAAATTAATACATTATAAAACAAAACCATTGAAAACTAATATAACAATTAAATATAATATTGTAAGTGTAAATATTGGAAGAGTAAATATTGTAAGTGTAAACAGTGTAAATGTAGTAGTAGTAATAGTAAAAAAAAGTAGTAGTAGTAGCAGTGATGATGAAGGCATCAGGTTCCAGGGTGCCTATATCCCACCAAACGCTGTCCTGTTCGAGAAAATAACAGGAGGGATGGTGTGGAAAAAGGCACTGAAGACTCAAGGAGGTGCCGGCCCTTCAGGTCTTGATGCAAACGGTTGGAGAGTCATCCTCAGCACTAACAAGTTTGGCCCCGTAGCAAGTGATCTCTGCACGGCCATTGCCGTCCTTGCAAGAAAGCTGGCATCCTCATGCTGCCATCACCTTCATGCTCTGACGGCCTGCCGCCTCATTCCCCTGGATAAGAATCCATGATGTAGTCCAATAGGAGTGGGGGAAGTGCTGAGGGGAATCATCGGAAAATGCATAATGGAGGTGGTAAAGGATGATGTCAGGGCAGCAGCAGGGAACCTGCAAGTTTGTGCTGGCCAACAAGCTGGAGGGGAAGCTGCCATTCACGCCATGAGAACGATATTTGAGCAACGCGATTGTGAGGCCGTTCTCCTGGTCGACGCTTCAAACGCATTCAACATACTTAACCGCAAGGCTGCACTGCACAACATCAAGATCAAGTGTCCAAGCTTTGCAATGTATGTTGAAAACTCCTATAGGAATCCATCAGACCTCTATATAGTTAACAACAAGGCTCTAAGAGGGGATACCATCATACAGTCAACAGAAGGAACAACACAGGGGGACCCTGTTGCAATGGCAATGTATGCAATTGGCCTATCAGTGCTCCAACAAGAAATAAAATTTGAAACAACTGGGGTCAAACAAGTGGCGTATGCTGATGACCTTACAGGAGCAGGAAAAGTGGAGGGCATCAAAAAGTGGTGGGACTTGGTAACATCGCGAGGTCCACAAATAGGGTACCACCCTAACGCCAGCAAGTCCTTCCTCATCTTGAAGCCAGAACATTATGAACGGGCAATGGAGGTGTTTGGCGGAAGTAAAGTCAAAATAACTAAGGACAGCCAAAGACATCTTGGCGCAGTAATTGGCACTACGGACTTCAAGACCAAGTATGTAGCGGGAAAGGTGAATGAGTGGGTTAGTGAAATCAAGCTCTCTGAGATTGCTAACACAGAGCCACATGCGGCTTTTACTGCATTCACCCACGGAGTCAAGCATCGTTGGAACTACCTGATGCATACTATCCCTCATATCGGACCCCTCCTCCACCCTCTGGAAGAAGCTATCAGTGTCAATTTCATTCCCAAATTAGTGAAACACCCTTACTTAACCCCAGCAGAAAGAGCACTTCTTGCACTTCCATCAAGACTGGGAGGGATGGGACTAACAAATCCAGAAGAGATTGCAGCCACCGAACATCAAAATTCACTTAAGCTCACGGCAGCCCTCATGGACCACATATAAGCTCAGAACGCAACAGGGGAGGTGGATACCAGTGAAGTAAATAAGATTCGTAGGTCCATTACGACAGATCGACAGCACTGCCAAAATGATAAGTTGCATCAACTGTTGCTGCAGGTACCAGAAAATTTGAAAAAAAAAGTAGCTATAGCGCAGGAGGTGGGCGCCTCGAACTGGTTAACTACGTTACCGGTAAGGGCAAATGGTTTCAGTCTTAATAAACAAGAATTTACAGATGCCGTTGCTCTAAGGTACGGTCGGCCAGTAGAAGGTTTGCCCTCCCATTGTGTGTGTGGCTCTTCCTATGACTTCGATCACGCCATGGTGTGCAAGAAAGGGGGCTTCATATGCATGAGGCATGACGAAGTATGGGACCTCACAGCAAATATGTTGAAGGAAATCTGCCGGGATGTCATTTTAGAACCGACCCTCCTTCCATTGGATGGTGAGATCTTCCAACATAGGACTTCAAACACATCTAACGAAGCCCGTGTTGACGTCAGTGCTCGAGGATTCTGGATGCTGGGACAGCGAGCTTTCTTCGACATCAGGATTTTTGATCCCATGGCCGCATGTCACCGTAACCTAGCTCTCGATGCTGCACATAGGAGGAACGAGAACGACAAGAGAAGGGCCATATGGGGAGAGAATTCAAAACGTTGATCAAGGCAGCTTCACTCCTCTAGTATTCACAACCTCTGGTGGGATGGGACCAAGTGTAAGATGTTTCTACGCCAGACTCGCGGAGGTGATCTCCGAACAGAAGCAGCAGCCCAGAGGTTATGTTACATCCTGGATGAGATGTCGACTGTCCTTCTCTCTCCTTCTGTCGGCTTTGCTCTGCCTCAGGGGAACGAGAGCTTCTGCCCCAGTTCCGACAACTGCTGCAGATATTGACTGTGAGGCTACAGTCACTGTTTGCCGCATAGATCTGCCGCTCAACTATTTCAACACAGATAAGATAGCTACTTATGTATTAGGATATTTAATATTAGGCGGCGAAGGTGTGGCTATTGTGGGAGACTGGAGGCCACGTATATAAAATGAAAAAAGATGTAGTTGTATAACAGGAGATAGTATTGACTTGTTAGTTTAAGTGTTGTCGCAGTGCTTCCTGGAGCAGTTTGTCGTCTGTGTTGATATTATCTTCTCAGATTATTACTGTTCTCATGGCGAGTGTCGTGTAAGTGTTGTGTTTTATGAGTTCTGTTGTTGGTATAGCCAGCAGGGATATCCTCTTGGGCTCTTATTTACAATGTATTATCTCTGTGCTATTATTTACAATGTTTTATCTCCTATCTCTATTGTTATTATCAGTTTGTTTTTGTTGTAATTGGAGTTCTTGTTTTGTTTTTGTTTTTGGCTTAAGTACCTTATTAGACGCTATTCATTCGGGAGTTTTATTCAATTATCTTTATTAATGTTCTCAGTCTGTTTGTTATTGTCCTTGTCCTTTAATGTTTTGTTTGTTTTTTTTGCTTCTGTTCTCGTTGTCACGCTATTATCTGGGGAGTTTATTATCATATTTGTGTTGAAAAAAAAAATATGACACAACGCCCGAATGATTCTGACAACTCTACCGAGACAACAGGAGTCATAAGAGTTCATTCTGAAATTCATCGACCTCTGTCCCCACCAAGTAGAGTCTGTTTCATGACTGAGTGTACATTGAGTTTTTTTTTTCGTCTGTAAGGTGTAGATAGACTCATGCAAATATTTACTTACTAAAACCAAAAAAAAAAAATAATGTCAAGAATGGTTTCATAATTGCCCTGAGACTGTACCTTAATTAGCTATGATTATTTATTGCCAATTAGGATACAAAAGTTCAGGTATAGAATTTTTGTGACTTTAAATACAGGACGGTTTGTGTGTGTGTGTTGTTATGTGTTTGTTGATGTTTTTGTTTGTTTGTTGATGTTTTTGTCTGTTTGTTGGTGTTTTTGTCTGTTTGTTGGTGTTTTTGTCTGTTTGTTGATGTTTTTGTCTGTTTGTTGATGTTTTTGTCTGTTTGTTGATGTTTTTGTCTGTTTGTTGGTGTTTTTGTCTGTTTGTTGGTGTTTTTGTCTGTTTGTTGATGTTTTTGTCTGTTTGTTAATGTTTTTGTCTATTTCTTGATGTTTTTGTCTGTTAGTTGATGTTTTTGTCTGTTTGTTGATGTTTTTGTCTGTTGATGTTTTTGTCTGTTAGTTGATGTTTTTGTCTATTTGTTGATGTTTTTGTCTTTTTGTTGGTGTTTTTGTCTGTTTGTTGATGTTTTTGTCTGTTTGTTGGTGTTTTTGTCTGTTTGTTAATGTTTTTGTCTATTTGTTGATGTTTTTGTCTGTTATTTGATGTTTTTGTCTGTTTGTTGATGTTTTTGTCTGTTAGTTGATGTTTTTGTCTGTTAGTTGATGTTTTTGTCTGTTTGTTGATGTTTTTGTCTGTGTTGATGTTTTTGTCTGTTTGTTGGTGTTTTTGTCTGTTTGTTGATGTTTTTGTCTGTTTATGTTTTTGTCTATTTGTTGATGTTTTTGTCTGTTAGTTGATGTTTTTGTCTGTTAGTTGATGTTTTTGTCTGTTTGTTGATGTTTTTGTCTGTTTGTTGATGTTTTTGTCTGTTAGTTGATGTTTTTGTCTGTTAGTTGATGTTTTTGTCTGTTTGTTGATGTTTTTGTCTGTTTGTTGATGTTTTTGTCTGTTTGTTGGTGTTTTTGTCTGTTTGTTGATGTTTTTGTCTGTTTATGTTTTGTCTGTTAGTTGATGTTTTTGTCTGTTAGTTGATGTTTTTATCTGTTTGTTGATGTTTTTGTCTGTTTGTTTATGTTTTTGTCTGTTTGTTGGTGTTTTTTCTGTTTGTTGATGTTTTTGTCTGTTTGTTAATGTTTTTGTCTATTTGTTGATGTTTTTGTCTGTTAGTTGATGTTTTTGTCTGTTTGTTGATGTTTTTGTCTGTTAGTTGATGTTTTTGTCTGTTAGTTGATGTTTTTGTCTGTTTGTTGATGTTTTTGTCTGTTTGTTGATGTTTTTGCCTGTTTGTTAATGTTTTTGTCTATTTGTTGATGTTTTTGTCTGTTAGTTGATGTTTTTGTCTGTTTGTTGATGTTTTTGTCTGTTTGTTGGTGTTTTTGTCTGTTTGTTGATGTTTTTGTCTGTTTGTTGATGTTTTTGTCTGTTTGTTGATGTTTTTGCCTGTTTGTTAATGTTTTTGTCTATTTGTTGATGTTTTTGTCTGTTAGTTGATGTTTTTGTCTGTTTGTTGATGTTTTTGTCTGTTAGTTGATGTTTTTGTCTGTTTGTTGATGTTTTTGCCTGTTTGTTAATGTTTTTGTCTATTTGTTGATGTTTTTGTCTGTTAGTTGATGTTTTTGTCTGTTTGTTGATGTTTTTGTCTGTTTGTTGGTGTTTTTGTCTGTTAGTTGATGTTTTTGTCTGTTTGTTGATGTTTTTGTCTGTTAGTTGATGTTTTTGTCTGTTAGTTGATGTTTTTGTCTGTTTGTTGATGTTTTTTCTGTTTGTTGATGTTTTTGTGTTTGTTGATGATTTTGTGTTTGCTGATGATTTTTCAGTTTGTTGATGTTTTTGTCAGTTTGTTGATGTTTTTATCTGTTAGTTGATGTTTTTATCTGTTAGTTGATGTTTTTGTCTGTTTTGTCTGTTTGTTGATGTTTTTGTCTGTTAGTTGATGTTTTTGTCTGTTTGTTGATGTTTTTATCTGTTAGTTGATGTTTTTGTCTGTTTTTGTCTGTTTGTTGATGTTTTTGTCTGTTTGTTGGTGTTTTTATCTGTTTGTTGCTGTTTTTGTCTGTTTGTAGATGTTTTTGTCTGTTAGTTGATGTTTTTGTCTGTTTGTTGGTGTTTTTGTCTGTTTGTTGATGTTTTTGTCTGTTTGTTGATGTTTTTGTCTGTTTGTTGATGTTTTTATCTGTTTGTTGTTGTTTTTGTCTGTTTGTTGATGTTTTTGTCTGTTTGTTGATGTTTTTGTCTGTTTGTTGGTGTTTTTGTCTGTTTGTTGATGTTTTTGTCTGTTTGTTGATGTTTTTATCTGTTTGTTGTTGTTTTTGTCTGTTTGTTGATGTTTTTGTCTGTTTGTTGATGTTTTTGTCTGTTTGTTGGTGTTTTTGTCTATTTGTTGATGTTTTTGTATGTTTGTTGATGTTTTTATCTGTTTGTTGTTGTTTTTGTCTGTTTGTTGATGTTTTTGTCTGTTTGTTGATGTTTTTGTCTCTGTTTCCTGATGATTTTATCTCTTTGTTTGTTGATGTGTTTTCTCTTTGTTTGTTTATTTTTGTCTTTGTCTCTCTGCTGTAAATATTACTTTTTTGTTTGTTTGTTTGTTTATAAATTATGTTTCACCGTCTGTGCCCATTGTTGTTGTTGTTTTATTGTTTTTTTTGTATGTATTTTTCTTGTATATATTATAAGCATTAGATACTAACTAGTCACATGCTAATTATCCATATTGTTTATAATTAGCTGTACACGATCTACTAATCACTGTACCTGTATTGGTTAGGTTAGGTTAGATTAGGTTTGGTTAGGTTAGTTCAGTGTGTGAGTCATTAAGGAGGTGGTGGATGAGTGGATATAGTATTCACCACCTGTTTTAAGAGTCACTGGTTCGTGAATGGGTTCCTGACTTTACAGTTTGGTAAGTGAAGACGGTAGAGTACAGTGCCGGCCGTATACAGTGTCTTATAGTGTGTTGTGTCCCCTGTATCCCTAATGGACCGCTAGGGTTATGGGACACGTCTTTTATAGTATCAATTACCATGTTTTTTCTTCTCTCTCTCTTTGTTGTCATCATCAAGCTATCATATTGGTGGTGTTGTTGTTGGTGGTGGTGTTGGTGTTGTTGTTGATGGTGGTGGTGGTGGTGGTGGTGGTAGTGGTGTTCTTGTTGTTGTTGTTGGTGGTGGTGGTGGTGGTGATGGTGGTGGTGGTGGTATTAGTAGTGGTGGTGTTGGTAGTGGTGTTCTTGTTGTTGTTGTTGGTGTTGTTGTTGTTGGTGATGGTGGTGGTGGTGGTGGTAGTGGTGTTGTTGTTGTTGGTTGTTGTTGGTGGTGGTGGTGGTGGTGATGGTGGTGGTGGTGGTATTAGTAGTGGTGGTGTTGGTAGTGGTGTTCTTGTTGTTGTTGGTGGTGGTGGTGTTGTTGTTGGTTGTTGTGGTGGTGTTGTTGTTGTTGGTGTTGTTGTTGTTGGTGTTGTTGTTGTTATTGTTGAAGTTGTTGTTGTTCCTTACGTTATTATTGTTTCCTCTAGTTTTGTTTACATTATCAATCCTACTATGTCTCAATATCATTGTTTATTATTTATTTATCATCCTTTTTCTACCTTTATTATTGTCATTTTCCTTCTGTTTTTATCTCTGTATTAACATTCACTTAATTGTTACTGTAGTTTCTAGTTTATCGTCTTTAAAGGTTTCATCGTTGTTGCTCTAGAATGGTTGCAGCCGTTGTCACTGATGGTATCTGACTCAATAATGGCTCGTTAATCCTTGTTTACAGTGTCTTCAGTCACACTATCTCCCATGGTGATCGACAGAGCCCGGACAAACCCTCCCACCTGCTCCTGTCGCGTGTGTGTGTGTGTGTGTGTGTGTGTGAGTGTGTGTGTGTGGAGCGAGGTCATCTGGTGTCCAGTTATAGGGTATAGGGTCCATCTGACGCTTATACGGGTATAAGATGAGCTGATTGATTGGGTAGGTTAGGTTAGGTTAGGTTAGGTTAGGTTGTTAAGTTAGAAGGCTATGCGTGGGAGAGAAGGAGTGTAAGAGAAGGTATACAGGATACCTTGTTGAAAGACGACCATAACCTCAACTAACCTAACCTACCATAACCTAACCAAATTAAACCAAGCCAAACCAAACCAAACCACAACCTAAGTTAACGTGACTTACCTTAATTCATCGTGTATAGTATTATAATTCAGTTCTAGATGCGGGTCCGGTTTCGGGTGCTCACATCACAGAGCCAATAACATTCTTCAGTCTCTTATTGCACGAGGCTTTTAAATTAATCACACCTGAGCAGCTAATTAGAGAACACCTGTGTAAGATCAATTCAGAGCCTTTTAAATAGATCACACCTCCAAAAATTCTCATTTGGAGCCTAGTAATTAGAAAACACCTGTGTAAGATCTATTAAGGGCCTTTTATGTAGTACATACTTGTAAAAATTCACATATGACCCTAGTAATTAGAGAACACCTGTCTAAATTCAGTTAAGGGCCCTTTAGGTAGATCACACCTGCACAAATTCATGTATGGAGCAAGTAATTAAAAAACACCTGTCCAAGTTTAATTAAGGGCCTTTTAAATTAATCACACCTGCTTGTATTCACGTGTGGGTCTTTTTAAACACCTCACACCTGCACTGGTTCCCCCAAAATCCTCTGTTAACGAAATCCAAGTTTTATCGAGTCAGGGTAATTTGCATATTCCGCACGGCTTACCTCCACAACTTTCTTAGCATTAATTTTGTTATCGAAACTTTTTTTTTTGCATAATTAACTCACTAACCCAAACTCTTCCCGTCTTCCCCCGACACCATAGACTGTGCCTTTGTTGAACGGTGAGATGAGTTGTCTTTTTCTTATTTTTTTTTGTTCTTGATGGATTTAACTTATCTGAGCTTAAGAAAAATAAAAGTCATGTCATATTCTTGCTAATGCATTAATTAGCCATTTGTTTGGCTTTCCATACTGATAAACTGATACTGTTTTTCCCGCCTGATGTATTAATATGACTGTTAATAAGTCTGTCTTTTCCGAACTGACAAAAAATAACTAAAATAAAAGCAACTCGAGAAAACACTCTAAAATACAATTAACAAAATAAGATTCAATTAAGTTTAAGAATAAATTTAAACTAGAAGAAAAATAATTAAACTGTGGTAAGGTAAAAATAGGAGAGTGAATAAACGGGAGAGAAATGAAATAAGGAATCAAATGAAAGATTGATAAATGTATAAAATGAAATGGAAAGTAACAACTATT
Source organism: Homarus gammarus (assembly GCA_958450375.1). Lineage (NCBI taxonomy): Eukaryota > Metazoa > Arthropoda > Malacostraca > Decapoda > Nephropidae > Homarus > Homarus gammarus. Next base: position 1,917,226 of record CAUDMG010002508.1, read on the forward strand.
AAAGCATCTATTCCGGATATTAGCCGTGAGGGAAAGGGGAGAGACAGACAGACACAAAATATACAGAGAAAAATAGAGAAACAGAGAGAGAAAGTTTGAGAAAGATAAAGAGAGTGGTAGAGAGAGAGACAGTATGATAAAGAAAGACAGACAGACAGGCAGATAAATCAACTCTAATCGATAATCAAATAAACTCAACATAACAATATGGTCAGGTCAGGTCAGGTTAGCTCAGGTCAGGTCAGGTCAGGTCAAGTTACTTTAGGTTAGATGACAACCATGGTAGCAGAGTGAGAGGAGAGCTTAATAATAATAAATAATAAGTAAAAAATCCCAGGTTAATAGACTCGGCCCAATTTATTAAACCTGTCCCGGGGAAAAATAGAAATAATTTACTTGTCATATGAGAAAAAAAAATATGAAGCTTACCTAAATAGTTATGGAGTTGGTTATTAGTGAAATTATACGATGGGAATTAATTGAGTTAGCTGTGGATAGCTTTAGCTTGTGTGGGGGGGAAGCTAAAATAACCCTTAAATAAAGTACATGATGTGTGAGGTTGTAATATACTTTAAATAGTTTTTTAGGGAAGAGTTAAAATGCCGAAAAATTTGTGTTTGAAGTCGATGAAATTGCTCTAATTTTGGTAGCTTTTAGGGTAGAGCTAAAAATAACTTTAAATGTTATTGGAAGAAGTTTATTACTTTTTCTACTTTAAATATCCATAAGGAAAAATATAGACATTAAATAAATCTAGAAAAATTAAGACTATTTTACCTAAATTATCATTAGGAAAAAATACACTAAAATTAAACTGGAAAAAAAAACATAAATAAATAAAATAAATAAAACTCCCCTGTTTAAAAATTCCTTTAAGAAAATAAGTTCCCCTGAATCATTTTTTCTTTAGGGGCAATTAAAAAGCATAAATGAAGTAAACAAACAGTAAGGCTTTTGTTTAGACTAATAAAAGAACAAAGAGTTTTCCTCATAGTGGTAATGGGAGAAAATACCATATAATCCAGGCCATTTGGTAGACCACACTTGTAATTTTCCTAATGGGTGACAACCACGCCCCCTACAGGCTTCCTGTCTGTCCTGCCTCGTTCCCCCTACAGCTTACACCCATATACCTTCCTTTCTCCCCTCTTTCTCTCTCCTTTCTCTCTTCTTTCTCTTCCTCTCTCTTTTTCTTCATTCCCCCTCTCCTTTTCGTCTCTCTCTTGTTCCTCCCTTACACTAATACCTCTCTCTCTCTCTCTCTCTCTCTCTCTCTCTCAGGTACAGATACAGGTACAAATAATAAAAAATACAGCTACATAGAATCACAGTTACAGGTAATGACTAAGGTACAGAAATGTCAACATGGTTTATCTAAAGACATAAATATATTGTATCTTTAAGCCCTGTAACGTGTACTGTACTACCTCTGTAAAGTGCAAAATACATGCACTAAAATACCATGCGCTGCTTTCTTTTATACGCCATAATTACAGGCATTACAGTTCAAAATATTACAGTAAAGTATGAAATTTTCTCCGCTCCGTTATGCATGTACTTTGTAACACGCAAAACTGGGCTATATTGTACACTTATGGAATGTCTTATCCACTGAAATTCTCTGTCTCTCTCTCTCTCTCTCTTTAATCCCTGTCTTCCTTAATCTCTTTCTCTCTCTCTCTCTCTCTCTCTCTCAACATAATTATGACATCTAATAAATCACACACAATCAATATCTCCCCCTCCCCCTCCCCCTCCCCCCCAAATACCCTCTACATATCCCTTTAAATCAACACGAGTCAAACCACATAAATGGTTTAGTCTCCTTGTGTTTTCGTCCCTTTACCTGTATGATTTCACCTGAGTAATAACCCCCCCCCCCCTTCCCCCCCCCTCTCTCTCTCGTGACGGACATCAGTGTCGCGTGAGGCAGTGTAGTATCTTGTGTGTGTGTGTGCGCGCGTGTGTGTGTGTGTGTGTGTGTGTGTTTGTGTGTGTGTGTGTGTGTGTTTATCGTGACTCTTAATGTACTTATCGCCTGGAGGAAAATTGAATATAAAACAAAAGAGGTGAGTGTGTGTGTGTGTGTGTGTGTAGATGTGGGTCGACGGTGACATGAGTTGGCTTCGTAATGCAGTAGTTGGTGTATTTAATGAATGACGTCAGAACAGCGGTGGTAGAATGACACTTGATAATATTCAATTATTGTTTTTTTTTGTGTGTGTCCCAACTACCACCACCATCACTACCACCACTTGAAAAACTTATATTCCTACTATCACCACCTACCACCACTACCACCAACCAACTATTACTGCTATCCCCCACTATACCACATCCTACCACCACCAACACCTACCACCACCACCAACACCTACTACCACTACCACCATCCATCACCAACAACCAGTACTACTTTCCACCACCACATACCTCCTACCACCGCCTACCTACCCTTTACCACCACCTACCTACCCTTTACCACCACCTACCTACCCTTTACCACCACCTACCTACCCCTTACCACCACCTACCTACCCCTTACCACCACCTGCCTACCCCTTGCCACCACCTACCTACCCTTTACCACCACCTACCTACCCCTTACCACCACCTACCTACCCCTTACCACCACCTGCCTACCCCTTACCACCACCTGCCTACCCCTTACCACCACCTGCCTACCCCTTACCACCACCTTCCTACCCCTTACCACCACCTACCTACCCCTTACCACCACCTACCTACCCCTTACCACCACCTACCTACCCCTTACCACCACCTACCTACCCCTTACCACCACCTGCCTACCCCTTACCACCACCTGCCTACCCCTTACCACCACCTACCTACCCCTTACCACCACCTACCTACCCCTTACCACCACCTACCTACCCCTTACCACCACCTACCTACCCCTTACCACCACCTACCTACCCCTTACCACCACCTACCTACCCCTTACCACCACCTACCTACCCCTTACCACCACCTGCCTACCCCTTACCACCACCTGCCTACCCCTTACCACCACCTGCCTACCCCTTACCACCACCTACCTACCCCTTACCACCACCTACCTACCCCTTACCACCACCTGCCTACCCCTTACCACCACCTACCTACCCCTTACCACCACCTACCTACCCCTTACCACCACCTACCTACCCCTTACCACCACCTACCTACCCCTTTACCACCACCTACCTACCCCTTACCACCACCTACCTACCCCTTTACCACCACCTACCTACCCCTTACCACCACCTACCTACCCCTTACCACCACCTACCTACCCCTTTACCACCACCTACCTACCCTTTACCACCACCTACCTACCCCTTACCACCACCTACCTCCCCCTTACCACCACCTACCTACCCCTTACCACCATCTACCTACCCCTTACCACCACCTACCTACCCCTTCCACCACCTACCTACCCCTTACCACCACCTACCTACCCCTTACCACCACCTACCTACCCCTTACCACCACCTACCTACCCCTTTACCACCACCTACCTACCCCTTACCACCACCTACCTACCCCTTTACCACCACCTACCTACCCCTTACCACCACCTACCTACCCTTTACCACCACCTACCTACCCTTTACCACCACCTACCTACCCCTTACCACCACCTACCTACCCCTTACCACCACCTACCTACCACTTACCACCACCTACCTACCCCTTAACTCATAGATAATTAGATAGATGGACCGATAGATAATTAGATAGATGGACCGATAGTTAATTAGATAGACAGATAGATGAGTAGATGGATAGACACCTAGATGATGAAATAGACAGATGGATAGACAGATAGACAGACAGACAGATGACCAAATAGATAGATAATTAGATAGATAGACACCTTGATGATTAAATAGGTAGGTAGCCAGGTAATTAAATAGCTATATAGATAGGTAAGTGCGTATAGGAGAGGCCTTAATAGCTCAGTGCATTCGACAGGTGAAGTACTACTGTGCTTACCTGTCTGCTTTTGGCCAGGTGTAGATGGCTCACCTCTCAGTCCCTATTTTAGTCATATTTCTCTAGTGCCAAATTTAACCAACTTCAATTTTCCTTCTTTAATGAACAAAAATATTCCTCATTGAACATATTTCTCTGGTGCCAAAATAATTATTAAGATTTGCCGATTATGGGAAAAATATTGTTCCTCAAAATGAATCTTATTTCTGTAAACATAATTTGCGTAAATCCAAAATGGCGGAGGTGTTTATTTTTATTCTCGGATTAACTTGTCTTGTTTAGGATTTTTTTGGGGGGAGATTTCAAAAGATTTTAACAGTACATGAAGCATAGGGGATTTAAATTAAATATATAAATCCCTATTAAGATAATGTTTTCTTTATATAAATCCAAAAGACAGATAAGATTAGGTTAGGTTAGATTTTAAGATTAGATTAAGTTAGGTTAGGTTAATGTAAGTTATGTTAATTTAGATTAGGTTAGAGTAGGTTAGGTTAGGTTAGATCAGGTAAAATAAATTTATTGTTTGATTAGGTTAGGTTAGGTTAGCTTAGGTTAGACCAGGGTAAATTAGTTTTTCTTAGCTTAGGTTAGGTTACTTTGTTAAATTACAGCAAATGGCGTCAGTTTAGTTACATCGTGAGAAGGGAAAACACACACACACACACACACACACACACACACACACACACACACACTGTGACTGTATACCTTAGATCGATAAAAATCCAATTGAGTGGTGGTGAGTTATGGGTCAGACGAGACCTTACCTGAAAATTTGATGTCACTCCCACCAAATGTTGCCCAGGTAGTGTTAATAAATGAGGAAGGTCAGCGGTAGACAGAGAGATTGATGATGGAGGGAAATAGAAGATTGAGAGAGAGAGGAAGATAGATTGATAATGAAGGAGAGATAGAGGGAAATAGAGAGGAGGAGAATGAGTGGGATAGGAAGATAGATTGATGATGAAGAGGAGATAGGGGAAATGAAAAGAAGAAAGGGTGGGAGAGGAAGGGAAAAGAAGCTAAGAATGGGGAAATGGAGAAGAGAATGAGTGGAAGAGGAAGATAGAATGATGATGGAGGGGAGATGGAGAGGAGAATGAGTGGGAGAGAAAGACAGAGAAAGACTAAGTGAAAGAAACAGAAAGGGAATGGGGTAATGGAGAAGAGTGTGAAATGAAGAGGGAGGGAGGGAGGGAGTAGGAAGATAGGTCAAGATAGGTAGAGAAGAAGAGAAAAAGAAGAATTTGAAATGGAAAAAGAGAGACAGCAAAGGAGAGAAGAGAGAGAGAGAGAGAGAGAGAGAGAGAGAGAGAGAGAGAGCTAGCGGGCACCACACACACACACACACACACAAAACCTCGCCAGATGAAATTAACAAATACCTGCGCGTCTCGACACATCGTAAACCTTCCCTTTCTTCTCGCTTCTTGATCTTATTATTATTGTTTTTATTTTCTTCTTCACTACCGTTAGTCTTCCGGCCAACGTTGGAGAATGACTTGGACCAATAGAGAGTAAGGAATGTGTGTGTGTGTGTGTGTGTGTGTGTGTGTGTGTGTGTGTGTGTGTGTGTGTGTGTGTGTTTGGGGGGGGTATTATTTCAGGTTAATTAGTTATTTTGTTCAGGTATTTGTAATCCTGGGTTTTATTTATTAGAAAGGATTAATATCTTTAGTCTAAATTTTACTTTATATAATCCGGATTTATCCATATCAGGGATTAATCTCTTTACTCTTATTTGGCCTCTCATTTGGTTTCATGTAATCCCAAATATATTTCTCATGAAGGATTACATTTAACAAAAGCATATCATTATCCTTGTGGCTAAAACAAAAGTATATATTACAGCTTAGTGAGATATTATGGGAAGAAGGAAATAACAAATATGGGAAAATACATCGATAGTGAGGTAATATTTTAGTTTATTATTGTAGTCACAGTATGATTTCAGTATGACCTGTATGGGTATGATTGTGTAGTGTATGAATGTATTGACAGTATGATTTCAGTATCAGGTGTATGGATGTCGGTCACCATAAGTAAATATATACGACAATAAGTCACTTTAATATATCGATTGACTCTTTGAGCTTTCGTTGTCCTTATTTTCCTTGTGATTTTTCCTGCCTTAATTCTGTCATTTATTTTTAACGTCTTTCTCATTACGTGTGAAACTCTCTCTCTCTCTCTCTCTCTCTCTCTCTCTCTCTCTCTCTCTCTCTCTCTCTCTCTCTCTCTCTCTCTCTCTCTCTCTCTCTCTCTGCTACTTCCTCTTCCCCCTCTTCCTTTTCCGTCTTCCTCTCTTCTTCCTTCTCCTCTCCCTCCCTTTACCTTGTTTCCCTTTCATTACTTTATATATTCAGCTTCTGCTCCTCACACTCCCCCCTCCCACCTTTCACCAACCTCTCTCATCCACTCCCCTCTCATCCACTCCCCTCTCATCCACTCCCCTCTCTCCCCTCTCATCCACTCTCCTCTCTCCCCTCATCCCTCTCATCCACTCCCCTCTCTCCCCTCATCCCTCTCATCCACTCCCCTCTCCCTCATCCACTCCCCTCTCTCCCCTCTCATCCACTCTCCTCTCTCCCCTCATCCCTCTCACCCACTCCCCTCATCCCTCTCACCCACTCCCCTCATCCCTCTCACCCCCCCTCTCCATCATCAAGATCTATCTATACATCTGTGACATAACTACCCTCAAATTACCAGCTATTACACCACTATTATTTAACACACTAATGACTCCTAGAGATCAATGTACTCGTTCCTTGTTAATTGTCATGAGCTTTACCCACGGCCATGACCCCACCATTAAAAGTAGTGCAATTAACCACGAACCTTCCTTTAGTATATTTGTAATGGAGTTGGCTCATGGCTGGGCAAGATCTGAGCGGTGGAGCAGCTATTGATATTTGTGTGGTGATGGTTGGGGTGGTGATGGTTGTTGCAGGGGTGATGATGGTAATTGTGGTAGTGGTGATGGATGTTGCAGGGGTGGTGGTTATGGTTGTTGCAAGGGGTGATGATGGTAATTGTGGTTGTGCATGGTGGTGGTTGTGCTGATGATGATGATGATGATGATAATAATAATGGTAATTGTGGTGATGGTGATGATGATGATGATGATGATGATGATGATGATAATGACTTTGGTAGTGATGATGAAATATACTGGTGTCTTGTAATAATAATAACAATGAAAATAACAATAACAGTAATAACAGTATTCTTAATTCTCTTGGGTCATGCCGGCAGTAATGGTAATTCTCAGAAAACCTTTATCTATCGACCCCTTACACCATAACAGGTATAGTTGCGTCCCATAGCACCATAACAGGTATAGTGGCCTCCCATAGCACCAAAACTGGTATAGTGGCGTCCCATAGCACCAAAACAGGTATAGTGGCGTCCCATAGCACCATAACAGGTATAGTGGCGTCCCATAGCATCCATAACAGGTATAGTGGCGTCCCATAGCACCATAACAGGAATAGTGGCGTCTCATAACACACATAAGCTACCTGTTTAATTACCCCATTTGCATACGTCGTGTTCTGATAATTTTGTGGTTTTTCAAGTGAAGTAAAAAACGAATAAGACTTACGATTAGATGACGTCATTTTGTATGTATGTATGTATGTATGTATGTATGCATGTATGTATGTATGTATGCATGTATGTATGCTCTTGTGTGTGTGTGAGTAATATCTTGAGAGCCACAGTAGTAGGCAGCTTATTAAGTCATAAAACGTACAGATTAAATTCATACAATAACACTCGGGTAGTTACATGGCCGGGCCTTTTGACTCGGGGACTTGATAATAACAATAACCGCTTCCTCCAGCAGCCACGGCCGCCCTCTCAAGAGTTCGTCACCACCGCTGGTCAATATTAACATTTAAGGCACATTAACCGGGGACAAAGTGTGCACCGCCAGACCTCCCCTCTCCGCCCCCCTCCTCACCTCTCTCCGCCCCTCCTCACCTCTCTCCGCCCCCTCCTCGGCCCTCCTCGCCCCTCCTCCTACCCCCCTCGGCTATACAAATACTCGCCCCCGCTGCCGAGTTGTTTCATGAGTAACAACGATATCCTCTAAAGAGTTTGACCTTATCTATCATAGTTACACAACCTAACCTAACCTAACCTAACCTAACCTAACCTAATGTAATCTAACCTGACACAGCCTAGACCTAATATAAACTTACCTAATTTGTCTTAAAACAACTTAACCTGTTATAACCTGTCCTAACCTAACCTAACCTAACCTTAATACTGTATAACCTTACCTATATTACTTGGCACAATCGACCCTAGTATAGCCTAACCTAGCCTCATCTAACCCAGCACAGCCTTAATCTAATATAATATAACCTAACCTAACCAAACCTAACCTAACCTAATCTACCATACAGCGTCGACCATTCTTCCATGAACACCAAGAACAGCTATACAAGGCAGGGGAAAGGGGAGGAAAGGGAGGAGTGGAGAAGGGGGAGTTGGATGGAGAGGAAAGGGGAGTGGATGGAGGGCGTGGTGTAGGGAGGAGTAAGGGAAGGGGGACCGGGGATGGAAGAAAGAGTGGAGGGGGACGGATGAAGGGGAAAGGGGGACGGATGAGGGAAGAAGGGGACAGATGAGGGGAAAGGGAAGACGGATGAGGGGGAAGAGGAGAGGAGAAGGGAGGTCGGATGAAGGGGGAAGGAGAAAGAGGGGAAAGACTGATCCAGATGAAGGAGAGGAAGGGGGCAGATAAAAGGAAGGGGATAGAGGGGAAGGGGTAAACTTATATCTCTGCCGTTGCACCACCACCACCACCAGTAAGGGCTGTGCGTGTCTGCCTGACGTAAGATTTACCTGCTGGAACAGTTAGGTCTCCGTGGGGGGTAGTTTGCGTCTCATCGGAGGGTAGTTAGGTCTAGCGAGACGGGCAGTTACGCTCTCATTTCATTCCCCCTGACGAGGAATTAGAGTCAGGGTCGTTAAGATCATTTATTAATCTCAATTTCTCGTCGCTTGGAATCGCCATTTTTGTTTTTTGACAATTCGTTTGCAAAGTTAAAAGGGGAATTATTATTATTTTATTTTTATTTTTTTTTGACGGATTAAGACGACCAAATACCTGGTTTTACTGACTTAACTGGCATTGATATTCGCCTTTGAGGGACTTATTAATTGTTGTTATTAAATATATATTATTTTTTTTACACTATTTTCTCTCTCTAGTTGTTGTTGACTCGTGTTTGCTACTATTCTAAAATATTCGCTTAAGTGAAAACACAACACAATAAACACAACACAATAAACACAACACAATGAACACAACACAATAAACACAACACAATAAACACAATACAATGAACACAACACAATAAACACAACACAATAAACACAAACACAACACACTTAGTTAACTTAAGATACGTCACCCAACAGTTTGTCTTGAGTTGCATGCAAAACTACATTGAGAATTTGTTCACAAGTTAAAGTGTTCCCATAACCTCAAGTTAAGGGAGAAAAAAGGCCGTGGGGAGGTTTGAGAATCGGGAGGACGCGTGTAAGTGAACGTGAAGAAGAAGGATCAGTGTAAGTGAACGTGAAGAGGCTCCAGTTTCCATCCTGACGAATTAATATCAAGGGTCGTGAAGAGGGAGTTTATTAATCTCTCTCTCTCTCTCTCTCTCTCTCTCTCTCTCTCTCTCTCTCTCTCTCTCTCTCTCTCTCTCAATGAGGTAAGGTGGAATATGGTTGTGTGGAAAAGAAATCCTCACTGTATGTATGTATGTATGTATGTACTGTATGTATGTATGTATGTATGTATGTATGTATGTATGTATGTAAAGTGCGTGAGAAAACAAGAAATAATGACAGGATGGAAGAAGAGGAGATAAAACAAGAGACGATGAATGAGAAAATAGAAAAATGAGAGGGAAAATGGAGTAGGGAGAGGGAGGGAGAGGGAGGGAGGGAAGGAGAGGGAGGGAGAATGATGAGAGTGGAGGAAACGCTAATGGTGTACTCCATCAATGGTGGAGAGTTGGAGCTTCACGGATGTAATATGTAATAACCATTAACAGAGTGAGGGGAGGCTAGGGGATGGAGGAGGAGGGAGGTGAAGGATAGAACAGGAGGGTGAGGGATAGAGGAGGAGGGAAGTGAAGGATAGATGAGGAGGGGTAAGGAGGAGGCTAGAGGATGGAGGAGGAGGGAGGTGAAGGATAGAACAGGAGGGTGAGGGATAGAGGAGGAGGGAAGTGAAGGATAGATGAGGAGGGTAAGAAGGAGGCTAGGGGATAGAGGAGGAGGGAGGTGAAGGATAGAACAGGAGGGTGAAGGATAGAGGAGGAAGGGAAGTGAAGGATAGATGAGGAGGGTAAGGAGGAGGCTAGAGGATGGAGGAGGAGGGAGGTGAAGGATAGAGGAGGAGGAGGAGGGGAGTGAGGGTAGAGGAGGAAGGGGAGCAAGAAGGGGGAAGATGGGGAGGACAGTGGTAGAAGATAAGGAAGAGGAAGATATAGAAGAAGAGAAGTGGAAGAAAAGGAATACAAGGGAGGGGGGAGGATGTATATAAAAAGAAGGAGAGATAAATGGAAGAGGAGGAACTGAGTATTGGATTATGTAAGAGAATAATGTGAGAGGGCGTGGGTGGGGGGCGTGGGTGGAGGCTGGGGGCGTGGGTGGGGACGTGGGTGGTGGCTGGGGGTGTGGGGGGGGGGGCGTGAGTGGAGACGTGGGTTGTACTGTATGAGTTTGTGTAATCATGGGTCCCTCGAACGCGTTGCAGGTTATTTACTTGCTCTTGACTCCTGTTGTTGTTGTTGTGTCTGTGGGCAATAGAGATCTCAGTGCGCGTCTTTGGTTCCGTTGGGTCTGTTTTATTTGTTTGTAATCTGGTCTATGGTGGTGTGGTAATGTGTGTGCTCTATGGTGCTTGTCTGTGTGAGGAGTCTCCTTGATCTTCGGTGTCCATGTGGCTCTCTATTACCTGTCGTGGATGTTGCTTAGTTGTTATGTCCTGTTTTGGGCTGGTAACTTTATTTTGTTGATGTTTTGTGTGTGTGTGTGTGTGTGTGTGTGTGTGTGTGTGTGTGTGTGTGTGTAGGCCGTCGCTGTGTTTAAGAATGGCTGCTGAACTGGGGGATATTTGCTTTGATATTTCCGTGACTTTTGTTGTCGTGTCATGGAGTTTGACAATCGCTGCATATGTTTTCTTATGATTTGCTTCATTATTCTTGATTATGTCTTTTCTTGTGGTGCACCTGGCGGCCAGTCTCTTGTGTTCCCACTTTACAGTTCAGGTATTTTGGGTTTTCACTGTTTGTGTAGTCTGTGAATGTGTGGCCCTCCGCTGCATATTCAGAACAGTACTTTTTGTCTTCCGGGGCAGTTGGCTGAGGTGTGCGTGTATTTGTAACATACCCAGCATGGTGTTATCGGGAAGAACTCCTCCTTTTATGATATATATGCTGCTGTCCAACGCCTTTTGCGCCATGGCAATCTCCACGAATCTGAATTTAATCATGGTTGGGGCCCTAAGCATTAGCACTACCTCCTCTGCTTTCCCCCAGGAGTTCTTTTCCTCTGCTTCCTTCGCTTTGTGTCGATGTGTTTCTTTTGTGGTTTATTGTCCAGCCTCTTCAGAACGGTTTTTTTTTTTTAGCTCGTACCTTGGGAGGAAGTACGATTTCGAAGTTCACTCTCTTCAGTTTTCTAACATCTTCTATGGTGAGCTTGAGGTCGGCAGCCTTTTCTTCTAGGCAAGGGGCGGGAATTTGTGTACCAGGACTAGTGATCTGTATCAGGAGCAGGTGATCCATCTCTAACCCGCCTCTAATCAGTCGGTGTCAAGTTATCAGTTTATTAAAGGAAACACCAAGCTGAGAGGTTGTAGACGTGAGGTGACAGGAGTTATGACCTCACATGACAAGTGTTACTGCCACTGACACCAGGTTATTGAGAGGGGGGGGGGGTAGTGGTAGTTAGGATAGGTGATCAAGGGGCCGCCTCCCAGCAGGTGAGGTGAGGTGACAGGTTATGACAACACGCGACAAGGATTACCTCCACTAACACCATTTAGACAAGTGATCAGGGAGTTGATACACACAATAAATTTAAATGTTTTGAGATGTTTATTTAACTTTCCTTCCCCCCCAAAAATAAATCAGGACAAGTAAATTTCCTCCCCAATTTGTTAGGGCATTAAAAAGATATCCAGGCACTACAAAGAGAGGGCTTGCGTGTACAGATATGGTCATTATTCCCTGGACACAGTATAACACACTCTTACACCAAACTAGTAATAGGATCACATCAAGAGTAGCCCAAGCTTATATCACCAAGGGGGTTACGATTGGTTAGGTTAGGTTAGGTTAAGTTAGGTTAGGTTAACAAAATAAATAAATAGATAAATAAATAGTAAGATAAATACATTAGTTAATAAACACCTTAATAACTAAAATAAATACTGTATAACGTTTTAAACAGCCTCATATTTAATTTCTTATTTTTTTGTATATAATTCTGCCTCATCCTATATAGTGCCACAAATTACATATAAAATCATATTTAATTTTATAACATAGTGAAGGACTAATATGGCAAATACTGATGACTATCTTGTATAAACCTCAAACACTTTTATATTTTTTAACACGAAAAAAAAAACATTATGAAAAAATATTGAAAAAAAAATAGATATTCATTCAGCCTTAAAAATAATTTGTGTATAAATTTTCATACATATTTTAGGAGTATGATTATGTATAATTGAGTGTATGTATATGTGTATGTATAAGATAGATAGCTGGTGGCCACAGGGAAAAAAAGGTACATTATTGGAGACGTGATTTATTGTACCATTTAGAAAGATCAACGCTTTGGATACAACTGAAATTTCACAATATATCAAGATGAATATTTTTGATGCTACTAATATTCCTCAATGAATCAACTTGAATATTTCTGGTGGCAGTAATACTTCTAATTGTATTTATGTGAATATTTTTTTATACGGATATTTTTTTGTTCAGTTTGGGAGAAATATTAGGGATAAGATCGATATTTATCTAATTTTATTAAGATCAGTATTCCTAATAGCTCCCTAGAGTGTGTGTGTGTGTGTGTGTGTGTGTGTGTGTGTGTGTGTGTGTACGTCCGTCCTTCGTGTACACAGCCCATCCAACCCTCCTATTCCCTGTATAAAAACTAACAATTTCCTCCATTAAAACTTGATTAATATCGCCACATCTCTCTATTATTTATCAAATGGCACTTTGGCATACGATAATTGACCCCCCCCCCTCTCTCTCTCTCTCTCTCTCGGTACCAAAACCCTCCCTTCAACAAGTATAGCACTCACATGCACTCACACACACGCACATGCACTCAACACACGCAATAAACCATGTCTATTTGCCCGCTCGTAAAACCTATTATATTCACTTTACGTGTTCAACTACACTTACTCCCAGAGCCTTGACCAATAACTTAAGACATGTGGGTTTTAGGAAGCGATCATTACTGACTCACAGGTGGTCCACACTCGCGTGCATTTGTAACACTCACTTATTTGTCTTACCCTTAGGATTGCGTGCATGTATTTTTTCGTGTGTGTGTGTGTGTGTGTGTGTGTGTGTGTGTGTGTGTGTGTGTGTGTACCAAATATTAATATATATAGACTTGATCGAAGGATAACAACTTGTGAGAGTCGATTTGAACTCTGGAAAGTGATAGCAGAATACACAGATAAAAGAGACAGACAGATAGACAGACACACAGACAGACAGACAAACAGACAGACAGACATTAGATAAAACCTACATTAAGACAAAAAAGGGTGCACATACTATCAAAATTCTATTCATTTAAACTTACAGTACATACACACAGCATATACACTACTCAATATAAATATACATATTCTCTCTCTCTCTCTCTCTCTCTCTCTCTCTCTCTCTCTCTCTCTCTCTCTCTCTCTCTCTCTCTTTCTCAGTAGAATATTACTCATTGCAAATTAAAAGGAATGATCTTGGTGTTGATTTTAAAGCCTCGGTTAATAATATAATGAGGTAGTGTTGTGGTGATTGAGGGCGAGGCGTGGTTGGCTGAGAGGGGAAGGCGTGGTTGGCTGAGAGGGGAAGGCGTGGTTGGCTGAGAGGGGAAGGCGTGGTTGGCTGAGTGGTTGAGGGTTGTCATTGATTCTTTGGTCAATAACAACCACGACTGGATCTAGTCCTTTGACCGTGATTAATGTGAGAATTTTGCCAGCCTTTTTACTGCACCTTTCCACACACCTGCGTACGATCGTTTGTCCGTGTGTGTGTGTGTGTGTGTGTGTGTGTGTGTGTGTGTGTGTGTGTGTGTGTGTGTGTGTTCAGGTGTATGTAAAATTGTTTACTATATGAACTTGTTTTCTTAGACTCGTCTTTGTTTTATGGCCTGAAATCACACACACACACACACACACTGTTGTAAAAATTATCAATAACTTGTAATAAATCAGTGTATTCACTCCCAGTAAACACTACTCCTTGCACTGTCACTATGTTGAAATGAACTGTAGTTTGAGCTTTTCCCCATCTAGTTATTATATGTCTTATTTGTGTCACTTATGTTACTTGTATATTATTTGTAATTCGTAACCCATTCCCCAAATATGTAACTGTATATTTTCAGCCTTCTGGCTGCCAAGCTCTTTCAATAAACCGTCAATTATTATTATTATTATTATTATTACACACACACACACACACACGTCATCACCACCTCCTGCCACCTGCAGCCCCCTACCCAACTCGCACAGTCTGCCACTACAACAAAATTCAGCCCATAAGAGCCCGCACCGATAGATATAAGAACAGCACCATCCCATCTATTGTTAAAATAATAAACAGCTCCTGATTTATGTACTGTACAGCCCTGTAAATGTATTCAACGCATATCATTATGTCTAAATCAAATGTAAGTTTGTATATTTTCAGTAACCGGCTGCAACTCTATTAATAAACCGTTTATTATTATTATTATTATTATTACACACACCGCCGGCCACGTTAAGATGTTACACCCTGCCATCCTCAAGGTTTCAGAAACACCATAATACCTCTGTTACTCCTTCCATTAATCCTACCTCGTGGAAATGGCTGTAAACACGACAGCCAGATAATACCACAGTCTTTTTTTCCGTGGCTGTGATTGGCGGTATGATAGTGCAGTGTTGTTTTTCATTGGTATGCGATGGTATAGTTAGGTGCAAGGCTGCTTCTTTTACATGGATGTGATTGGTGGAAAATAGTACCTTTACTTTTCCGTAATTGTGAATGGTCCTGGGTAAAATTTAGCTGTTTTTCGTGTGTGTATGATTGGTGCAAAGAAAGAGGAATTATCTCTCTCTCTCTCTCTCTCTCTCTCTCTCTCTCTCTGTCTGATAATACCCTTCTGTTTTTATCATTGGTTTAATTGATGTTAGATAAGACAAGTTTAATTATGCTCTGAAATTAAACTTAATTTTTTTTAGCCCCTGAGCCGTTTTAAGGTAGAGTCAGATAAAACAAAAACGACTCTTGGATTTTATTGGGATTTTGGTCGAGATAAAATTGTATTTGTGGACGGACCTTCAACCTGACCCGCTGTAAGAGGTGTTAAATATAGTGGAATGGACAGAGAGATAAATAAACCAAGAGAGACAGAAAAAAAGAGGTGAGAGAGAGAGAGACAGACAGACAGATAGACATAGAAAAGAGACAGATAGACAGAGAAAAAGAGAGGGGGAGAGAGAGAGAGAGACAGACAGACAGATAGACATAGAAAAGAGACAGATAGACAGAAAAAGAGAGGGGTAGAGAAAGAGAGACAGACAGACAGACAGATAGACAGAAAAGAGACAGACAGACAGACAGATAGACAGAAAAGAGACAGACAGACAGATAGACAAAGAAAAGAGACAGGCAGATAGACAGTGAAAAAGAGAGGTGAGATAGACAGACAGAAGAGAGACAGTTCTACAACCTAACATTTCCATCTTGTCTCATTTTTCATGCGGCCTTACTACCTCTCCCTCTCATTCTCTCGCTCTCTCTCCTTCCCTCTCATTCTCCTTTCCTTCCCCTTCCCATTATCCCTCCCTTTCACTTACCTGTTTTTATGTTCGTTCTTTTCTCAGGTCTCCCTCTCTTTACTTTACCTTACCTGTTTACACTAAGACTTCTACCTTACCTGTTTACACTAAGACTTCTACCTTACCTGTTTACACTAAGACTTCTACCTTTACCTTACCTGTTTACACTAAGACTTCTACCTCTACCTTACCTGTTTACACTAAGACTTCTACCTCAACCTTACCTGTTTACACTAAGACTTCTACCTCTACCTTACCTGTTTACATTAAGACTTCTACCTCTACCTTACCTGTTTACACTAAGACTTCTACCTAACCTGTTTACACTAAGATTACCTTTACCTGTTTACACTAAGACTTCTACCTCTACCTTACCTGTTTACACTAAGACTTCTACCTCAACCTTACCTGTTTACACTAAGACTTCTACCTCTACCTTACCTGTTTACACTAAGACTTCTACCTCTACCTTACCTGTTTACACTAAGACTTCTACCTCTACCTTACCTGTTTACACTAAGACTTCTACCTCTACCTTACCTGTTTACACTAAGACTTCTACCTCTACCTTACCTGTTTACACTAAGACTTTAACCTAAACATAAAATTAGTCTTTCAGGTATAAACAACTGCAGTGGCTGGTCGTACGAGAGGTGTTCCAAGCTCAGTGTTTTAGGGCGAAGCGTAAGAGTGTTGTTGTGTGTAAGAAGAGGAGGGTGTCGTACACATCAGAGAGACACAGTGTTTCAGGGTCCGAGGAAACTATTTTTAGCAAGGATAAAAGATTGGTTACTGAGCTACTGAAGAGAGAGAGAGAGAGAGAGAGAGAGAGAGTGGAGTGAGTGTCTTTGTATGGGAGTGTGACAAAGAATGAGAGTGGGGGTGAGGATGAGGGAGAGAGTGAGAGAGTGATGGAGAGAGGATGAAAGAACAGGGGAGCTTCTGTGGGCCTGGGGAGGTGAAGAAAAGTGTATGATAGAAAATGGTAAAGAAGAGAGTGTCCGTGAGTGAGGTGGAGAAAGAGAGGAAGAGGGAGTATATAAATAAAGTGGAGAGAGAGAGAGAGAGAGAGAGAGAGAGAGAGAGAGGTTAGTATGGGTGAGAGGTGTGTGTGAGAGGTGTGTTTTAGTATGGAGGAGTGTGTGGGTGTGTGAGAGGTGTGTTAGTATGGAAGAGTGTGTGGGTGTGTGAGAGGTGTGTTAGTACAGAGGAGTGTGTGGGTGTGTGAGAGGTGTGTTAGTATGGAGGAGTGTGTGGGTGTGTGAGAGGTGTGTGTTAGTACAGAAGAGTGTGTGGATAGTGTACATAGACATCAATTTATTGAACAGACAACTCACACAGGATCATGGGGGAGACTTTTGATGGGTAGAGATGGCTGGAAAAAATAATAGACTGAAACTTACAACAAAAATAAATTAACAATATCGTCAACAAAAGCAAAATCTACCTGAAATTAGATTATTCTTATGAACCATTTGGGATCACCTGAAGAATCTCCACCCCAGCTTATTTCACCTATAGAATGACTACCCTAGCCTAACCTAACCTACCCCCCCCCCATATAGTGTTAGGGTGGTTAATCTTTAGGTAATCAACTGTTTTGTTAATTTCACTAAACATTAACATTGATAAAATTCATGAAAATTCGAATTAAAGTCGTTTTCATTATAATATTCCACAAGCACACCCCGATAATGATGATAATTACCACTATAGCCAGCACCGACCATAGTAATTAGCGATATTAGTAGAATAATTACCAGACAGGCTTAGGACGTTAATGAATGTGACGTACTGTTTGTTGTTGGTGGTGGTGGTGGTGGTGTTGGTGGTGGTGGTGGTGTTGGTGTTGGTGGTGTTGGTTGTGATACTGTTGTTGTTGGTGGTGGTGGTGGTGCTGTTGGTGGTGGTGCTGCTGTTGTTGTTGGTGGTGGTGTTGGTGGTGGTGTTGGTGTTGGTGGTGTTGGTGTTGTTATTGGTGGTGTTGGTTGTGATACTGTTGTTGTTGGTGGTGGTGGTGCTGCTGCTGTTGTTGTTGGTGGTGGTGTTGGTGGTGTTGGTGTTGTTATTGGTGGTGTTGGTTGTGATACTGTTGTTGGTGGTGTTGGTGGTGGTGGTGTTGGTGGTGGTGGTGGTGGTGGTGGTGTTGTTATTGGTGGTGGTGGTGTTGGTGGTGGTGGTGGTGGTGGTGCTGTTGTTGTTGGTGGTGGTGTTGGTGGTGGTGTTGGTGGTGTTGGTGTTGTTATTGGTGGTGTTTGTTGGTTGTGATGCTGTTGTTGGTGGTGGTGGTGTTGGTGTTGTTATTAGTGGTGTTGGTGGTGATGTTGTTGTTGTTGGTGATGTTGTAGGTGTTATTGGGGGTGATGTTGAAAGTGTTGTTATTGGTGGTGGTTGGTGGTGATGTTGTTATTAGTGGTGGTGGTGGTGATGTTGTAGGTGTTGTTATTGGTGTTGTTATTGGTGGTGGTTGATGGTGGTGATGTTGAAGGTGTTGTTATTGGTGGTGGTTGGTGGTGGTGTTGTTATTAGTGGTGGTGGTGGTGATGTTGTAGGTGTTGTTATTGGTGGTGGTGGTGGTGGTGATGTTGTTATTAGTGGTGGTGGTGGTGGTGATGTTGTAGGTGTTGTTATTGGTGGTGGTGATGTTGTTATTAGTGGTGTTGGTGGTGATGCTGTTGTTATTGGTGGTGATGTTGTAGGTGTTGTTATTGGTGGTGGTGATGTTGTTATTGGTGGTGATGTTGTAGGTGTTGTTATTGGTGGTGGTGATGTTGTTATTAGTGGTGTTGGTGGTGATGCTGTTGTTATTGGTGGTGATGTTGTAGGTGTTGTTATTGGTGGTGTTTGGTGGTGAAGGTTTATCAGTTAGTTCTTATTATTTAACAAGTAAACACTTCTGGCTATTAACTACACCCTGGCGCTTCACCCATCTAGCGTATAACACCGTTTTTTATGGTGAGGTGTGTTGGTGGTTTATATCGTGTGAGTGTGTCTGCTTCACTTTATGTGTGTGTGTATGTGCGTCTTTTATTTGATCACGCTCTTTGCCACTCTCTCTGTATCTCTGTTTCTTTAATTTTATCTGTGTATTTACTCTTTATCTCTGTTTTTCTCTCCCACACACAGTCACCTCCACTCTTACAGTAACACACACACACACTGTCTGTCTGTCTGTCTCTCTTTCTCTCTGTCAGTAACACACACACACACACACACACACACACACACACACACACACACACACACACACTCGCCACACACAAACTTTAAAATATTCTCTCTAC
This sequence comes from Homarus gammarus, assembly GCA_958450375.1. Lineage (NCBI taxonomy): Eukaryota > Metazoa > Arthropoda > Malacostraca > Decapoda > Nephropidae > Homarus > Homarus gammarus. Next base: position 1,936,630 of record CAUDMG010002508.1, read on the forward strand.
GCCTGCCATTAGCGACGGTTCTCTTCATTACTCCGTCACACACACACGCACACAGAAGCACATTTATTTTATTAAAAAATTACGAAATCCATCGAGAAATTTTTTGTCTTTGTTTTTTTTAGAGCTTTTAGAAACGACAGGAATTAATTGACAGCTGCGCGTTTACTCTCGCCCGTGTATTGCTGTTTTTTTTTATAATATTCAGGCGGTACAATCCTGACAGTGTAGTGATGTGAACTCAGTGTTATTCATGACAAAAAAATAAAGTAATATTAATGTAACAGTTAGAGATAAATTAAATTTTTTACGTAATTCACATATCGTGTGATTTAATTTTATCCCGTGAGTTGTACGATGCTTATTCATGCACATCGTTCTATTATTACTTATTCATATTATATAATGTGGCATTGTAAAGATGGTCTCATTCACCTGACGACCTGATAGGGACAGCGGGAATATATTACACTGAATATTGAACCTCTGAGCCGGCAGCGTACTAGACAGTCTGACTTCCCCATTTGTCAATTTAGTACATGTACCCTTTTACAACTGGGTGGACTGGAGGCGCCCCGACCGAGAACCAGTAACATTTGTATAATTAAAACCCTTTGTCAATAATGAGTTTGTAATTAGTATATGTGGAATATTATCATGGGTGAAATTCTACTGTTGTTGTTATCCATACTTCAAAGTCCAAGTATCCTGCAGGACGCCATCTCGGGGGGGGGGGGGGGTGTTACAGGACAGCGAGAGATCCTGCACCAGAGAGGTATATGACCAGTGACTTGTAGCCATCATTTATGAGACGAGGTGCTGTAATTTATCATGTATCGTGCACTGTATTCGGGGAACTCGATTACCACAGTTATAAAAAAGTGGACATGAGAATACCAAGAGACTCGTCTGTTTATGGTCACGACGATGAAGGAAAAAAAAAACTTCAACAGACACCGGTGGCGCCAACACTCCCCCGGTGACAATAACTTCATTTTTTCCGAAAATATCCCAACTAATAACCGGACCTTCACTAATAACCGGACCTTCACTACTAACTGGACCTTCACTAATAACCGGACCTTCAGCAGATGGAAAGCATGTTTGTTTGCAGATGCTCAACAAAACACAAAAACTTAACCGAACATTGATGACGACGATGCCACAGTGGTGAGACATGTACAGTCCCCTTCACTAATACGTTTACAGGGGGTCGTCAGGCTTTGTGCAGTGTGGTAGCGTTGTGTTTGTTTACATTCGACAGAAGGAAACTCGCAATAGTAAACATACTATGGAATCAAAGTAAAACAATATTAAAACAAATATCTCAATGTAATGATTTGTGGAATGTTTTTATGATGAGCCCCTGTAAATTCACTAGTGAAGGGGACTGTGACGAGCCCCTGTAAATGCATTAGTGATGGGGACTGTACATTTATTCGTTGATGGGTGCGTCTCAATATCCACAATATACTGTATGTCATCATCGGATTCATAACTCACTAAGCCTGAATATCCAGCCGTCACGTTCTTATGACTACGGAAAAGCGGTATTCATCAAGGGCGTTACGTGGGAGGGAGTGTGTCATGCCTCTTAATGAGAGTTCGGGTTGTAAATGGACGAGTGGATACAACACTTACCTCCTGTCCTAAGGGACGCTGGTTCGCGATCGAGGTACCCCCAGTCCATCCAGCTGTGAATGGGTACCAGAAATTTTCCAGTTAGAGAAGTTGAGTTTAATGCCGACTATACTGGCTCTCTGTGTACCGTAGGCTTCAGTGTGCTGTATCTGTACCGCCTGAAACGGATTCCTCTCCAATGAGTTCCAGATGAATATGACGTAACTATAGAATGAAGTACTATACTGTACATAGTCCTCTTCAGTTAAGACTGCCTGGAAAGTTAAGTAAAATAACTGCTACTCATTGTATTGTGGAGGGAGCGAGTCTGCCTAGTGCTTGTCCAGTGTCTCATCAAGTATTGGCCAAACTAATCAAAGTATAACAAGGTGTCTGTTCTTTGAGGGAGTTTGAGTATACAGGTGCGTCAGTAAATTAGTACGTGTTATTTGTAATAGAGGAAGAGGAGGAGAAGGAGGAGGAGAAGGCGGAGATAGAGGAGGTGGGGGAGGAAGAGGAGGCGGAGATAGCGGAGGGGGAGGGGGGTGCGAAGGGCTGTATCAGAAAATAAAACGACCAGTGAATGTTAGTGGTAAAGGTCATTATTGCCCCGAGTGTGTATACATGAAGAACTTATTACCTATTTCATGCGGGTGGGGACGGGGAGAAATCACTGTTCTATATTTTGAGAAGTTAGGGAATGAAGACCATCTGTGTGTACTCAAACGTGACTTGAATCATTTTCGAATTGCAAGAAAAAATTATTCAACTTGAGTTATATTTTTCAGCTTCCGGTATATATTGTTTTCTTCGTTCGGTAGGGATGGTCACGGGGAATTAAAAAGCCATTGACTCGTATATGTACTTGTGTAAGAGAAGGACGGAGTATTAGTTAAAGATGGAACATAAAACACTTCTCTTGTGTTGAAAAGTCCACCTGGCCAACCTCCCCCAGCCACCCAAGCCCGCTCTTATCCCGTCCACTGGGATTCATTTAAAACATTTAATAATTTACCAATCCAATGTCAGCCACACGTACAAAGTGTCATGATTGTCCGGTAAAAATATATGTGAGTCATTTAATATAAGGTGTTAATTAGTGAGAGCAATAATAAAGTAAGTCAAGGTATGACAAGTGAACGGAACAAGTGACTGCTGCCGTGAGTCACAGCCGTAATGCACAAATCTATAATCTAACGCCGAGTAGAACCCCCCCCCCCCCACCCTAATAATTTTATGTACCATTTTACGCAAACAAGCTCCCCTTACTACCACCCAACACCCCAACCTCCTCCGCGTCTCTCCATCTCCACCATCTCAATACTCTATATACCGGCAGGCGCGCCCAACAAACATGACATAACTTACAGCCTAACATAGTATTTGTTTATGGGTCATCCTACTCATTATTGCTTGCTGTAACACCCCCCCCCCCCCTCCTCCGTTGAGCGTTTACGCTCAAAACCAGATCAGGCCTCCGATACTTAACTTTGTCACGTTCTTGTGACTATGCTGCCCTCAGGCTGGTGATACTTAACTTTGTCACGTTCTTGTGATGCTCAGGCCGAATAATTTTATAAGATTTTACCGTGTGGCACGTGAACTAGGCTTCCACAAACCTCCGTGGCAGTAAGTCTTATTTCTGTTCAGTAAGACTAAATGTTTTATGGATAAGAAGAAGGAAAACTATAATTTCTTTGGATTATTGAACTTTTGAGAAAGAAACTGAAAACTTCTAATACAACCATCAATATATTTCAATTCAATTTCAAAAATTTATTCCATGTTATATTAAACGGGATCCAAGTGCTTTCACTACCCTGTAAAGTGTTGAAGCATCTGGCCTCCGTCAGAAGGTCGCGGAGTGGTGACGGAAGTGTTGTGTGCGGGGACATCTCAGGATGTAGTGGATGAGTGTGTAGTTGTCTGCTCTCTTGCATAACACACCAGTACATTGCTTGGGGGAGGTGGGGATACCAATCTCCCAAAGAAAATCGTTCCCGATGATGAGTCGAGCAGCAAACACGCCCCTCTTCCGCGGCCCCTTCCTGTACACACGCGAGAAGTAAGAAGGATTATGGAGGGCATCGTACCGGGTGGGCAGGGAGTCTAGAGGAATGGCTGCTTTCCGAGCTCTCTGTCTGTAACGAATTTATGTTCTAAATCAATACATTTTAACAGTTTAAGATCATTGAGCAACTCACACACATTAAACACATCCTAACCTAACCATAACAGGTGAGTCGCTGCTGCTGTTAACTTCCCCACTACTATGACTGTACGTCGACCTTATATTACTGGTTAATGACAAATATGCTAATTATTATAAATATTCGTTTGTTTCTTATATAAACATGTCAGTTTAACGTCGTCTTCAAGCATTTGTGGAATAAATTTTACCATTGCTAGTAATTAATACACGTCTTTCCACCACAAACTCAAGGTCTGACGTGTTCGATTCTGATGGGTTTTATATGTTGATCTAAGCTTATTTTAACAACTGTTTTTGTTCGTGTTTTTTTGTGTTACTACAACTATAGTTTTTATGTACGCACGGCAATAATTAGGCCTATAAAAATTACGGGAAGTTTCTTTTTAGCAGCAATTATTACAGTAGAGGCTTCAGTATTCAGCTGGTGAAGGCGTGATTTTTATTAGCAGAATAATGTATGACGCAGGTGGATGGAATATTACTTCACTACGGCTGTATTTTGATGTGTATTCCACATCCTGATATATGATAATCATGTAAGTTGGGGAAAACCGAACACGTTTTTATTCCTACTATTGTAAACAAACCATGAAATAGAATAATTATAAACACGAACGGTAGCTAACATTTCACTATGGACACGAAGCGAAGCCTAGTTCATGTTTTATTCGCTTGGTGACGCATGACTTCTAAATGAACGACAATGTTGAGCACTCCCTGAGCTTCTATAGCTCAAACCTCCATGTATAACTAAGTGGCATAGTCAGCCCGAGACGTTACCCGAGTAGTCAGTGGAACGTAGGAGCAATGATCATTAATCTACAGTGTGCTCTATACTCACTGTCACTTATCTTCACTTGTAACATAAAATCACCCATCATGCCAGGACACAGGCCACTCATTTACAGACATTGAAAAAATTTCGTTGTTTTAAAGGCATCATTTAATCAAGTAGATCAACAAATGTGTAAATGTCAATCGTGGAGGTTTTATTTAAAAGTGTCAGTCATTGTACAAGTATTGGGTATTGCTTCAGACTTCAGCTCTGTGACCAGGCATAAATCATAGCTTTTTTCAGACTTCTAAAAGCAGTTTAATACAATCGACAATAGTTTTATACACAATATATATTGTTTGATAATGCTTTATAAAAATAATACATTAACAGGTAAGGAAATTTTGTCTTGAGTATTTTTCATCGTAAGTGGTGAAGGATGTTCGACTTAGTGCGAGGGAGGGACAAAGGTGTCCAGTCACCCAAAAAAGTCCTGTCGTTAACCATGAACCTCGAGATTCAGACTCCTGAACCCGAAGCAGTAGACACTGATACATTATTCTGTTCATAAATGCTTCGGATTCAAGAGCCTGAATCTCGGAGTTCATGGTTCGCGACAGGACTTTTTTGGGTGACTGTACATGATAATTCCTCCTCCGTCTCTGATACCTCAAGTGGGGACGTATGTGGAGGCAGAACTGAATGATCTTTATTGTATCTTTTAGTTTTTCTTAATCAACATATGTATTGATTTATCATTTAGAAGTGTTATCCAGTTAAAAAGTCAGCTCCTCCTCTGCATGCAACAAGACTGATAGGTGGTGGCGCTGATCGGGGTTGGCCACAGTGTCTCTCAGTTGCTCGTCATTTGTTGTCACCTGTTAGCGTTCCATTTTCAATATGTTTATTATTTGTTTATTAATTATTAGTCATAACTACTTATTATCTTCCGTTCCCCATTATGCTATGAAGAGAACACTGATTGATTAGTATTTATGTAGTTATTATAATCACTTATTTAAATAATGAAAAAAACATTTTAATGTAGGGACGATTATTGATCTCGCGGTTTTTAAATTACGCGTTACGATATTTTACCCTCATGTTAAAGGTCATTGTATTATTATTATTCATAACTCTTCTAGTGTATGATGTGTGTTGAGAAGTGCAGCTGAGGACCCTGGGAAGTGAAAGAGCTGCCGGGACAGGTATGGGAAAGGTGTTACAAACATCACTGGGCAATAAAGCTCATAATAGAGTAACAAAGAATAGATCAATCGTCCGAACGTCTAGTGAGCTGACGTGTGGCGGAATGATGAAAACAGGGCAATTAGCAAACGATCGTAATGCCAATTGAGGGGAGGAGCCGGTACAGAGGACAAGCAGAAGAGACACATTTGAAGAGAAAGCCGTTCAGGAGGAAGTAGTTACTCTCACGTCTCTGATTAAGTGAAACAAAAACAAAAGTGAATTAGAAAACATTTATCGTTCACGTGACTCCTGGTATCGTTCCCCAGATAAACATAGTGGGAAAGTGAGTGTTTGAAAGCCATTGAATGATATTTGTGTTTTGTTATTATTAAAGAGCCGGCAGAAAATTATTTGTCGGTGTTCCAAGTGCTGAATTATTGTGCTCGCTCGTGTGTCTGTCTGTGTTAGTATTTTGTACATTAGTGACTAGTGAGACATTTATCAGTGGGGTGGAGTTTTTACCCAGCCAGTGAAGTAATGAGGATTTTGACTTCAGTGTTTATTAGCAGTGTACGAGTCCTTGAAAATTTCAATTACACTGCGGTCATCATACACATTATACACAGTGTGGACGTTTAAGTGATAAGACGGACATACAGGCACAATACAGTACCGTTATCGCGTGTTGTGATAATACTTACATAGTGTACTAGTACTGTTATCACGTCTTGTTTCGCGTGATATTGTGTGTGGTGGTCCTGTACCCGCCTCTGATATACGTCCTTCCTGCACGGACATCCCTACCACCACTATTTACCAAGGACGTAAGGATCATCTTCCTCCAGCAGCTGCCAACACTCAACGTGGCAGGTAAGTTTGTTTACATACATGTTACAACTGCCTTACCAGCATATCTAACGACCAATCAGCACGAGTTACTGTCACCTCAACCATTTTCTTCTTTTAATGTGTTTGATCATCGCTGTCAAGGCCCGTGTCGTGATAGTGTTTGCCTCGGTGTCTCTCTTATCACTTTCTGCTGTACTGACCATTTTACACCCGGGTGAGAAAACACATTTTTTTAATGAATTAAAATCGTTTTTATCCCACCACTCGCTTTACCACCCACGAGAGACTAAGCGGCATGCAGAGGGTAAGGTATGCGGGGACAGACAGACAGAAAACGGAGAGAGGGACGAGGAGGATAATATTAAGTAATGATACCGGGAATGTGCAGCCAGAGTGGTATCATGGGAGGTTAACAGTGAGCGTGGTCACGAAGGACGAGCCATTAAGGGAGAATATAACACGCTTGGTCCTGGTCCAGACTCCAGGGTACAGTGTGGGGCCGTGACGCTGTCCTTATGTGAGCTGCAAGGCATTACTAGGTTATGACGCTGCCTTAATACATGATAATGAACCGGGTTGTGGGAGTGTTGCATCTCACCTAAACTAATCTAACTGGATATTAAGATGAAAAATTATAGGTTAGCTTTAGAATAATTTGAGTATAGATATTGTCTTCTGAGATTTTCTGATGAGATTTTCCACAGTGGGGGAGGGGGGAGGTGCAACTGTGGCCTAGGCAGGACAGGTGGTGCTGTGAAGAGTGCAGGCATGATGAGGATTCCCATGCGTGAAGGAGATATTCTTGTGGTTTTAAAAATAGTATTATCTGGTCGGTGACAAATAACCGATATTAACATCCTGTGGGAATAGTTATAATTATATACGTTAATGCAGTCGTTTTGTTTTGATTGTGTTTTATAAAGTCGCTTCTTATGAGTCGTAATATTTACATTAACATTCGATTATCATGTACGTGTGGGCAGTAGTCGGTTCAGGATTTTATTTAGAGCTTTATAATTACGTCTTCATGTAGCAGTTTGTTTTTATTACTGGTATTACTAATATCGTAGTAATAATGCTAATATGGTCACTAGGCATCCCACACTGTGCTGCGGGATTGGGCGTGGTCTGAGAGTGGCTTCCTCCAGTGCTCAGGTCCTCTCATATCTGCATTACACTCCGGGCGGCTCGTACGCATAAAGTTGAAGGCACGACTTGAGGTGGTCCGTGGGGGTGTTAGCCCAGGTATCTGGGAGTATTGGTTTCGGGAATTGTTTAATTAAAGGAGTTATGTTTTCGTCCTTGGATATTTTTTTCCCCAAAGGATATGGCGAGGTGTGTAGTGTTGGTCACTGAATATTTTAACCACAATTTATTTTTTTATTAATTTTGATAAGTGAAGCTACGAACTAGGATGAGTTTGGGCTGAAATTTCTTATTTTGGTCTAAGTGGTATAATATTGTTCATTGTTTTGAGTACTTGTGATAATTTTGCAGTATGTAGTAAATATTTCGTACAGTAATAATTCATGCTAAAGCAAAAGAGGGATATTGACAATCATTATAAATAATAAAATTAGCAGAAGCCCTTTGGCGGTACCCGGGTGTATGTACTCTGAAACATTCGGGGAAGAATGACACCCATGAAAAAATAGAAAAATCATTACAACTCGCATAAGTGGTAGTGAGGGTACAAGTCTTTTATAAGGATATGGAATTACGACTCCGGCGAAATCCGGGATTGTATCTTTGATGTACCGAGTATCAGGTTTGGTCAAGTGTTAAACTGGAATGTGTTTTAAGTAGTGAGTATGTTAGCCTCTCATGGCGCTGGTTGTATTAGACGTTGATCTCTTGTGACTGTCTATGTAGTTTTTACACTTGGAGAATCCGCTGTAAAATTTAGTGAAGGAGTTAGGGCGAGGTGGTGGGCAACTTGTGTGGGCGAGTGTAGTCTATTGGATAATAAGTACTGTGTATTGTCAGTTCTACAGTGGACGGTGTTCGGGGTAATGATCCACTTTGTAACGGGGTATGTGCGTGTAACATGCAAGACGCGGGCTATAGTGTGAGGCAGGGGTGGTGTGTGGCCTGTTGCTGTGAGAATGTCAGAGGTAGAGAGGAACTTTGCAAGATACCGAGAGTGTTACAGTACCGTGTGTGTGTGTCCTGGGAGACAAGTAATTACAAGTCTACTACCATTACATTCAGTAGTCTAAGCAGACAATGAATAAATATAATGGATTTAGATGATTTTATCGTAGAATTTTAGTAAAATACATCAGTGTTGAGGTCGCTGTGTTTGGATAGAAACCATCGCGTGATAACGGGGACTGCAGTGCGATGTAATATCCAAAATGACATGTACAGGTCTTAACAAATATTCAAAATGTTGCTGCAAATGTTTGACACTTGGACGTGTGAAGGTCGCTGGCTGAAATGTTTGAAGAAGTTGTACTTGTCACTGTCAGGGCGATAATTTCAAAATTCATCAGATTTTTACGAAAATTCGCCCTGATGCGCACATGGGAACGATCACGTCAACCTAATATGAACTTGGTGGATACCGGTATAATCACTACTAATTTAACCTACCCTAACCGAATTTAACATAAAAAACAAATAAGTAAATTTATTTAAAAGACCGTGTTAAAGGAAATGGTGTAAGTTGTACCAAATAGGCATTGATTCTTATATAGTTACAACAACAGTAATAATAAGGTTATCGTTAAGTATAAATATAATCTAATGCATTCAAGTGTTGTCGAACAGTGACCCCTAAAGTGTATGACGTCATCACGCCTCAGACGAACAAGGCGGAAACGTCTTGTATTGTTGCAGACTTATGTTGTTATAGTAGTGTCTGTTATGTTATTCCCGCATAATAATGTTAGTAACTTTTCCTCTTTGTATATTATTTATTTTTAGTCGTTTTCATTATTGTTATTGCTGTTATCACCGCTGGGAATTAAAGGCAGGAACACACACACACACACACACACAGTCCATCACTCATAAATTATAATGACCTCCGCGGAAACACTGACCACAGATTTGCTTTATACATTAATTAAAATAACACACACACGGCAGCTATGGTAAACAAAGTTATTTTGGCGAGAGTCTTTTACGCCCTCCACTTTATACAACACCTCGTAAAAACTTATTTTTTGTTTTTATGGTTGATTAAAGTTTAGTCAAGCTTGGTTGTGTAGTCTCAAGCAGTACTAGGCAACCCTCCCTACCCCCTCCTCCCCCTTCCCTCCCTCCCTCTTCCCTCCCCCCTTCCATCCCTCCTCCCCTTCCCTCCCTCCCCCCTTCCCTCCTTCTTTCCCTCTCCCCTTTCCTTCCCTCCCTTCCCCTTCCCTCCCTTCCCTCCCCCTCCCCTCCCCCTCCCCCTCCCCCTCCCTCCCCAAATTAAAGATTTCAAATTACAGTTTTTGTCCCCCCCCCTCCCTCTGTTATCAGTTTGTCATTAACGTTTATTTTTGTTGTTGTTATAGTTCGTATATAAACAGACTAATTTCTTTGTCATTTGGCAATTTTTACTTCCATTAATTGTATTTTGTAAAACTAAATTAATTTACCACTCGGCAATTACGTGTTTTTTGTATAATTTAATAATGCCTTCCTTGTGGCTGTATTTATTCGTATTTTTTCTGTTGTATTTCGTGTAGCAAACTAGAATAATTTCTTTATCAAACGGCAACATTTAATTAATTAATTATTCATGACACAGAAGGGAATTTTTTTTATTAATTTCAATAATGTAGTAGCAGTCTGGGGGGGGGGGGGGGGGTACCGCGAGTGTGTATGGAAATTGTGTTGTTGTGAGTCAGGTGGCGAGTTTATTATTGTGATGGTCTAACTATAACCTATTGTTGTTGTTGTAGTTTTTTTGTCATAGATTAAATATCTGATAACATGTTGTAGATTTTGGTTATGCCTGTAGTTTTAGTTTTATTTACAATCGTTGCGATGGATTTTTTTAAACCTAACCTTTTACAACTCTTACAGTATATTTTTCTATTCTTTTTTTTTTTTACATTTAATTTCAGATTCTCGTGAAAAGTTTATTTGTGATTTATTCCTTTTTTTTTTTAAGGGAGTAAATTAATAAAATTATCAATTGTTTTTGCTTGGGGTCAAATACTGCCTGACTTCTCCCATGTCCGGCACTAGGGAGAAGAAAAAAAATGGACTTCGGTGAAAAATTACCCCAAAACAATTATGAAGACCGAAATGGATTTAAACTAACAATGAATAGGAGAGTAGGATCAATTGACTCTACTATTGTATTTAGAAGTTTGAAGGTAGTACTTAAATCCTGGGCTGTAGCAGACAAGAACGACAGGTAAAATTGAGTGTTTGGGCGACGACCTTTAGTATTGACAAAGAACAACAAAAAACAATAGCATTTAGATCACTGTCGAATTCCGTGATGAGAGCAGTAAAGGACAAAAACACGAATGAAAATCTTTTATTATATACAAACATATTTACTGTATATGTGGTAGTGGAGGATAGTGTCACCTGATGATTAGACACCCCAGATTATTTCACCAATGTAATTGTCCCAGTACATAGATTTCACACACGCGCAACTGACTAACCTTGTAGCCGTTTCCGGTCACCTGAGCTTGACTCATGACAGGTGACTCAGCTACAATCAATAAAATGTTTATCGGTTAAGTTTGCAAAACCCAAAAGGTCTTTTCTCCACAGATTTATAAAAATAGTCTCTGCACAGGAAACAAGCATATCACTGTAATTAACACCGTAAGCTGTGAGTGTTAGGGAATAGACGGTAAGCTTATCTGGGATGGCTCGTGAGTCACGTCTATGCTCTGTGAGGGTTGAGTGATAACTGGCCAGGAGTGACATATCTAATTGCTTAGTCCAGCATCTTAGAGACACGACTTGTCAGTGAAAAAATACTGATCGCATGTTCATTACGGGGGTGATGGAATTATATAAAACTGATGTATTAATCCATATTTATATAAATACTACTGTCTATTAGACAGGGGCTAATACATTGCTCGGTCACCACCTTCCGAGCTCCATGAGGAATAACTAACCTCACAGAAAAACCCTATACATATACCTACCCATGTTACATACATGTGTGTGTAGACACTAACTGGAGAAGCTGCAACCTGGAGTTGAGCAGCTACTGAAGCTCTAGTCTGCTGTGCCTTATGGAAGAGTATAATATGTACATTGTACAATGGCAAACTGGGAAGATACTCAACTCTCATGAGAGGAGGACATCTGACATAAAAGTTTATCATAGTTAAGCTCCATCCTTCCTTTCCCAGTTATCGCTTAACCCTCGCTAGAGCAGGACGTTGATCCAAAAGCTTATCCCAGTTAAGCTCAATCCTTAACTAACACTCACAGCTTAGTGTTAACTACAGTGTTATCCTTATTGACTGTGCATATTTTCATAAGTAAATGGTGAAAGGACCATTTGGGTTTTGCAAACTTAACCCATAAACTGGACCATTCACAACGGGTTACCAGGTGTCAGGTCAGTGGCCACATCACAGACACACACAATCATTTAAGAACTGGATCGTTGCAGTGTAATTTGTTTATCATTGTTTACAGTGGCGGCAATGTGAGGGCAAACCGTGTAATAAATATAATTGTGTAAGCGGAGACAAAAAGGGTTCGTTCATAGTTGTTTACAGTCTCTCTCTCTCTCTCTCTCTCCTTGGGGTGCCATGGCTGAGTGGATACAACCCTCCACTCATGTCTTAAGGGTTTAAGCCCGGGACCTACCTGGCTGTTAGTAGGTATAGGCCTATTTTTACTTAACTTTAGCTTTAAGGAAGTGAAGAAGGTAGAGTGCTGTGTCGATCATCCTTGTGTACCGAAAGACTTTGGTTTGGTCTGGTCAGGTTAGGTTCGGTCAGGTTTTGTTTGGTTAAATTTTGTTAGGCTGGGTTATGTTAAGTTGGGTTATGTTAAGTTGGGTTTGATTGGGTTAGGTTAAGTTACGCTTTGTTAGGTTGGATAAAGCTAAGTTGGGTTGGTTAGGTTGGGTTAGTTAGGTTAAATTTGGTTAAGTTAGATTACATATTGTATCCAACATTCACAGTGTCTGCAGTGTTAAGTTAAACACACACTGTAAAAACAAACCCGCCCCACTATCGAGAAAACAAAAAGTATTGCAGTATTTCCAGTGTCATTTATGTGAAGCCAAACAGTGAAAATAACCACCACCACATTCTAAGCAACAAAAGTTAGTCACTGTTTGTGTCTTGATTGAATGTTAAAAAAAAATCGTGATAAAAATGTAATTGTCAAGTCGGAAAACAGTGGTACAAATTACAAGACAGGTGTGCTATTCTTTGTGTCAATTCACGCCACAGGTAAATGGTTCGTTATTCACACGTAATACACTTTCCTGCTACAACAAATTAACTTTTTTTTTTTAGTTTCCTCGATAACGGTGGCCTTATACGTGACCGTTAAGTTGAATTGAACGTAATTTTTGGCCGTAATAAAAGTCTAGACAGTTATATCAGTATTGTGGAATTAGACACATTTACGTCATCATCTCCTGTTAGTTTATACCTACCTAGGCTAGTGATGGTGTGTGTGTGTGTGTGGGTGGGGGGGGGGGGTGGGGGGGGGGGGGGGGAATTAATGACCTCCCTCCACCTGCCGACAACACGCCCTCGCCCTCCCGCAACACGCCCTCGCCCTCCCGCAACACGCCCTCGCCCTCCCGCAACACGCCCTCGCCCTCCCCCAACACGCCCTCGCCCTCCCCCAACACGCCCTCGCCCTCCCCCAACACCGCCCTCGCCCTCCCCCAACACCTCCTCGCCCTCCCCCAACACCCCCTCGCCCTCCCCCAACACCCCCTCGCCCTCCCCCAACACGCCCTCGCCCTCCCGCAACACGCCCTCGCCCTCCCGCAACACGCCCTCGCCCTCCCCCAACACCCCCTCGCCCTCCCCCAACACGCCCTCGCCCTCCCCCAACACCCCCTCGCCCTCCCCCAACACCCCCCTCGCCCTCCAGCAACACGTCCCCCTCCAACACTCCTTCCCCCAACACTCCTTCCCTCAGCACTCCTTCCCCCAACACCCCCTCGCCCTCCCCCAACACCCCCTCGCCCTCCCCCAACACGCCCTCGCCCTCCCCCAACACCCCCTCCCCCTCCCCCAGCACCCCCTCGCCCTCCCCCAGCACCCCCTCCCCTCCCCCACACCCCTAGCCCTCCCCCATCACCCCCTCGCCCTCCCCATGACCCCCTCGCCCTCCCCCATCACCCCCTCGCCCTCCCCCAACACCCCCTCGCCCTCCCCCAACACCCCCTCGCCCTCCCCCAACACCCCCTCGCCCTCCCCCAGCACCCCCTCGCCCTCCCCCAACACCCCCGCGCCCTCCCCCAACACCCCCGCGCCCTCCCCCAGCACCCCCTCGCCCTCCCCCAGCACCCCCTCGTCTCCCCCAGCACCCCCTCGCCCTCCCCCAACACCCCCTCGCCCTCCTCCAACACCCCCTCGTCCTCCTCCAACACCCCCTCGCCCTCCTCCAACACCCCCTCGCCCTCCTCCAACACCCCCTCGCCCTCCCCCAACACGCCCTCGCCCTCCCCCAACACGCCCTCGCCCTCCCCCAACACCCCCTCGCCCTCCCCCAACACCCCCTCGCCCTCCCCCAACACCCCCTCGCCTCCCCCAACAACCCTCGCCCTCCCGCCCCCCTCCCCTCCCGCAACACGCCTCCTCGCCCTCCCGCACACGCCCTCCCCTCCCCCCACACCCCCTCCCCCTCCCCCAACACCCCTCCCCCTCCCCAACACCCCCTCGCCCTCCCCCACACCCCCTCGCCCTCCCCCACCCCCCTCGTCCCTCCAGCACACGCTCCCCCCCTCCAACACTCCTTCCCCCACACTCCTTCCCTCAGCACTCCTTCCCCACACCCCCCCCTCCCCCAACACCCCCTCGCCCTCCCCCAACACGCCCTCCCCCTCCCCCACACGCCCTCCCCTCCCCCAGCACCCCTCGCCCTCCCCCAGCACCTCCTCCCCCTCCCCCCCGCACCCCCTCGCCCTCCCCCAGCACCCCCTCGCCCCTCCCCACACCCCCCCCCTCCCCAACACCTCCTCCCCCCCCCCAACACCCCCGCGCCCTCCCCCAACACCCCCCGCCCCTCCCCCAACACCCCCGCCCCTCCCCCAACACCCCCCGCCCTCCCCCAACACCCCCGCCCCTCCCCCAACACCCCCCGCCCCTCCCCCACACCCCCTCGCCCTCCCCCACACCCCCCCCTCCCCCGCACCCCCGCCTCCCCCAGCACCCCCTCGCCCTCCCCCAACACCCCCTCGCCCTCCTCCACCCCCCTCGCCCTCCTCCAACACCCCCGCCCTCCCCAACCCCCCTCGCCCTCCCCAACACCCCCTCGCCCTCCCCCACACCCCCTCGCCCTCCCCCACCCCCTCGCCCTCCCCCGCCCCCCTCGCCCTCCCCCACCCCCTCGCCCTCCTCCCCCCCCCCCCTCCCCAACACCCCTCGCCCTCCCCCAACCCCCCTCGCCCTCCCCAACACCCCCTCGCCCTCCCCCACACCCTCGCCCTCCCGCAACAACGCCTCCCCCCCCTCCCGAACACTCCTCCCCCCCCCCTCCCGAACACGCCTCCCCCCCCCCTCCCGAACACTCCTCCCCCCCCCTCCCGAACACTCCTCCCCCCCCCTCCCCCGAACACTCCTCCCCCCCCCTCCCGAACACTCCTCCCCCCCCCTCCCGAACACTCCTCCCCCCCCTCCCGAACACTCCTCCCCCCCCTCCCGAACACTCCTCCCCCCCCCTCCCGAACACTCCTCCCCCCCCCTCCCGACACTCCTCCCCCCCCCTCCCGAACACTCCTCCCCCCCCCTCCCGAACACTCCTCCCCCCCCTCCCGAACACTTCCTCCCCCCCCTCCCGAACACTCCTCCCCCCGCCTCCCGAACACTCCTCCCCCCCCCTCCCGAACACTCCTCCCCCCCCCTCCCGAACACTCCTCCCCCCCCCCTCCCGAACACTCCTCCCCCCCCTCCCGAACACTCCTCCCCCCCCCTCCCGAACACTCCTCCCCCCCCTCCCGAACACTCCTCCCCCCCCCTCCCGAACACTCCTCCCCCCCCCTCCCGAACACTCCTCCCCCCCCTCCCGAACACTCCTCCCCCCCCTCCCGAACACTCCTCCCCCCCCCCCTCCCGAACACTCCTCCCCCCCCCTCCCGAACACTCCTCCCCCCCCCTCCCGAACACTCCTCCCCCCCCCTCCCGAACACTCCTCCCCCCCCTCCCGAACACTCCTCCCCCCCCCTCCCGAACACTCCTCCCCCCCCTCCCGAACACGCCTGCCCCCCCCTCCCGAACCCACGCCCCCCCCCCGCCCCTAACACGCCTCCCCCCCCTCCCGAACCCTCCTCCCCCCCTCCCGAACACTCCTCCCCCCCCCTCCCGAACACTCCTCCCCCCCCTCCCGAACACGCCTCCCCCCCCTCCAGAACACTCCTCCCCCCCTCCCGAACACTCCTCCCCCCCCTCCCGAACACTCCTCCCCCCCCCTCCCGAACACTCCTCCCCCCCCTCCCGAACACTCCTCCCCCCCCCCTCCCGAACACTCCTCCCCCCCCTCCCGAACACTCCTCCCCCCCCCTCCCGAACACTCCTCCCCCCCCCTCCCGAACACTCCTCCCCCCCCCTCCCGAACACTCCTCCCCCCCCCTCCCGAACACTCCTCCCCCCCCCTCCCGAACACTCCTCCCCCCCCTCCCGAACACTCCTCCCCCCCCTCCCGAACACTCCTCCCCCCCCTCCCGAACACTCCTCCCCCCCCTCCCGAACACTCCTCCCCCCCCTCCCGAACACTCCTCCCCCCCCTCCCGAACACTCCTCCCCCCTCCCCACCCTCCCCCCCTCCCGAACACTCCTCCCCCCCCTCCCGAACACGCCTCCCCCCTCTCCCGATCACTCCCCCCCCTCCCGAACACGCCTCCCCCCCTCCCGAACACTCCTCCCCCCTCCGAACACTCCTCCCCCCCCCTCCCGAACACTCCCCCCCCCCCTCCAACCAGTATCAACAGGCGAGGTCTTATCTCTAACACAACTTGTACCACTTAATGATGCACGATCACTCTAACAAGCACGTGGCTCTAGTTAGCGGACAGGTAATTGTTTTATCGTGAATTTTAAGGCGGTCATATCACGCACCTGTTGAGGCGTCTTCCGAATTATTGTGTCTAATTTACCTGTCGATGATGACCCCAGTTTGTATGTTGGTAATGACCTTGTTAGTTTATATTGATCTGTTGTTGTGTGTGTGTGTGTGTGCAGTTTGTTTTTATTGTGGTTTGTTTGTGTACTGGTGTATGTGTTGTGGATTGATCTATAGTTTGTATGTTTGTCTGTATGTTTGTAATAACCTGGTTTGTTCGTGTCTGTAATGACCTGATTTGTTTGTGTGCCTGTAATGACCTGATTTGTTTGTGTGCCTGTAATGACTTGAGGTGTATGTATTGATCTGGTTTTGTTTGTATGTTTAGTGACCTGGTATTTGTAGTGACTCAGTAGACACACTTGTTGAGTGCTGGAGGAAGTTGTTCTTGTGTAAAAAATGATTCCTATATGTCCGTCAGAGGCAGTGTGGATGTAGCGTACTGAATATTTAGCCTCCGGTGTACAAGGTGGTATAGTATGACCCGTCACTGCACTTGGCATCTCTCACTTCACCAACTGCATTCTTAGGTATCCATTCAGACTAGAGATGCCCCAGGCGCAAACCAGTGACTTTTAGGGTATGAGGCGAATCTTGTATCCACTCGGCCACCGCACTCCATGTTGTCATACGGTCAGCCCTTTGATGAGCAGCTTACATAGGTCTACCTGAGGAAATTTCCCATAAAGTTATAATAAAGTAGTTCGCTTCACGTTAAATTACATATTAATGGAGGATTCTGCACACGAGGATATAATGATGTCAACACTTCTTACTGGTCACTGGGTGGTGCCTGGTCACCCTAGTGTCCACCCAGCAGTGAATGGGTACCTACAGCCTTATACAGCCTTAACAACATCAACCTAGAAAGGTTGACTTGTGAAAGAGACTTAGGGGTACTTGCAAGCCCGGACCTACGGGAATGGGACAACTGGCCGCCGCCATCTGGCCGCAGCCGACTGGGGGTAAACTGCAAACGCCTAATTTTGCGCTCTCAAGGCAGGTTAGGTTAGGTTAGGTTAGGTACTTCATGGGCTGCGGCCAGATGGCGGCGGCCAGTTGTCCTAGACCCCGGACCTACGGCCTAGAAAACAGTGCGTTAATGTTCGAAATAAGGCAAACAGAGTATTGGGTTTTATATCTAGAAGTATGAGTAATAAGAGTGCAGAGGTCTTATTGCAACTATATCTTGCGTTAGTCAGGCCGCACCTCGATTATGCGGTTCAGTTCTGGTGCCCTTATTATAGAATGGAAATCCATTCACTAGAGTCGGTGCAGCGAAGAATGACGAAAATGATTCCGGGACTTAGAAACGTTCCATATCAAGATAGGTTAAAGAAACTTAACTTGCATTCCCTAGAAAGACGAAAAGTGCGGGGAGATATGTTAGAAGTATTTAAGTGGGTGAAAGGAATCAATAAAGGGGATATAGGTAAAGTTCTTATAATATCCAAGCAGAATAGACTCGTAGCAACTGATTCAAGTTGGATAAGTTTAGGTTTAGGAGGGAGATAGGAAGGAACTGGTTCACAAATAGGGTGGTGGACGAGTGGAACAAGCTTAGCAACTTTGTAGTAAGTGCTGGAACGCTGGAAAGTTTTAAAAGGAGGCAAGATTGATTCATGGAAGATAGACCGTGGTAGTAACTCTCGACAGGAGCTGCCATGCACAGGCCAACCGGCCTATTGCAGACTCCTTGTTTTCTTATGTTCTTATGTTCTAAGTATGCACTGAAATAGGGGAGAGTGAAGGCGGTGGAGCAAAGTATATATACCGCCCCAGTGTTAATGATTCGTTGTACAGTATATATACCTAAGGATTGGTATTTAGCTTGTCCTGTATCCCTACCGCCCATAGGACTGCTAGGACTATAGGACTCAAGGACTATAGGACCTCTTTCACAGATACAGGAATGATATATACCTCGGGAAAGACATGCCTCTTACCGTGAAAAAGTTTGTTGTCGTTGTGTTAAAGTGCCACTAGCATTTAGTTTCTGGACAAGATTCAGGTTTTTAGAAGCAAGTTGACTCTACTATCAGAAGCTTATGGTGATGTGGTGTAACTTGTGAGTCACCCGTGTTAATATTCTTCATAAAAGACTAAGTGAATATGTCTGGCTGCCAGTTGGTTATTGGGCGGTGTAAAATATCCAGGTAACAAGACTCACTACTCACTGTACACTGGCCCTCCATAGTGTTTGTCATGGCGCGGCAGTCCCGGTCAGGTCAGGTTAGGTTAGGTTAGGTTGTTAGGTTAGGTAATCAATGGATGGAAAAATGAACGTGTTGTATCTCTCACCCAGAGTTAATAGTTCTGAAGACATACCTGGACGAGTCATTTATTATTCACACCTGCCTGTTGTTATGATGTTCAGTATGTCGTCATTGTATTTACTGTATAGCTGCCAGTTCTCCGTCACTTTTTTACTTCTGTACAATAATAAATGATAATTGGATAATGTTAAGAGACAAAATACCAGATACAGGTAATTTTGGCGGTATATTCGTTCATAGTTTCAGGTATTCTCCTCGTAAATGACCTCTTAAGTTCCTTAGTAACTGTTAACTCATATACCGGTATATAGCATCACTACCGGTATATTTCCAACACTTCTACTAGTTCAGTCTGTCTACCAGTTTACAGTCTGTCTACCAGTTTACTGTCTGTCTACCAGTTTACAGTCTGTCTACCAGTTTGCAGTGTCTACCAGTTTACAGTCTGTCTACCAGTTCACAGTCTGTCTACCAGTTTACAGTCTGTCTACCAGTTTACAGTCAGTGCCAACTTCATCATCAAATACTGTACCCAGATATATCAACCTCATAACTCTTGATTCACTCTCGGTTGTCTTATAAAATATCCAACTTTAAAGGTTCTTTCATTTGATTTACACGTTCGTAAAAAAAAAAAAGTGAGGAAGGTTGGGTCGTTCTCATATATGTTCCTGGACAATTTGCGCACCACTTGTTAGGTTGGTGGTTCCTACTGGCGTTGAATAGCACCGTCTTGTCCCGGGCTGTCAGGTTCTGCTTCACACCGTTGTCGTTTATGGTCACTTGATGGGGTTTCCCGACTTTAATGCGTTTAATATGTTTTTTTTTAATGCCTCCATTGTGTAGTTCTGGGAAAGAGGAGGAATTTTTTTATGCATAGTCTCCGTGATGTGTGTTTGTATTGTGCCCTCACCTTGATTGTTTTGTTTACATTGTGCTCTTACCTTGTTTGTCTTGTTTACATTATGCCTTCACCTTGATTGTTTTGTTTACAGTATGCTCTTACCTTCTTGCTTACACTGTGCCCTTTACCGTGTTGTTTATGTTTTGTATACACTATGCCTTCTGCTTCTTGTTTGTCTTGTTTGCATTATGGCCTCACCTTTCTTGTCTTGTTTACACTATGCTCTCACCTGGTTTGTCTTGTTTGCACTATGCTCTTCTTGTTTATTATACCTCTTGAGTTTCATGTTTATCAGATGATGTTGCTCTTGTTTACATGGCACCCCACATTTTCTTGTTCATGATCATATATTGTTTGCTTTGTTTACCCTCTAGTTTACCATCACCTGTTGTTTGCCTTGTTTACCCCCTAGTTACCATCACCTGTTGTTTGCCTTGTTTACCGTCTAGTTTACCATCGCGTTTGTTTGTTTTGTTTACCCTTGTTTATAATCAATTAAGGGCCACTATGACTCAAGCATCCCTCTGTTAGTTATCAAGGAAGCTGTTATGTTGCAAGGAGGACTCGTCGTAGGATATTCTCTCGAGACTCCTACAAAGGGTTAGGGTTAATAGCATGTTATATAATGTTGTCTATATCCTGAGATGAGGACCGTGATAATTAACTGACTGTTTAGGAACGTGATAATTAACTGAATGTTTAGGAACGTGATAATTAACCGAGATTATGAACATGATTATTCTTACTAGTTACTGAGGTTAGGAACGTGATAATCCTATTAATTCTTGGGGCTGAGAACGTGAAGGTACTATTAATTGCTGGGCCAAAGAACGTAAGAGCCGTGACATGAGAACGTGACATAAGAACGTGACTTGACTGCGTGACAGGTGGGCGTGACACTAAAGGGTGCTACGAGGCGGAGTTTGAGAACGTGACATGAACGTGTGATGGGAAAACGTGACTTAAGAGTGACATGTATCAGTACTGGATGAAAGAAGAGTTTTGAGTGATGTGGATGAGAGAGAGAGAGAGAGAGAGAGAGAGAGAGAGGTTCAAGTGGTCGCGTTAACAGAAATATCGTCTCATTGTAAACACGGTGATCAGACAATTGGCCAGGGAGGTTAGGTTAGGTTTGGTTAGGTTAGGTTATGTTATGTGTGACATTACGGGCTATATACTGTACACAAGTCTTCCTAAAGGTAATATTTTTCATGCTTGAGGTTTGTTTGCAAGTGGCAATCGGCTCCTCATAACTCAAGCCAAACTGGACCTAACGTAACCTACCTAAACCAAGCTAAACTTAGCCTAACCTAACTAAACCCAACCCAAACCAAACTTAATCCAACCATTCCATCCCAACCCAACCCAACTAAACCCAACCTAAACCCAACCCAACCCAACCCAAACTTAACCTAACATACTCAAGCCTCACCTCACCTCACCCAGGAGGTTTCCCCAAAAGAATAATATCTCGTGATACTGATCTGGCACAGAGGAGCCAACCGAGGCCAAGTCCCACCTCGTAAAGAAAGTCTAGCAGGGGGTAGGAGGGGGGGCGACACCTGCCAACACGGGGCGGGGGCAGTAGGAGAGGCGGGGGCAGTAGGAGGGGAGGGGGGAGGGAGAAAGGAGGTGGAAACGAGAGGTCGTACAGAGCCTCAGTAGTGTCGTTTAGGAGTATTACGTCCAATCTATTTTGCTCGGCCGTGGGAGTTTTAAACCTTTTGATCCATAATTCTTTCTTGGCAATGACGGCCGCTGAAAATTGCTCCACCCACGACACAAATAAAGGAAAATTCTGCCCGCACCCACCTGCCCGCACCTTCCCACCTGCACCCTCCCTCTCGCACCCGTCTGCATCCACCCACCCACCAACCCCTCCCCGTCCGTCCGCCCCCGTCCGCGCCCGTCCGCTCGGCCACGCCCGTCAGCACCCGTCCGCCGTTCCAGTTGTTAAGATGGTGTTTGCTTGGTTATGGTTTTAAGTTCTACCCCTCCCTCCCTCTTCAGCTGCTCAAAGGTTAGAGGTGAAGGGGAAGGGGGGGGGGGGTAAAGGTTGTTTATCGTCTGTCCGTTCCTTCCTTCCTTCCTTCCTTCCTTCCTTTACTTATATATGTCTGTTATTTGGTGATCAGCCTTTGTCCTTCCTTCCTTCCTTCCTTCCTGTTATTTGGTGATCAGCCTTGTTCCCCCACGCCCGTCTTTCATTACTCACACACACACACGCTGAGGACGATCATGGTTAAATATCACATACAGTAATAACACTGATTCCATTTGACCCACTGACCTATTTCCTCAAGGTCGTTTGGGGTCAAATGGTATCGTTAATATCATTTAATCTAATCTAACCTAACCGAAGGACCACGGTGCAAACTCTGGCTCTCGTTTCCATTAGAGTTCAGGGTTCATCTTTTAAAATGGTGACGTTTATAGTGTGTGTGTGTGCGCGCGCGCGCGCGTGTGTGTGTGTGTGTGTGTGTGTGTGTGTGTGTGTGTGTGTGTGTGTGTGTGTGTGTGTGTGTGTGAAGGGCCAATTTAATACACAATAAATTCCACTTTGGTATATGAAAACCAAACTCCAGTGCTAACTAAATTAAAACCCTTATAATATTCCTTTATTTTACCAAGTGCCACGATGGTAACTAACCAAAGTGGCACTGTGCCTGAGTAGAGACTTAAGCTTGACAACGAGTGGAGGACGAAGTCAATGTGGCGTGGTTAAGTTGTGGTATTTGAAGGAGCACCTGTCGTAAATATGACCCGAGTGTGGCGGTAAAGACGAGGCGTTTAATATACATTGTCAGGTGTTTAAGACAAGGGTGATGTGTTTCTCTTGTTGTGGTGCAGACGAGTGCTTTTGTGATGTTTTTTATTGTTATTGTTACTTTGTTTTTACTATTATTATTGTTATTATTTTCATTATTTTTTTCTGTTTGTTATACTCATTGTTGTTAGTATGGTTATTATTATTATTATCATTTATTATTATTATTGTTATTATTATTATTATTATTATTATCATCACTACTACTACTACTACTACTACCGGGTATTATTGATAAGACTACATTGTATTATTTATGTATTAGCTAACATAATTATCACCATCTTGAATAATTTTACTGTTATTATTAAAATTCTTATTATTACCGGTACAATTATATTCAGTTAGCTATATTATGTACTTTTAGGCTCGGCTCAAATACTACGTTATTAAATCCGTGTAATTATAGGCTATAGCTCTTGTGGCCGACGACAGTACACGGTGAGTAAGACCCAATTACTCAGTAGGTGTTCCCCTTCCCCTCCCCTCACTTCCCCCTTTCTGTAATACCCCCTCCTTCCCTTCCCCTACCATCACCTCCCTCCCTCCCTCCCTCCCTCCCTCTCCCCCTCCCTCCCTCTCCCCCTCCCTCCCCCTCCCTCCCAGCCATTACCTTTCTTTCTCTTCACTCCCCATGCTCCCTCTCTCTCTTACCTCCACTCCCCCTCCTCCAGTACCCCCTCCCCTCCCTCTCACCCCCCCCCCTCCCTCCCATGTATTGCGGCCAATTTAGTAAACAATTTTAGATTCTAGATTGGCCAATTACATATTTTTTTAGTGGGCCAATTTCTGGTGGTCATTCTTCTTTATATATTCGGGAAGAGAAGGCGTCAGCACGTCATTAGGGTGTTTTGCCCCCGGCTTGTGCATGTTATTTGACCTTTAAGAAAGATTTAAGAGACTGGTAGCCTTAATAAGGGGGAATAACATGAGGAGAAGGTGGAAGAGGTGAAGGGAGGAGGAGGGGGGAGAGGTGGTGGTGGTGAATGAAGGGAGGAGGTGAAGGAGGAAGAGTAAAAGGAAGAGAAGGAGAAAGGGATAGGAAGAGGAAAGTGATTAACTTAAGACGTGTTAAACGGCACTTAAGTGAACACACACACACACACACACACACACACACACACACACACTTTAATATGTATAAGCTTCATGTACTTAAAAGATACTTAAATACATTGTTGTAGCTACCACACTTATAAATACTTCAGTCCTTTCTTGTTTCTAACAGTCATAACTCTGCATTGTTTATGTATACTGTACAGCTTACAGTATACCTGGACACTGTCATTCTCAGCTGCCAGGAGGTGCGTTATTGTCTAATGATTGGACCTACATTTATCGGTGCGTGAATCGAATGCATCTGTAAACACAACACATTCGTAAACGGCGGAAGTTACTGGGTATTTTTTACTAGTATTTTATTAAGTATGAAGTAACATTAATTATATACGGAGATTCAAAAGCAGTAGAATTTATTAATATATTTTTTTTAGAGCGTAAAATAACATCGACAAAACAACAACGCATTCGTAATAACTATAAAATCCCATTCGTAATACACAACACATTCTTAAACAATGAAGGTATATTTATTGAACTTTTAAACTCTCACATTTTATCACTAAACACATCACACTGCTCTAGGAAACAAAAAGCAAATTCTTGTTCGAAAAAAAGTTAAATCCATAATTATTATATTACTCATATAAGTCTCTTTCCCCGCCTCATCCCCCCCCCCCCACCCCATCTCCTCACCTTACTCCTCATCCCCTCCCCTCACCCCCTCCCCTCACCTTCACCTCCCTCTTCACCCCCTCCCCCCACCTTCACCTCCCTCCTCACCCCCTTCCTCCAGACAAGGGGTTGATGGTAACACTTGTATCTGAATAAATTAAGTGTGGGGTGAGGTTAGGTTAGGTTAAACTAGGTTAGACTATATTCGATTAAATTAGCATTTGGCTAATTAATCATCAGGTGAAATAAGCCGGGGTGTCTAATATTCAGGTGATCCAGGCAACACACCCCCCCCCCCCCCCCACACACACACACTAAAAACTACGACACCACAACGAGACAAGGACACCAATGAGATCAATGCAGTGTGGCGTGGGAAACTGATCTGGTTATGTAGTAAATTGTTAATAATGGTTAAGTCATGAAGTGATGGCGCTTGGTGTGTGTGGGGGGGGAGGGGTTGGTTGTTTGTTTTTGTATGTATGTATGTATGTATGTATGTATGTATGTATATGTATGTGGGGAAAACCAGGTGACACATTACAGGTATCTTTGTTACGTCACAACCTTCGAATATTACCACAAACACCTGAGGTTCACCTGTAATTAAAAGCCACACAAACACACCCTACAGGACATTGCACCACCTCCTCAGCTCTCTTACCTGCACCTTACCTGTAATATTATAAATTACCTAATATCAAAAGAAAGGTAATTGAGTTACTCTTATAACCTTTATAATTAGTACCTGTAATTCACCTTAGAATATAATTATCACCATTTGCATTATATCTTATCAATGGTGAGTCAATTATAGTTTGAAATTATTGAAAAGAAAAATGATTTAATGAATAATATTAATGATATAACTTCCGGGCCTTAAAGAATTGTGTACAGGAAATATCGTCACTTATATACTCAGGCGACCACAACACACACACACACACACACACACACACACGGATATTTCATAATTAACCATGTATATTAGACACAGTTCACCGTGGACGTTCTGGGAGATCCAACTCACACGTTCTTTGTCACTGCTGGTATGTAAGCTTCTGAGAACGTTGGTGAACCTTTGAGAATGTTTGGTGAACCTTTGAGAACGTTTGGTGAACTTTGAGAATGTTGGTGGACCTTTGAGAACGTTTGGTGAACTTTGAGAACGTTTGGTGAACTTTGAGAACGTTTGGTGAACTTTGAGAATGTTTGGTGAACTTGGAGAATGTTGGTGGACCTTTGAGAACGTTTGGTGAACTTTGAGAATGTTTGGTGAACTTTGAGAACATTTGTGAGCTTTTGAGAACGTTGGTTTATGCTATGTTAGATTAGGTTAGGCTAGGTTGGATTAGCGCTAGGGCAGGGTAGTATAAGTTAGGGTTCTGCTATGTTAGGTTAGGTTATCGTTAGGTTAGTTTAAGCTTCAGGTGAAATAAGCTTAGCTGTCAACTCTTTAGGTGATTGTCAAATACCTACAACGGGAGAGGGGGGGGGGGGAGTGATGAATGGAGGTGATTACGCTTGAATACAGGCTAACAACCCTGACCGACTTAATAACACCATCCAACCATTTATGACATGACAGATACCCGTAATGGTGATAACAGATAACTCCAGGTGATAATTAAAGAGGCCAGCATACTCCAGGTGATAATTAAAGAGGCCAGCATACTCCAGGTGATAATTAAAGAGGTCAGCATACTCCAGGTGATAATTAAAGAGGTCAGCATACTCCAGGTGATAATTAAAGAGGCCAGCATAATCCAGGTGATAATTAAAGAGGCCAGCATAATCCAGGTGATAATTAAAGAGGCCAGCATAATCCAGGTGATAATTAAAGAGGCCAGCATAATCCAGGTGATAATTAAAGAGGCCAGCATATTCCAGGTGATAATTAAAGAGGCCAGCATACTCCAGGTGATAATTAAAGACGCCAGCATACTCCAGGTGATAATTTTAATAACCTGTCTTCCTAATTCACTTCCTTATATCACCTGTTGCTTACCTTGACCTCTGTTAATTGGCCAGAATGAACAAAATTAAATTATAAATATACACCTGTGGGTATTTCATCAAGGAATCTGTAATACCAAGTCACCTGTGTGGTAGATTAATTAACAACGACAGAGAAATATACACAAATTTTATTAATATTTTTTTAGTCATATTCAACAGGTGTATTTCTCCCATTTATTTGTTAATTAGTGTCGGTATGAAAGAACAAGTCAAAATGTACGTTGCTTGTGTGTGTATGTGTGGGGGGGGGGGGGGGGGGGGGGGGAGGTAGACTGGTTGAACTTTGATCTCTTGAAAATCTTAAAAAAGAAATCCCCCCCCCCCCCAAAAAAAAAAGCCGTTTAGACGTATGAGACCTAATCACAATCTGTCTATTTGTATCTGTCTGTGTCTATCTATCTGTCTGTCTTCTCTCTCTCTGTCTGTCTGTCTGTCTGTCTGGCGTTACTGGAGAAATACATGTTGGTATTGATCATTTCTACATGTCCACGCCTTCCTCCCCCCTCTCACACCCTGTTCCCTCACTCCCATCCTCTTCCCCCACCCCTTCCTCTCCCCCCTGTCCCCTCTCACACCCTCTTCCCTCACTCCCATCCCTTTCCCCCTCTCCCCCCTGCCCCCTCTCACACCCTGTTCCCTCACTCCCATCCCCCCTCCTCTCTCCCCTGCCCCCTCTCACACCCTGTTCCCTCACTCCCATCCCCTCCTCTCCCCCCTGCCCCCTCTCACACCCTCTTCCCTCACTCCCATCCCCTTCCCCCCCTCCTCTCCCCCCTGCCCCCCCCTCACACCCACTTCCCTCACTCCCATCCCCTTCCCCCCCCTCCCCCCTACCCCCTCTCACACCCTCTTCCCTCACTCCCACCCCCTTCCCCCTACCCCCTCTTTTTTACCTACCAATTAAGGGTGGATGGTTCCGGCTATCACGCACGTACGGACGCATGCAAACACGGACAGGTTATACACGGAGCTGTGGTGTGTGTTTCCCGTATGCTTCCGGGTTGTGTTTTTTTTGTCCGTATTTCGTGTACCGTAAGTGTCTTTTTTCGTGTTTTTGTGCGTATTTTAGGTTCGTGTTTTGTGTGTTTGTCCGTATTTGTTTTTTTTTCGTTTTTTTTTGTCATTCGTGTACGTATTCTGTACTGTCTGGTGTGTTTTTGTCCGTATTTCATGTATAGTACGTGTATGGCTTTACGTTTCATGTTTGATTGTTTGTTTGTTTGCTTGCTTGTTCTTCGTCACATTAGGTAAAGGAATATGGAACTAATGTCTCTGGGGCTGAGACCGATTTTCTCTTTAGTTACCGTAAACACTATAATTATTATTGTTATTATTATTATTAGTAGTAGTAGTATTGTTCTTGCTGTTGTTGTTATTGCTACTGCTGCTGTTATTATTATTTTATGATTTAATTATTATTAGCTTAAGTAATTATCGCTCCATATGAATTAAATCTTTCAAAGATCAAAATTAACTCAGATATCAAAAACTTGACATCCAAAGCAGCCATAATAATAATAAATCCGTGTTACATAAACTCGTTTTTGTTTCTTTATTCCGGGTTACATAAAATAAAACTAGCGCTCTTTCACCAGCGTCGTGTAGCAGCTCCTCGATGACGTAACCCGGCTGGGAATTTTGTATATAAAAATGTTACCTAAACTTATTTATGTATTCTCAGTCCCTTGATATTTACGATGCTAATCTATTTCCCGATAATCTGCTACCGGGTTTTGACTTGAGGAAGTTATAACGTTAATATCCGGGACCCAGATTCTTTTAAAGAGATTCGTACCTTACATATTTTTTTTTTATCCTCTTGACTGACTGAGGAGGAGGAGGAGGATGTAAGAGCTCTACTAAGTGACTCGAGATATGGTGTAAAGATGGCCGCAAAGATGGCCGTCTAGTGTGATCTGAGACTCTACTTTGATTGAGGAATATTTGGTGGATGTATTGAGTTGTTTAGAGGATAAAGATATGATTTGGTGTTCAGTAGTCACCCTAAACATTCTCCCTTATGCCTACAGCCAGCCAATTCGTCATGTACAGAGTGGTATATAAATCACTTTCTACACGCTGTTTCCCCGGTAAGACGATTTCTGCACCACCCTGTTAGCTGGTGATGTAAGGGTTTAAGGTGACGGGGGGGGGGGGGGGGGTGCCAGGTCTTGTTTATGTTAGGGTTATTTTATAATTATTGGGGAATGTTTTAATGGAGTGTAAAGACCTTTGAGATTACAAGTTTCTATAAAGTAAAGGTTTGATAATCTAGTGCCTGAAGCTCGACGTCTGAGAGAGAGAGAGAGAGAGAGAGAGAGAGAGAGAGAGAGATTATATCATGTGAAATATTACTTTAAGATGTGAACGATGTGTTTCATTTTCTCTCGTATTTTTATTTTTATTTTATTTCTAGTTTATTATTGTGAGTTGTGGGATTATTGTTTGTTTTTGTATTTTATGCATGTTGGGGGGTGGCGGCCGAGTGGATACAGTGCTCACTTATCCAATGGGCCATGGTTCACTCCTGACACACCCCACAATCGACCCAGCTGTGATAAGGTACCGAACTCTACGTATGGTGAAGTGTCGGTTGTCGAGTGGTGTACCGGCCATTATGCTTTGTGTAATGGAAGCTTAGTATACCGCGTGTAATGGAAGCTTAGTATACCGCGTGTAATGGAAGCTTAGTATACGGTGCGTTGCCCCATAGTATCCTTTAAGCCTGTAGGACCTATTATGACGTTTTACAGGAATTTGAGCGTGGCATCCTCAGGTACTTAGGTCAACACACACACACAGCAGTGCTAATAGGCCCTTGTTTGAGCCGTGATAATTTAAGACGCCCGCCATAGCTTACAGTGGTCACTCCCTTCCTCCCAGACCTGCAGCTGCCGCAAGTCCTGGAGGTTTAGAGGCACTTGTTGCCGTGTCTTCACTCACGTCACGACCTCTGCTTCTGGTGGCATCTTAGAGGTTGAGGGACTACCGTGTTTTGTCGAACCCTTTTTTGTGTACGTGACTCTCTCTCTCTCTCTCTCTCTCTCTCTCTCTCTCTCTCTCTCTCTCTCTCTTACACACACACACACACACACACACTCGTTTCCCCTTCCTTCCTGGGGCGTGAAAGCAGGCTGGTTCCCTGCCTCCCCTTACCTGTGGATAAAGCACCTGCAAGGGCGTTTCCAGAGGGAGGGGGGCACCTGTGGGTCCTGACCCCCCTTTTCATCAGAAAATTCAATACTTTTTCTTAAATGCAGTATTGTACTCAGGCATTTTGTATTGTAAAAAGTAATTACTATTGGCTTCAGAATGTCTCCTTATGTCAATGTACATAGTTTCAAAATGGCCTCCTAATACCTATGATATTGGTCAGATTTAAAAAAAAAAATCTAGGGGGGGGGGGGGCTTACAGTTCCCCCCCCCTAAAAAATACAGCTGGGTGGGTTCGCGGTGCTCGTCATGTTCCCCCACCCACAACTTCTTGGACCCCGCCCTTTTTATTTTCCTGAATCCGCCCCTGACCTGTTGGACCTGCTCCTCCCTTCCTGCGTCAGTCGTATAAAGTAAACATCAAGTGTCAGGTTTATTCTCACCTTAACAGAAGTACACTAGAAAACAGCTTAAATACACTGGAAAATAGCTTAAATGCACAGGGAAACAGCTTAAATACGCAAGAAAACAGCTTAAATTCACGACTTCATTTTGTTTGCTCAGAATTTCTTTTGATTGTGACCCCAAAACGGTATAGCCACATCCTCCTGACGTCACTTCCTTCAACGTTGTCATTGCGGTAACGCCAGACGGTGTTGATTGCTCATACTGGCGATGTTTCTTAGAACAGAATATTATACATAAATATATCACAAGGCGAGTGCTTGTATCCACTCAGCCACCGCCCTCTTTGAATTAGTACTATAAGGTGTAGTAAACTTCACGAGTTGGTAACAGTGTCTTGGTGGTAATGCCTTAACATAGCTTATAATAAACACCGTAAATCGATCTTCTTTAGTTTCCAGTGAAGGAGAACAAAACGGGGGGGTGGGGAGGTATATTAAATGGTGAACGTCTGTGGTGAACGCTTATGATGAATGCTTGTGTTGAACGTGTGGGGTGAATGCTTGCGTTGAACATATGTGGTGAACGCTTAGGTTGAACGTATGTGATGAATGCATGTAATGAACGATTATGTTGAACATATGTGGTGAAAACTTGTGATGAATGTTTGTGTTGAACGATTATATTGAACGTATGTGGTAAATACTTAAGGTGAACATGTGGTGAACGCTTGTGGTGTAGTGAACTCTGGCGTCCTGTTATTGTCGTGGGGAGGAAATGAACTAATCACTTCCTCTCCTCGGCAGGGTAAGACTTGAGTCACCGCTGGAAACTGCCCCAAGTCATCGTTTTCTTTTACCAACCGTTACCATGGCAGCACTTGATCAATTTTGGCGCGATTCATAGGTAATTCTAATCACGTGGACCTTATTATATGCTGATCAAACCTACCAAGTTTAGTTCACATTCGCAAACCCTTTCTCGAGTTAAATGACAGACAGACAGACAGGACCGAAATCAATATCCAGCCTCGCAGTTTGGGGTAGAATAACAAACTGTCAATGCCACTATAGACAGACTATTTTCCGTCTCTTTATTTGCAGTAAATGGTCGCTGGTAACCCTATTGTATAAGTGTAAAATGATTTCCTTTCTGTTTTATTTCCAATGAATTACATTTTTCCTTTACTGTTTTTGCATTATCAAATATCACTTGTGAATTGAACATG
Organism: Homarus gammarus; assembly: GCA_958450375.1. Lineage (NCBI taxonomy): Eukaryota > Metazoa > Arthropoda > Malacostraca > Decapoda > Nephropidae > Homarus > Homarus gammarus. Next base: position 1,968,047 of record CAUDMG010002508.1, read on the forward strand.
TGACACGTGGGTACATACATCTCTCCTCCCTTGTTAGTATTGTGTTCTGTGCCTGCTATTAACTTTTTTCACATGTGTGTGTGTGGTGATGTATGGGTGTATTGTGTGTGGGGTTGTAGCGCGTGTGTGTGTGTGTGGGGGGGGGGGGGGTTGTAGTTTTGTGTGTGTGTGTGTGTGTTTCAACATGCTTCTAATAATACGCTACGATATTGTGAAATGAAATTACAACTTAAATGGTAGGAACAATAGAATGAGTGCTTGGTGTATCGTGACTTGATGTCGAAACACTGGTCTTTGGGTGAACAATCAGTGCACGCAAAGCTCACCGCGGCATTCCCAACCATTTACAAATTGAATAATTGTATTTGAGCATACAACAGTTTTGTTTCAGTAAAGGCTAACTAGATTTTATCACGAATTATGAACTAATTTTGTATGTAATTGTCTATTAATGTTTTATAGAGTATTATTGTGTTATTATTTTTTTGTAAGCTACGCGCGTGTAAAACGTAATCCCATATCCATACTCTGATTATATATTAATGAATGAATGTATACCTTTTATATATACTGTATAGCTATAAAGGTTAGTAGAGTCAACACGGTAGTCCGCATCTCTATTAAATATTTCCAACTGGTCGCGGAGCAAGAAAAATACAGTGTGAAATGACGACTCTCACGATTTACAAATGTCCCCAGAGAGAGATAGCGGTTAGCCTGTTGACAGTCACGTTGGAGGCTGCGGTGGTGGAACATTTTTAACGATATACGACGTGAACCAATCATTCCTAACCTAACGAGTCTAGCTGTATTCTGTACATGTAAACGAATATACGAGTGAAGATTCCGTTTGCGAGCAATTCAAATGGTGCATTTTTCCGTTTATGATAATAGCATTAGTAAGAACAATTTAATAATGATAATAATAGTAATATTAATGAAAATGCTCATTATAATCATGCTTTACTGTAGATATTATCTTTCAAAACTAACGAATTTCAATCTTTTTTCACGGAACTACTATTTTTGTGCGGAGGTAAACAAAGAATCCACCTCCCCATAAATTTCCTTCCTCCGCCCCTTAAAAAAAAACTCACTAATAACCATAAAATTAATGTCAAAACTCATGACGCGCGAAATTCGTATACTTCCTAAGCCATTAACTACACAGTATGCCTTTCTGATATTAAATTAAAAGAGCTGAAGCATAATGTGAACTGAGGGAAACGAGACCCACAAGTGCCCCTTCGCAGCTCACACGAGACCCGCGCGTGATATTATGCTAAATTGGCCTTTCGGAAGGGAGAGTTAAGAGGCGATATTAAAGACATTTTTACTGCAACCGCCAAAGAGTTAAGGTCAAACACTCCAGCTTTTTCGCTCTCCCACCTCTGAAGAAAGCCCCCCCTGTTGCTTCTCTCTAGGAGTAAGTGGTGTTATTACCTTGGTTGTGTCGTAAGAATAGTTTTTTGTGAATTATTAACTACGTGGTGGTGGTTGTTAGTGATGGCCTCGTGCAAAGCCTTCTGATATCTCTCTCTCTCTCTCTCTCTCTCGCGTGTATTTTTGTGGTTAATTTGTGTTTTTATCGGTATTTTGTGTCGTCTTACCTTGGATAATAACGAGGCCAGTAGCAAGTAATCATTATCAGCATTAATTCTTACTCCTATTGATTTTATCGTCATTATTATTATTGTCATTATTATTAACTATCACCATTCTTATCATCATCATCATAACTCACCATCATTATTCTCACCAGCATCACATAATGACCAACTTTAACTTTCCAACATCCTAGGTCGGCTGGAAGTAGGTGGGAAGGGGGGGGGGGGTGTGGAGGTGTGTATTACGGATGTGCATCGGGGGAGGGGAGGAGTAGGGAGGGGGATGTGCATAGGGGGGGTTGTGTGTAATAAGGAGGGTGATGTGTATAGGGGGAGGTTAAGGAAGGGGTGATGTGTAGTAAGGAGGGAGATGTGTACAAGGGGAGGGGAGGAGTAGGGAGGGGGATGTGTATAGGGGGAGGGGAGGAGTAGGGAGGGGGATGTGTATAGGGGGAGGGGAGGAGTAGGGAAGGGGATGTGTATAGGGGGAAAGAAACTACTACCATTATATACGCCACCATGGGAGCGAGACACTACCATGGGAGAAGTACAATCCCTCAATAAAATAGCCCGGAGGGACCTTGGTCGACCATGTGAGGGAGGGAGCGAGCACTGGCCTAGCGTGGATCAAGAGTACCTGTTTGGATATATTTTTGTCTTGTTTATTTAATTTTGTTTTTAGTTGGGTTTTCTTGTCTATTATTTCGTGTGTTGTTAATTTGTTTGGTCTTTCGTTATTTCTGTTTTTCTCGCGTTTGTGTTTTTGTTTTCAGAACCTCAGGGGAATTAGGCACACAATAATGATCCGAGCGTCATTCCGTCTGAACATTTGTCCTTCCACTCACGATAAACTTTGCTTTCCACTCCATTAACTTTCCGCAGACTCAGTGGATTGATCTTAATTATGATGACAAAGTTTTGTAGCTTTTTTTTTTGCGTAATGTTGTGTTGTCCCCGAGTGTTGTGTACGCACTGTGATCAAATACCCTGTTCCTGCTTGTAGCCTCAACACATTAAATTTCCTGTGTGTGTGTCTGTCTGTCTGTCTTAGGGAGGGCAGAGTAAAAATAAAAATGCTCAGTTCTCGGACAGTCATTTCAAAAGCTTATCGAATGATTTGGCTTTATATTACACGTTATGGCCACACTCCAAGCTTTAAGCGTAACCTCACGACTCGGTGATCTCCCTTTCGATTCGTCTGTCGTGCAGTTCTCAACTACCACAACAAAGAGGTGTAATGAACGAATTGCCTTCCTATTTAAGCTGGCGGTATATACAAGGCTCATCGTTAAAGACTGCCCAGATCTTTAAGATATTACTCGTACCACTTAAAATATGGGGGTTTCTTTTTCGATGACCCGGTAGTTAAGATTAGTATTGTGTTGAACGAAATATTACCTTCTGTTGCTTTCGTCATTTGGGGAACCGTTTATTCTATTAAAAATTATATCCCGTTTGTTTACATTCTGAGACTATGAGACTACATTTTTGCCAAGCTGCTGCAAAAATAATTACAATACTTATGCGATAATAAGGTTTGTAATGGTGTCTCTTGGCATGTAGGGTGATGGTGTCCCTATGATGGTGTTTAAGGAGCGTGACGGTAATAGGGGTTATAGGTTTGAATAGCTAAAATAACAAGACATACGCCCGCCAACATAATAGTCGTCACAGCTGAAAGATGGTTGAGAGTTGTCCCAAACTGTCGTACCGTACAAGTGATGAGACTAGGTAGAAGGGGATTGGATACTATTTAGATGGGTTCAAATACAGTACCATCCTATCTCTCACACCTACGCTCACGCCACACCTACGCTCACGTCACACCTACGCTCACGCCACACCTACGCCCAGCCATGTCAATATTGTTAATAATGTCCATTCTGTATCTGTAGTTTTCTTGCTAAATAAACTGTCTCAATATCAACACCCACGTCATATTCACATCATACCTATAGCCACGTCACGTCCACGTCACACCTACACCCACGTCACACCTACATCCACGTCACACCTACACCCACGTCACACCTACACCCACGTCACACCTACGCCCACGTCACACCTACACCCACGTCACACCTACACCCACGCCACACCCACACCACCTCTTTTCACCAACGCCCGAAGTGACCCTCTCCATTCTTGATCATTCCACCACGCCCTCGCCACGCCCTCATCTATAACGCCCATGAGCGTCCCAACTTTGTTTTCCACGCCCACGACATCCTCCACGCCCACGACATCCTCCACGCCCACGACATCCACCACGCCCACGACATCCACCACGCCCACGACACCCTCCACGCCCACGAAACCTTCCTCCACGCCCACGAAACCTTCCTCCACGCCCATGATACTCTCCTCTACGCCCACGATACCCTACACCCCCACATCCCATTTTCCAACTCTCCTCCACGCCCAAGGCACCCTCCACCTCCACGACATCCACCACGCCCACGACATCCTCCACGCCCACGACATCCTCCACGCCCACGACATCCTCCACGCCCACGACATCCTCCACCCCCACATCCCTTTTTCCAACACGCTCCACTCCCACGACACCCTCCACTCCCACGACACCCTCTACTCCCACGACACACTCCTCCACGCCCACGACACACTCCTCCACACCCACGACACTTCTTCCAACACCCTCCACGCCCACGACACCGCCCTCCACGCCCACGACACCGCCCTCCACGCCCACGACACCGCCCTCCACGCCCACGACACCGCCCCCCACGACACCGCCCTCCACGACACCGCCCTCCACGCCCACGACACCGCCCTCCACGCCCACGACACCGCCCTCCACGCCCACGACACCGCCCTCCACGCCCACGACACCACCCTCCACGCCCACGACACCACCCTCCACGCCCACGACACCACCCTCCACGCCCACGACACCACCCTCCACACCCTTCCACGCGCTGCCAAGCATCATGGGGACCACCTGCTCACCGCTGCACCATAAAGTTATTATAAATTTTAAGTTTTACGGAGGATGGTGTGGCGTTAGTGTGGTGCCCACCTCTAGTACACCACCTGGGTACACTAGTTCGAACCTCGGTGCTTGTATACTCCGGAGACACACACACACACACACACATGGAATTTTCTATCTATCTCTATCTTTTTTGGATTTTGGACTCAGTTTTATTTGCGAGGAAAAAATGTCTCAGGGTATACAGTATGTGTAAAATTTATTGCTCTTGCGACAGTAGGAGGAAATAGAATTAAACCTGACTGTGTACATACCCAGGTTAATCCGAAAAAAAAAATATTTGTGTTTGCGAAGGTGTGTGTGTGTGTGTGTGTGTGTGTGTGTGTGTGTGTGTGTGTGTGTGTGTGTGTGTGTGAAAAATGTTGACATAGGCATTTAGTATTCAATTTTAATTTTTCGTATTTTTTTCCTCACCCTTTGGAAATTTTATATTTTTTGGTGTTATCTTGTATAACCAATTTTTTTTTTTGGGGGGGGGGGAGGAAAATGTAATATACTCAAGGAATTTTATTTAGCATTTTTATGATCAGATTATTTGAGTATTTTTGTCATTTTTCTTTTGAGTCGTAGAAATTTATTACTTTTTTTCGGATTTTGTGTGATAATGTATTTTTTTCTTTCTGTTCGGGAGATTAATGGTTGTGTTCCGGATTTACCCACCGAGATTTATCACGACTTGTGGATTTTCTTTTAGATGGATCGTGTATGTAGGCGGATTTATATTTTTGGTTGTGTGTGTTAGTCGGTGTATGTATCCTTGTGTGTGTGTTATCTGCATGTGTCTTGGTGTGTGTGTGTGTGTGGGGGAGGGGTCCGTGTATGTGTGTTGGTGTGTGTGTGTGTATGTGTGTGTGTTGGTCTGTGTGTGTGTGGGGGGGGTCTGTGTGTGTGTGTCTTAGTGTGCGTATGTGTTGGTCTGTGAATGTGTCTTGGTGTGTGTGTGTGTGTGTAGGGGGGTCTTGTGTGTGTGTGTGTGTAGGGGGTCTTGTGTGTGTGTGTATCTTATGTACGTATGTCTCCATGTGTGTGTGTGTCTCCAAGTTAATATTGTTATTATTATGGTCTCTGTATCTGTGTTCTTCTGTCTAAATAAACTGTTTCAATATCAATTTGCATGTATGTATGTCTCCATGTGTGTGTGTATTGTGTGTGTATGTGTCTCCGTGGGTGTGTGTGTATGTGTGTGTGTGTGTGTTGTGTGTGAGTGTATGTCTCAATGTATGTGTATGCTGTGTGTGTGTCTCCATGTATATGTGTGTTGTGTATGTATGTCTCCATGTATGTGTGTGTTGTGTATGTATGTCTCCATGTATATGTGTGTTGTGTATGTATGTCTCCATGTATGTGTGTGTTGTGTATGTATGTCTCCATGTATATGTGTGTTGTGTATGTATGTCTCCATGTATGTGTGTTGTGTATGTATGTCTCCATGTATATGTGTGTTGTGTATGTATGTCTCCATGTATGTGTGTTGTGTATGTATGTCTCCATGTATGTGTGTTGTGTATGTATGTCTCCATGTATGTGTGTGTGTGTTCATGTTATTTCCTTTGCCTATTTAGATGTATTTCTCAGTACTGGTCTCATTATTGTTCTTCCTTCATCGTTAATTCCCTGATTTATTTAATTAATTATTCAATAAATTATTACGAAAGGGGACACTGCAATACAGGAATGAGGGAGGAGGTGGAGACGAGGTGATAAAGAAGGGAAGATGATGATGGGAGACGATGTTCAAAAGATAGATGGATAGAATTGGTTGAGAAAGTTGATGTAGGGAGAGAGAGAGAGAGAGAGAGAGAGAGAGAGAGAGAGAGTCGCTCCATCACTAGGAGTAATGACCTTTATTACCCAACAGTTCAATCACTTAAAACAACAACAACACCTTTAACAAAACAACAACAACACCTTTACAGCATCATCATCTTCTATCAACACTAACAACAACAATAGCAACAACAACAATAAAATCCACAGCAAAAAATAACAACCACAAAACAACAACAAAATTTATAATAACAACAACAACAACAACAACAACAAGAAGTTCCACAACAATCGTAGTTTAAACAATATCCATAAAAACAACAACAAGGCCTCGCAATAACAACAACAACACCACCTGACGTAACCAAAATAACCTTAGATCGTATCACCAAAAAATGTCCCTTAAAATATCCTAAACCGCTCCTAAAATAAGTAAATAAACAGTAAAAGATAACAAGAAGAAAGATCTCTTAAGAAACATTAATGGGAAAGAGGGAATCGAACCTTGGACCTGAGGTGGACAATGGCCATGGGGTCAGCTTGGGTCATCAGAGGTTAGCTTTTGGTTAGTCTCTGTGGTGGTTAAAGGTTTGTTTTGATCATTTTCCGGGGGAAGTGTGTGTGTGTGTGTGTGTGTGTGTGTGTGTGTGTGTGTGTGTGTGTGAACGCAAGAGTGCACATCCTCCCCCCCCCCCCTCTCCCTTCACACACTATACCGTTCTCCTCCTCCCTTTCCCTCTCTCCTCTGCTCCCTCTCTCCTCTGCTCCCTCTCTCCTCTCCTCCCTCTCTCCTCCACTCCACAGTAAGTGCAGTAAACCGTGTTGGTACCTACAAGTGTCCCTGAGTTCAGAAAAGACGACGACCTTTAACTGCGGTGAATTTTATGTGACTTGTTCATGCAATCGTGTTTGGACATTGTGTTTTATCAGCCTCTGTGTGTGTGTGTGTGTGTGTGTGTGTGTCTGTGTGTGTGTGTGTGTTGCGTATCCAATTACAGTGAGGATTTAACTTGTGCATCTCTAGAAATCCAAGCCTTGTCTTCCTGTTTCAGACTAGGCCTATAGCTATAAATTGTATAGGCCTACTTTAACCACTAAATGTCAAGAATATAGATTTGGGCTCGAACTAATCTATATCCACTGGGAAATACATTGATATATACGTGCTATACATTTCAGGTGATTAACGAGGAAAAAACAAACGTATTTTTTTTGTAATGGGTAACTTAGTGTTTTGTGTCTGTGCGTTGTCTGTGTTTGTTATTGTTTAATTGTGTTGTCTGTGTACTGAGCCAGTGTGAGCTTTGATGGGAATTTTTCTGAGTATCTATCCATCTACCTGCGTCTGTCTGTCTGTCTGTCCGTCCGTCCGTCCGTCCGTCCAAACCATCCCCTTCCCACTCAAGCACCCCTCCCCCTTCCTCCACCCACCTTTCCCCCTCTCACCCACCATCCCCCCACCTACCATCCCCCCACCTCCCCCCACCTACCATCCCCCCACCTACCATCCCCCCCACCTCCCCCCACCTTCCCCCTCCCACCTTCCCCTTCCCACCTCCCCCCTCCCACCTTCCCCTTCCCATCCCCCCTCCCCCCACACTGCCCCCAAGGATAGCTACACATCTTTTAAAAGCTACGAAGAAGACACCAAACATGAAGAGCATTCGTTTTAACTTACCCTGTTGGCTCTCACTGCGGGGTTGGGTGTGGTCTGCCTTCAACCATAAAGAAATTAAAGTCTCAAATCTTTGTTTAAAACTTCCGTGATTGTAATTTTAACTTTTTTAAAAGATGTACGACTTGGGTGTGAGGCGAGTGGACTGAGAAAAGATAAGTGTGGAGGCAGGTGTGGGTGTGGAGGCAGGTGTGGGCGTGGAGGCAGGTGTATGTGAGAGACAAACACACACACACACACACACACACTTTCATCGAGTGTATAAAGTTAACCTCGGGGAACTGACGTACTTCTGTCTTCTCTCAGTAATATCAGGAGATGGATGATGGGATGGATGGATAGATAGACAAGTAGATAGATAGGTAGATAAACAGATGAATGGATAGATAGATAGATAGAACATAAGAACATAAGAAAATAAGGAGTCTGCAATAGGCCGGTTGGCCTGTGCATGGCAGCTCCTGCCGAGAGTTACTACCACTTTCTATCATCCATGAATCTATCTAGCCTCCTTTTGAAACTTTCCAGAGTTCCCGCACTTACTACAAAGTTGCTAAGCTTAATAGATACGTGAATACATAATTTTATACATGCATACATAGATAGATGATTGGATGGATATACATACATACATACATACATACATTCATTGACAGGTAGATGAGGGGATGGATGGATAGATAGATATTGAGTAAAATTGTCCTGCAAATTCACATTGTTTCGGCTTGTGTACAGATAATAAATACCATGAATAATACCATGAATTATACCATGAATAATACCGTGAATTATACCGTGGATAATACCGAGAATAATTGGTAACTTTGGTTCATCTGACATGGGTTCATACCTGTCTTTTAAATACCTGTGTTGCCATACCTATGTTGTCATACCCGTCTTGCCATACCTGTGTTGCCATACCTGTGTTGCCATACCTGTGTTGTCATACCTGTGTTGCCATACCTGTGTTGCCATACCTGTGTTGCCATACCTGTGTTGCCATACCTGTGTTGCCATACCTATGTTGTCATACTTGTATTGTCATACCTGTGTTGTCATACCTGTGTTGCCATACCTGTGTTGCCATACCTGTGTTGTCATACTTGGATTGTCATACCTGTGTTGTCATATGTGTTGTCATACCTGTGTTGTCATACCTGTGTTGTCATACCAATCTTTTCATACCTGTGTTGCCATACCTGTGTTGCCATACCCGTCTTGCCATACCTGTGTTGTCTCCTTAGCTCTCCCTTGTTAATTGTGCCCTTTAAGTGTGTCAGTTGCATTGAGGGAACTCTTTAACTGTGAGTAATTAGTGATTAGAAACCGGGGTTATTGTGTGTATTTTAGGACACACGCACACACACACACACAGCTTCACATAATCCTCCACTGACCACCACAGCACCACAACATCCTCCACCACAGCACCCTCCACCACAGCACCACAACATCCACCTCCACCACAGCACCATCATCCTCCTCCACAGCACCACACCATCCTCATAATCCTCCACTGACCACCACAGCACCACACCATTCTCCACCACATCACCATCATCCTCCTCCACCACAGAACCACAATATCACCCTCCTCCTCCAGAGCACCACACCATTCTCCACCACATCACCATCATCCTCCTCCACCACAGAACCACAATATCACCCTCCTCCTCCAGAGCACCACACCATTCTCCACCACATCACCATCATCCTCCTCCACCACAGAACCACATCATCACCCTCCTCCTCCAGAGCACCACACCATCCTCCACCACATCACCATCATCATCCTCCTCCACCACAGAACCACATCATCACCCTCCTCCTCCACAGCATCACACCATCCTTCACCACAGACCACCACATTATCATCATCCTCCGCCACAGCATCACATCATCACCCTCCTCCTCCAGAGCATCACACCACCCTTCACCACAGACCACCACATTATCATCATCCTTCGCCACAGCATCACCCCCTCCTCCTCCTCCTCCTTCAGACGCGGTGATTACCTCCTGTGGGTCGGTCTGCCAAGGGAGGTACCGTAATTGCCTTTCTGCCTGCCAGGACCCAGCGGAGAGGCATTTGATCTCGACTAAGTTGATTAGCGACGTGGAGGTACCCGCAACACTACCTTACCCGGTCCAATTCGCTTCATTCGCTCGTCAAGTTTGGGTCGTTAGAGTGTTAACGAGTTGCCGGATGAGACATGATTGGTGGTGGTGCTTTTGTGCGAATTGTGTGGTAGCTTTGATGGTTTTGTTGGGGGGGGGGGGGGGGGGGGTGTTGGACGATGGTATTATAAGACCTGTGTGGTATTGACGATAGTTTTGTGGTATTGATTGGTCTTGACGATGGTATTATGGGATCTACGTACCATTTTATCTCCTTATGCCTTCGTATTACTTAAAATGGTTTCAATAATCTTTTAATCTACTTATAATTATATGACAAATTATCATAAGTTGCTGTAATTGCTCTTAACACCGATGACGTCACGCAATATAGACCTACACCTTATGTATGTTTATCTACCAGGTTCCTTTCTCTCCTTCTCTTCCACCTTTCCTCTTTCCTCCCCTTCCTCTGCTTTTTCCCTCTCCCATCCTCTTCTCTTCTGTCCCTTCCCTTCTCTCTTTTTCTCCTTCCTCTCCTCCTCTTCCCTCCTCTTCTTCTCTTCCTCTTCTCTCCCTTTCCCCCCTGTTCTTCTCTCCTCTCCCACCCCCTCTCCCTTCGCTCCTCCCCTCCTTCCCCCCTCCTCTCCTCCTTCCCCCCTCCTCCCCTCCTTCTCCCCTCCTCGTCTCCCTTTCTTCCTACTTCCCCCTCCTATTCTGCCCTCCCTCTTCCCCTCTCCTCTTTTCTCCCCGCCTCCTCCTCTTTTCTTCTCTCTCCTCCTTTCCCTTCTTCTCCCACTCCTCTTCTCCCTTATTTCAACCCTCCTCTCACCCTACTTCTACCCTCCTCCCCCTTCCCTCCTCCCCCTTCTCTCCCTCCTCTTCTCCCCTCCTCTCCCTCCTCTTCTCCCCTCCTCTCCCTCCTCTTCTCCCCTCCTCTCCCTCCTCTTCTCCCCTCCTCTCCCTCCTCTCCTCCCCCTCCTCTCCTCTCCCTCCTCTTCTCCCCTCTTCTCCCCTCCTCTCCCTCCTCTTCTCCCCTCCTCCCCTCCTCTCCCTCCTCTTCTCCCCTCCTCCCCTCCCCTCCTCTCCCTTCCCCATTCCCCTTCCACCAACCTTACCCTCTCCCCGTCGCCTTCCCCCCCCCCTCAAAGGTGTCATATTACCTGGAGGGGGAAGGAAGGAAGGAGGTCAGAGGTCACAGCCATCCATTAGTCTGGGTCGCTGGTACACCTCGATTAAGTGTTTATATATATTTATTACTTTTGTTTAATGAGCGTTGATGGAAGTGATTCAGTGTTATATATTTTAATCATGTTTTGTGGACGTTGGAGATGTAATTGTCGGTACACTTAATTAATTGGGGCTCGTATTTTTTTTTTTTTTACGTGGAATAATTAATTAGGATATATTGATCTGTAGTCTTGGGTGTGAGAGATAGACAGTTGTAGTTATATTGTTTTTGATGTTACTATTTGGTGATTTTCAGTTACTTAATCTAGTTGACTGTGTGATTGTATGTATGTATGTATGTATGTATGTATGTATGTATGTATGTATGTATGTATGTATTGTTACGTGCAATGGAGGATAGAACTACCCTTAACAACCAATTACTAAATGAGTATGCCCCTGCCGGACGTACTGTAAATGAGTATGTATTCTTAATATATATATTTTATAATTTTATATTTTTCCAGACTAGAATTACATTGTTTTGTTTCTATGTATGTGAGTAGTTTATATTCTTAAAGTCGGTAACACGTTATGTCAAGTACCATGTTTGGGCCAGTCAGCAACCCATAAAAGCCGAGGGTTTCAGAGCCGGCTAGGAGTTCAGAGCCGGCTAGGAGTTCAGACCTAAGCTTGGGTAACCTCCGGACCTTTACACTGGTCTGTGTTGTCAGTTGACTTGTGTCTTCGATCGATCGGGTGATGTACTTAAGGTGTTCATTGTTGCGGCTGGCTGGCTGTATTTAGTGTCTTATGTATTCTTGTTCTTGAATCGTGTATTGATTTAGTTGTCAGTGATATTGACAACCTTAAAGGAATCTAGTATGTTCATGTGATTAGCTTTGTCTTTGTTATTAGTGGTAAGCACTTGTAAATATAGTTATACTTTTTATTAAGTTTCTTTACTCCAGTCATCAAGTAATCATTTATTAAAAGGGGTTGCATTCAGTCCATACATTACAGTGTAGTCGGAGTTGTTCTCGTTACAAATTTAAGAACCATATATTGTAATTCTCTTTAAATACCTTCACTTTTTGTTTGTTACGAGCCTTGCCCCTTTGACACGTAACAGTATGTATGTATGTATGGCATTTGATATTATATGAGGAGTTTGTCGGTGGGGAGAGATGAATCCACTTGTTGTCTTACTTTTTATACCTATCGTCTCATCCCTCCAAATATCTCTCACCCCTCCAACTCTCTCTCACCCCTCCAACTGTCTCTCTCACCCCTCCAACTATCTCTCTCACCCCTCCAACTATCTCTCTCACCCCTCCAACTATCTCTCTCACCCCTCCAACTATCTCTCTCACCCCTCCAACTCTCTCTCTCACCCCTCCAACTCTCTCTCTCACCCCTCCAACTCTCTCTCTCACCCCTCCAACTCTCTCTCTCACCCCTCCAACTGTCTCTCTCACCCCTCCAACTGTCTCTCTCACCCCTCCAACTGTCTCTCTCACCCCTCCAACTGTCTCTCTCACCCCTCCAACTGTCTCTCTCACCCCTCCAACTGTCTCTCTTACCCTTCCAACTATCTCTCTCACCCCTCCAACTCTCTCTCACCCCTCCAACTCTCTCTCTCACCCCTCCAACTCTCTCTCTCACCCCTCCAACTCTCTCTCTCACCCCTCCAACTCTCTCTCACCCCTCCAACTCTCTCTCTCACCCCTCCAACTATCTCTCTCACCCCTCCAACTGTCTCTCTCACCCCTCCAACTGTCTCTCTCACCCCTCCAACTATCACCCCTCCAACTGTCTCTCTCACCCCTCCAACTGTCTCTCTCACCCCTCCAACTATCACCCCTCCAACTGTCTCTCTCACCCCTCCAACTGTCTCTCTCACCCCTCCAACTGTCTCTCTCACCCCTCCAACTATCTCTCTCACCCCTCCAACTCTCTCTCTCACCCCTCCAACTCTCTCTCTCACCCCTCCAACTATCTCTCTCACCCCTCCAACTATCTCTCTCACCCCTCCAACTATCTCTCTCACCCCTCCAACTATCTCTCTCACCCCTCCAACTATCTCTCTCACCCCTCCAACTGTCTCTCTCACCCCTCCAACTGTCTCTCTCACCCCTCCAACTGTCTCTCTCACCCCTCCGACTGTCTCTCTCACCCCTCCGACTGTCTCTCTCACCCCTCCGACTGTCTCTCTCACCCCTCCGACTGTCTCTCTCACCCCTCCGACTGTCTCTCTCACCCCTCCGACTGTCTCTCTCACCCCTCCGACTGTCTCTCTCACCCCTCCGACTGTCTCTCTCACCCCTCCGACTACCTCTCTCACCCCTCCGACTACCTCTCTCACCCCTCCGACTACCTCTCTCACCCCTCCAACTACCTCTCTCACCCCTCCAACTACCTCTCTCACCCCTCCAACTCTCTCTCTCACCCCTCCAACTGTCTCTCTCACCCCTCCAACTGTCTCTCTCACCCCTCCAACTGTCTCTCTCACCCCTCCACTCTCTCTCACCCTCCAACTCTCTCTCTCACCCCTCCAACTCTCTCTCTCACCCCTCCAACTCTCTCTCTCACCCCTCCAACTCTCTCTCTCACCCCTCCAACTATCTCTCTCACCCCTCCAACTATCTCTCTCACCCCTCCAACTATCTCTCTCACCCCTCCAACTATCTCTCTCACCCCTCCAACCTTCTCTCTCACCCCTCCAACCATCTCTCTCACCCCTCCAACCATCTCTCTCACCCCTCCAACTATCTCTCTCACCCCTCCAACTATATCTCTCACCCCTCCAACTGTCTCTCTCACCCCTCCAACTGTCTCTCTCACCCCTCCAACTGTCTCTCTCACCCCCCAGCTGTCTCTCTCACCCCCCAGCTGTCTCTCTCACCCCTCCAACTCTCTCTCACCCCTCCAACTCTCTCTCTCTCTCACCCCTCCAACTCTCTCTCTCACCCCTCCAACTCTCTCTCTCTCTCACCCCTCCAACTCTCTCTCTCTCACCCCTCCAACTCTCTCTCTCTCACCCCTCCAACTCTCTCTCTCTCACCCCTCCAATTATCTCTCTCACCGCCTCCAACTGTCTCTCTCACCCCTCCAACTGTCTCTCTCACCCCTCCAACTGTCTCTCTCACCCCTCCAACTGTCTCTCTCACCCCTCCAACTGTCTCTCTCACCCCTCCAGCTGTCTCTCTCACCCCTCCAACTGTCTCTCTCACCCCTCCAACTGTCTCTCTCACCCCTCCAACTGTCTCTCTCACCCCTCCAACTATCTCTCTCACCCCTCCAACTGTCTCTCTCACCCCTCCAACTATCTCTCACCCCTTTGAACCTCCCACACAAAAGCGGCAGGGAAGTAAGTACTTTTAATAGATACGTCGACATAGTTATTGATATTTATTGAGAGTGTACAGCCCCTTTGATGGTGTGTCCAGTGGCCCTCTCCTCGACAACATCCTCAGCAGCTGGAAATATCTCACTCTTGAACAGTATAGGTTAGGTTAGGTTTGGTTAGGTTTGGTTAGGTTAGGTTTGGTTTGGTTTGGTTTGGTATATTCTCCTGGTCTTGAAATCTAAAATACTTGATAATTAATATTTCGGTGCTGTTCTGTTGTTAGTTTATTGTAACTGATGTAAGATTATTCATTTTAGTTTTTATATATTGATTTATTCACGCGAAATTCATACAGAAAAATGTAGTCAAGTCATTTGTTAACGTGATGATAAAGATATTCTCTTGTTTTGTAAAGTTTTGTTTGGGAAAATATTCGATAAAATGTTGTTTATTGCTGTTGTGTTGCTGTGGTTAATGCTGTGGTGGTGCCATAATTAGTGGTTTACGTTCATTATGTCACTACTAAACTAATAATGGCAGGGTATTCATTTCTATCTTATACTTCTATGTACAGAATCATACAAAAACAATGCCCAGATTTTAATTGCTTATATATAAAAATCTGGGCATTATTTTTCGAAGACCTTCTATATAATGTGTGTATCTACCTTACGTTCACCTGGTCTGTCACTAATTAAAGGTTCACTTGTATGGGGACCAGGTGAGTTAAAGGTGATAATTTTACAGGTGTCGTTTGAGTCTAAGCTTCCGGACCTTTAAGTAGAGACACTTAATAAACCGTAATATTTTAGTTAAGTATTGTACTTAAATAGTTCTTCGACTAGTAGTAGATACTTAAAACTTATTACACTTTACGTCAAGTTAACTTCTCATAATTCTGTCAGGGTTAAGTAGAGGGAACTTACAAGACGTTTGAGAGTAGTTATGTGCCTAAGATTTGGGCCCTGGCAGTATTGGAAGCCTTCAGGCCCTAGTAGAAGCCCTCATACCATAGTGAAAGCCCTTAAACACCTATTGGAATCCCTCAACCCCTATTGGAAGCCCTCAAACCCTAGAAGAAACCCCTATGTCCGGGTTTTAGTGGTGGAGGGCGGGGTCAGCCACATGACTCGGGGCTTCTAAGTCTTAAGGAAATGTTTGTCTTGGCTTCGTCCATCTCCCCCTCCCTCAATCCCATCACTTAGACCATTCCTCTGACCTACCCCACCCCATTCCTTACCCCCCCCCCTATACCTTACCCCTCCCCCTATACCTTACCCCTCCCCCTAAACCTTACCCCTCCCCCTAAACCTTACCCCTCCCCCTATACCTTACCCCTCCCCCTATACCTTACCCCTCCCCCTATACCTTACCCCTCCCCTATACCTTACCCCTCCCCCTATACCTTACCCCTCCCCCTATACCTTGCCCCTCCCCCTATACCTTACCCCTCCCCCTATACCTTACCCCTCCCCCTATACCTTACCCCTCCCCAATCCCCACCTGACCTTTCTTCCTCTTCCCTTTCCTCAGCCCATACTCTCCTCAATTCCCACCTGAGCAAATGGGGAGTTGTTTCTCTTGCTTCCTCCCCTTCCCTACTCTCCTCTTCACCCTCTCCTTACTCTCCTCTTCACCCTCTCCTTACTCTCCTCTCCGCCCCTCCCTACTCTTCTCCCCGCCCCTCCCTACTCTTCTCCCCGCCCCTCCCTACTCTTCTCCCCGCCCCTCCCTACTCTTCTCCCCGCCCCTCCCTACTCTTCTCCCCGCCCCTCCCTACTCTTCTCCCCGCCCCTCCCTACTCTTCTCACCGCCCCTCCCTACTCTTCTCCCCGCCCCTCCCCGCCCCTCCCTACTCCCCGCCCCTCCCTACTCCCCGCCCCTCCCTACTCCCCGCCCCTCCCTACTCCCCGCCCCTCCCTACTCCCCGCCCCTCCCTACTCCCCGCCCCTCCCTACTCCCCGCCCCCCCCTACTCCCCGCCCCCCCTACTCCCCGCCGCCCCTACTCCCCGTCCCACCCTACTCCCCGCCCCCCCTATTCCCCGCCCCCCCTACTCCCCGCCCCCCCTACTCCCCGCCCCCCCTACTCCCCCCCCCCCCTACTCCCCGCCCCCCCTACTCCCCGCCCCCCCTACTCCCCGCCCCCCTACTCCCCGCCCCCCTACTCCCCGCCCCCCTACTCCCCGCTCCTCCCTACTCCCCGCCCCCCTCTTACTCCCCGCCCCCCCCATTCTCCGCGCCCCCCTTCTCCCCGCCCCCCTACTCCCCGCCCCCCCCCTACTCTCCCCCCCTACTCCCCGTCCCACCCTACTCCCCGTCCCCCCTACTCCCCGTCCCCCCCTACTCCCCGTCCCCCCCTACTCCCCGTCCCCCCCTACTCCCCGTCCCCCCTACTCCCCGCCCCCCCTACTCCCCGCCCCCCCTCCTCCCCGCCCCCCTACTCCCCGCCCCCCCTACTCCCCGCCCCCCCTACTCTCCCCCTCTACTCTCCCCCTCTACTCTCCTTTCTCCACTCCCCTCCCTCCCCACTCCTCCTAAGCTAACAGGGAGGTGTTAAGGGGGACTAAAGAGGCTCTGGGAAGGGGGTGGCAGAGGGGTGCAAGTCGATACTCTGTGGTCGGGGGTTAAGCCTGTTAGGGTCAGGGAATGTTTGCGTCTCTTAATTTGGATCACCTTAAGATTACCCCCCCCCCCCCCCTCCAGCTTATTTTACCTATTGAGTAACACCCTAACCTAACCTAACGCTAACTTAACCTAACGCTAACTTAACCTAACGCTAACTTAACCTAACGCTAACTTAACCTAACGCTAACTTAACCTACCGCTAACTTAACCTAACGCTAACTTACCCTAACGCTAACTTAACCTAACGCTAACTTAACCTAACGCTAACTTAACCTAACGCTAACTTAACCTAACGCTAACCTAACCTAACGCTAACCTAACGCTAACCTACGCTAACCTAACCTAACGCTAACTTAACCTAACGCTAACTTAACCTAACGCTAACTTAACCTAACGCTAACTTAACCTAACGCTAACTTAACCTAACGCTAACTTAACCTAACGCTAACTTAACCTAACGCTAACTTAACCTAACCTAACGCTAACCTAACGCTAACCTAACGCTAGCCTACGCTAACCTAATCTAACGCTAACCTAACCTAACGCTAGCCTAACCTAACGCTAACCTAACCTATCGCTAACTTAACCTATCGCTAACTTAACCTAACGCTAACCTAACCTAACCTAACGCTAACCTAACCTAACGCTAACTTAACCTAACGCTAACTTAACCTAACGCTAACCTAACCTAACGCTAACCTAACCTAACGCTAACTTAACCTAACGCTAACTTAACCTAACGCTAACCTAACCTAACCTAACCTAACCTAACGCTAACCTAACCTAACGCTAACCTAACCTAACGCTAACCTAACCTAACGCTAACTTAACCTAACGCTAACCTAACCTAACCTAACCTAACCTAACCTAACCTAACCTAACCTAACCTAACCTAACCTAACCTAACCTAACCTAACCTAACCTAACCTAACCTAACCTAACCTAACCTAACCTAACCTAACCTAACCTAACCTAACCTAGCCTAACCTAACCTAACCTAACCTAACCTAACCTAACCTAACCTAACCTAACCTAACCTAACCTAACCTAACCTAACCTAACCTAACCTAACCTAACCTAACCTAACCTAACCTAACCTAACTTAACCTAACCTAACCTAACCTAACCTAACGCTAACCTAGCCTAAGCTAACCTAACCTAACCTAACCTAACCTAACCTAACCTAACCTAACCTAACCTAACCTAACCTAACCTAACCTAACCTAACCTAACCTAACCTAACCTAACCTAACCTAACCTAACCTAACCTAACCTAACCTAACCTAACCTAACCTAACCTAACCTAACCTAACCTAACCTAACCTACCTAACCTAACCTAACCTAACCTAACCTAACCTAACCTAACCTAACCTAACCTAACCTAACCTAACCTAACCTAACCTAACCTAACCTAACCTAACCTAACCTAACCTAACCTAACCTAACCTAACCTAACGTAACTTAACCTAACGCTAACCTAACCTAACCTAACTTAACCTAACGCTAACCTAACCTAACGCTAACTTAACCTAACGCTAACTTAACCTAACGCTA
The DNA here is from genome assembly GCA_958450375.1 of Homarus gammarus. NCBI lineage: Eukaryota > Metazoa > Arthropoda > Malacostraca > Decapoda > Nephropidae > Homarus > Homarus gammarus. The sequence goes on from CAUDMG010002508.1 coordinate 1,986,927, forward strand.
ACCTAACCTAACCTAACCTAACCTAACCTAACCTAACCTACCTAACCTAACCTAACCTAACCTAACCTAACCTAACCTAACCTAACGTTAACTAACCTAACCTAACCTAACCTAACCTAACCTAACCTAACCTAACCTAACCTAACCTAACCTATACTAACCTAACCTAACCTAACCTAACCTAACCTAACCTAACCTAACCTAACCTAACCTAACCTAACCTAACCTAACCTAACCTAACCTAACCTAACCTAACCTAACCTAACCTAACCTAACCTAACCTAACCTAACCTAACCTAACCTAACCTAACCTAACCTAACCTAACCTAACCTAACCTAACCTAACCTAACCTAACCTAACCTAACCTAACCTAACCTAACCTAACCTAACCTAACCTAACCTAACCTAACCTACCTAACCTAACCTAACCTAACCTAACCTAACCTAACCTAACCTAACCTAACCTAACCTAACCTAACCTAACCTACCTAACCTAACCTAACCTAACCTAACCTAACCTAACCTAACGCTAACCTAACCTAACGCTAACCTAACCTAACCTAACCTAACCTAACCTAACCTAACCTAACGCTAACCTAACCTAACCTAACCTAACCTAACCTAACCTAACCTAACCTAACCTAACCTAACGCTAACCTAACCTAACGCTAACCTAACCTAACCTAACCTAACCTAACCTAACGCTAACCTAACCTAACGCTAACCTAACCTAACGCTAACCTAACCTAACCTAACCTAACCTAACCTAACCTAACCTAACCTAACCTAACCTAACGCTAACCTAACCTAACGCTAACCTAACCTAACGCTAACCTAACCTAACCTAACTTAACCTAACGCTAACCTAACCTAACCTAACCTAACCTACCCTAACCTAACCTAACCTAACCTAACCTAACCTAACCTAACCTACCCTAACCTAACCTAACGCTAACCTAACCTAACACTAACCTAACCTAACCTAACCTAACCTAACCTAACCTACCCTAACGCTAACCTAACCTAACCTAACCTAACCTAACCTAACCTAACCTAACCTAACCTAACCTAACCTAACCTAACCTAACGCTAACTTAACCTAACGCTAACCTAACCTAACGCTAACCTAACCTAACCTAACCTAACCTAACCTAACCTAACCTAACCTAACCTAACCTAACCTAACCTAACCTAACGCTAACCTAACCTAACCTAACCTAACCTAACCTAACCTAACCTAACCTAACCTAACCTAACGCTAACCTAACCTAACGCTAACCTAACCTAACCTAACCTAACCTAACCTAACCTAACCTAACCTAACCTAACCTAACCTAACCTAACCTAACCTAACCTAACCTAACCTAACCTAACCTAACCTAACCTAACCTAACCTAACCTAACCTAACCTAACGCTAACCTAACCTAACCTAACCTAACCTAACCTAACCTAACCTAACGCTAACCTAACCTAACGCTAACCTAACCTAACGCTGACCTAACCTAACGCTAACTTAACCTAACGCTAACTTAACCTAACGCTAACCTAACCTAACGCTAACTTACCCTAACGCTAACCTAACCTAACCTAACCTAACCTAACGCTAACCTAACCTAACCTAACCTAACCTAACTTACCCTAACGCTAACCTAACCTAACCTAACCTAACCTAACCTAACGCTAACCTAACCTAACCTAACGCTAACCTAACCTAACCTAACCTAACCTAACGCTAACCTAACCTAGCCTAACCTAACGCTAACCTAACCTAACCTAACCTAACGCTAACCTAACCTAACGCTAACCTAACCTAACGCTAACCTAACCTAACCTAACCTAACTCAACCCCTAAGGTAGCGTTAGGGTGTTGACTCATCACGTGAAATAAGCTGGGGTGTCTAATCTTCACGTGATTCCTTAATATATGACTGACAACATGATGACAATTTTTACGTGTGTGTGTGTGTGTGTGTGTGTGTGTGTGTGCATGTGTGTGTGTGTGTGTGTGTGTGTGTGTGTGTGTGTGTGTATTTTTTATTTGGGATAAAATTTTGTTCAACATTTGTGTTATTTTAAAAAAAACAATGTTACCTGAGCGCCGCCACGGAGAGAGAGAGAGAGAGAGAGAGAGAGAGAGAGAGAGAGAGAGAGAGAGAGCAATATGTGCACAATCTTTTAATGTTGAGTTAATATATTATCTGTGTTCATGTTTACTAATTAATGAGTTTTGTTTGTATTTCATAAACTTGATGTGATAATCTTTCTTGTGTGTTTACGTTGGTTCGTTGTATTGTTTACGACCTGTTTACCTTGTTGAGATTGTGAAGAATATTGTTCTTTTTACAACTGTTAATAATTATGTTGTTTGTGGTTACCATATTGTTTACACCTCCATTAATGGCTATGGGGTTGTTTACATGTGGTTTTGTTTACATGTGGTTTTGTTTGTGAGAGATAATATTGAGCCTTTAGGTTTTGTTTGTTTGTATGGCTGTTTGTTTCCTGACTGATTTGTTGAGAGGTTGTTTGCAAATTTGTAGTGGTAAAAATAAAAAAGGCATAACACACCGCTACAGGAGGGAGTAGAGACAGTAATTCCGCTACAGGAGGGAGTACAGACAGTAATTCCGCTACAGGAGGGAGTACAGACAATAATTCCGCTACAGGAGAGAATACAGACAATAATTCCGCTACAGGAGGGAGTACAGACAATAATTCCGCTACAGGAGGGAGTACAGACAATAATTCCGCTACAGGAGGGAGTACAGACAATAATTCCGCTACAGGAGAGAATACAGACAATAATTCCGCTACAGGAGGGAGTACAGACAGTAATTCCGCTACAAGAGAGAGTACAGACAGTAATTCCGCTACAGGAGGGAGTACAGACAGTAATTCCGCTACAGGAGGGAGTACAGACAATAATTCCGCTACAGGAGAGAATACAGACAATAATTCCGCTACAGGAGGGAGTACAGACAATAATTCCGCTACAGGAGGGAGTACAGACAATAATTCCGCTACAGGAGGGAGTACAGACAATAATTCCGCTACAGGAGAGAGTACAGACAGTAATTCCGCTACAGGAGGGAGTGCAGACAGTAATTCCGCTACAGGAGAGAGTACAGACAATAATTCCGCTACAGGAGGGAGTACAGACAATAATTCCGCTACAGGAGGGAGTACAGACAGTAATTCCGCTACAGGAGAGAGTACAGACAATAATTCCGCTACAGGAGAGAGTACAGACAGTAATTCCGCTACAGGAGGGAGTGCAGACAGTAATTCCGCTACAGGAGGGAGTACAGACAGTAATTCCGCTACAGGAGGGAGTACAGACAGTAATTCCGCTACAGGAGGGAGTACAGACAATAATTCCGCTACAGGAGGGAGTACAGACAATAATTCCGCTACAGGAGGGAGTACAGACAATAATTCCGCTACAGGAGGGAGTACAGACAATATTCCGCTACAGGAGGGAGTACAGACAATAATTCCGCTACAGGAGGGAGTACAGACAGTAATTCCGCTACAGGAGGGAGTACAGACAGTAATTCCGCTACAAGAGAGAGTACAGACAGTAATTCCGCTACAGGAGGGAGTACAGACAGTAATTCCGCTACAGGAGGGAGTACAGACAATAATTCCGCTACAGGAGGGAGTACAGACAATAATTCCGCTACAGGAGGGAGTACAGACAATAATTCCGCTACAGGAGAGAGTACAGACAATAATTCCGCTACAGGAGAGAGTACAGACAGTAATTCCGCTACAGGAGGGAGTGCAGACAGTAATTCCGCTACAGGAGGGAGTACAGACAATAATTCCGCTACAGGAGGGAGTACAGACAATAATTCCGCTACAGGAGGGAGTACAGACAATAGTTCCGCTACAGGAGAGAGTACAGACAGTAATTCCGCTACAGGAGGGAGTGCAGACAGTAATTCCGCTACAGGAGAGAGTACAGACAATAATTCCGCTACAGGAGGGAGTACATACAATAATTCCGCTACAGGAGGGAGTACAGACAGTAATTCCGCTACAGGAGAGAGTACAGACAATAATTCCGCTACAGGAGAGAGTACAGACAGTAATTCCGCTACAGGAGGGAGTGCAGACAGTGATTCCGCTACAGGAGGGAGTACAGACAATAATTCCGCTACAGGAGGGAGTACAGACAATAATTCCGTTACAGGAGGGAGTACAGACAATAATTCCGCTACAGGAGGGAGTACAGACAGTAATTCCGCTACAGGAGGGAGTACAGACAATAATTCCGCTACAGGAGGGAGTACAGACAATAATTCCGCTACAGGAGGGAGTACAGACAGTAAATACTTGTGTATATTAAATTTACTTCAGAATGAGTTGAAGGCAGAAGCAGTACCAATATTTCAGCTGATTTATCCCAACTTAACATTTCCTTCCGGTCTACTCTTCTGGTTATTTGGCGCCCGTGGCTTCCCTCTAGAGTGTATTATGGCTGTGCACTCGTTTACTGCTTGAATACGGATGAGTAGGTGCAGTCTTGGCCCCGCTATACGAGCACATTACCGTGTGTAGAGCGGGTATATCTGCATGACCTCCTTGCCCCCGCTACCCCTGGATCTCCTACCACCTCAGGAAGCGATTGCATACTCTGAGGAGAAAAATGGTAGTTTATAGTTTTTTTTTTTGGGGGGGGGGCGGGGGGGGGGGGGGGGTGTGTGGGCTCAATTGAAGTTAAAAATATACGCTGTTATTAATATTCCCTCCGTCAGATGTGGGTTTTTGGTGGAGGATGGGGAGGAGGATAGGGGAGGAGGGTGGATGGAGGCAGTTTTCTTTTTGTTTTTCACACACACACACACACACACACACTATATATATAAATCCATCCCTCCATTTATATTTTTTTGTCTTGCCATTCATTTACGTAACAAAGAAAACCTATTCAGGGGTTGAGTCAGCAATCTCCAGTTGATCTGCTCACCATTTGCATGAGAAACAGGGCGGAGGAAATCAAATTCACTATTTTCAATCACTTTCTTACAGGCTCGAGTCTTTACCTCCGTCAGGTTGAGGCACGGCTCCTTCTCGTGTTTTTAAGTGCCAGAGTTTCCAAGTGTGTGTGTGTGTGTGTGTGTACGTACGAGGTCTTCTGTGGAGTGGCTGGAGGCTTTAGTTGTTGTTGTTGTTGTTGTTGTATGTTTTGGTGAAGTGTCAGTTGTTTTTGTAGAGGTTGTTGTAATTGTTGGTGGTGTGTGTGTGTGTGTGTGTGTGTGTGTTGTTTTTTAAGTATTTGTTATTGTTATTATTGTTATTTAACTTGTGAATCATGTGGTTGGAAGCTTCGTCTTATCTATTTATATATTGTAATTATTGATATTTGTATTATTATTATTGCTGTTGTTATCATTTTTGTTATTATTATTATTATTGTTATTATTATTATTAGTAGTAGTAGTAGTAGTAGTAGTAGTAGTAGTATTAGTATTAGTATTCAAGTAAAACACATGTAACATGCTTAAAGACCTTAGTTATTAAAGCACAGTGATAGATCGTCCCAACTCACTAACCCTCACCGACTCAGCTCATATACCTACATATCTATTACGGTAACACACAACACTCGGTAATACTGGGAAAACATTCGGTATAATATACAGGTCGTAATTCTTTATTATGAGGATTTAATTTTGTAGACCAAACTCGGGATATTATTGTTGCTGTAGTAATTTTGTATTCTCTGCCAGCCTCGGCATGTAGGTGATTTGTGTAGGTGAAGTTGTTCATGTAGACTTTAGACTATTGGTGTGGGTTAACCTTTTTTCCCGTGAGTGTACTGTACTGTTTAGTGGTACCTTTTCTCTTGTGACTTTTTGGTCAAGTAACATTACCAGTGATGAACTAATGTATTATATCAACCTTTTCACAGTAGGAGGTTACCCTAAGCTGTATAAAATCGTCTGGCGGTAGCCAGAATAAAATGGCAAGTGCGAGACACGCGGTGAAAGGATTAAGCTGGAATCCACGCTTAAAGACCTATGTTGTTAAAGTGTATTAATAACATAATATCATTACAACATTTTCACATGTGGTTCTGCTCTTCAACGTGTAACTTCTTTGTTTTTTGTTCATTGAAATAATTAAATGTTCCTATTTCCAGTGATAACATTTCTATTGGACGTCGTTTGTGTTGTTCAGCATGGAGCTTTGTCGGTTTATGCGGTGGGCGAGTTGATATAGTACTCGTCTCTTGTAATGAGGGACAATAATTTGCATCCGGGGCACCCTTGGTCGACCCAGCTGTAAATGGGTACCTGACTTTACAGATTGGAAAGTGAAGGTGGTCGAGTGTAGTTCCAGCCACACTGCCTCATTGTCTACAGGTGGTTTTGTATCCAGGTGTGTGTGGGACCCTCTTGAGTGTAGGATGAGGTTGTACTGACAGTGATAACCTTTCCCACTGTATATTCTGCTGTTTGTACTGGTCGTCTTTGTAAATATATCCTTTGTTTACGGTGTGTTGATAGAGATGACCTTTCTAACGAGGTTGGGGTTAGGTCACCTAAAGATAAACCACTTAACCTAACCCGACCCGACAGCAAAATTATCTTAAAACCTGAATCATCTCAAATCTCGCATACACGCCACACAACGAAAAGCATTCGACGTAAAATGGACACACCTGAAACAACGGGGCAGCGTCACACTATGCCACTATGACGCTGTAACCGGTGACTCCAACCGCCACTACAAAGCGTATCAATCTCTGACTCGATCTCAACAGATTATATACTTGAGACTGCGCCTAGGGTACAGGTACCTATGGGAGTACATTGGCAACCCTGAGCCTCACCGCACTGTTTGTAAACTTTGTGGCCAACCCGACTCTCACACCCTCCGTCACTACATCCTCACTGGCCCTATGACCACCTCCTACAGGTCCCCAGCCGTTACCAACACCTCTTCCCTCCCTGACCAGATATCCCTTCTCCGAGTCACTGGCCTGGCACTTGACATTATTAGGGACCTGCCACGCTTTGCTATAAACAGATGAAATGTACCGGGAATTCCCCCCCCCCCCCCCCCCCACAAACTCATCATTCTGTCACTTTATGTAACTTGCTGACAAAACCCATGACCCTTCAGGCTTCCACGCCCTTAATGCATGAGTCATAAAGGCAAGCATGAAGTCTGCATGCTTCCCAGTTGGGCACTGTAAACGCTTCTGCGCTTCACCTTGCACAGGATGTAAGGGGGTGCCCAATAAACTAGCCCCCTCCGGGGGCAATCTGTAATCTTAAAACTGACGCGTATTTATGATTTTAGTAAACAAATTTTATTTGACATGGATTAAGGGGGGGGGGGAGGATAAAATGCACTTAGTAATTATCCCCCAGGTGACATGATTTAACGTTATGTCTTCAAAATCATGTAAGGTAGAGTTGTCATTCTTGAATAAATTAGGATGACGTTGACTTTTACCTGATGATGTATTTACTAATTACTTTACCTGTCGTTTTGATGTGCTATAACTCAGGTAGGGGGATAACTGAGGTGTGTTGTTGTTGAAAGTGTTCCTGGAGGTGTGACCTTGGTCATTTTGTCAGAAAGCAGTACTGTATTATTATTATTATTATTATTATTATTATTATTATTATTATTATTATTATTATTATTATTATTAGGTGTACAGAGGACAGACTCATTATAGCATATTTAGTGTGCAGTTTTACATGTGATATTTTTCTAGTAATTATTGTTGTGTTGTCTGGTATTGTAGTTACGAATTATTACTTACGTTCCTTATTTATTTCAGATGTGTGGCGTAAGCGTGCTTGTGATGACCCTCGTGTACAGGTGTGTAAAGCTTTTGTTGAGGTTAAATGAGTGTTGGTGTTTCTAAGTATAAGCTGTGTTTACTATGTATTATGATTCCCTGGGTGGGGTATTTTTGTCTGGTGTTATGGTCAGCATGCTCGCCACGCAAGCAAGTGCACCTGGGTTCGATCTCGGGCGGGGTGAAAGTATGGGCAAGTGTCTTTACGCCATTTGCCTCTGTCCACCCAGTAGTAATTGGGAACCTGGATGTTAATCGATTTGTGGATCGTGTTCCGGGGTAATGGTTAGCCAGTGCAGTTGGCGAGTTCTCCGGTCTTCTCGGTCTATTCCTTGACACTGGGTCATGCAGCTCGGTAACTTAGGGTGTGGTTGTTGTGTTGGCGACAGCTTCTACACTTTAAACAAATTCACGCCTAGGTGGCTCGAGGGCCGGCCATCCTCGTACACGAGGGGCAACCATTGTGTCTCTCTCTCTCTCTCTCTCTCTCTCTCTCTCTCTCTCTCTCTCTCTCTCTCTCTCTCTCTCTCTCTCTCTCTCTCTCTCCCTCCCTCCCCAGTTTCAAAATATACAGCATAATTAGCATACACTGAACTTACTAATAAAAAATACATTACAGTCTTATTACACCAGTGTGTGTGTGTGTGTTTTTCTCTGCCATTTTACGGTTTTTATACATAATTCATTAGTGTTTTCTGTGCTTACTCATTATGTTTAAAATATATTAGTGTTGTAACCTGAAGGATTTAATGGTGTATTGAATATTTTTTTCGTAATTACCCGGACCTGTTTTTTGTTGTTGTTGTTGTTGTGATTGTTAATTTTATTATTGTTTATATTATTATTGCTCTCTCTCTCTCTCTCTCTCTCTCTCTCTCTCTCTCTCTCTCTCTCTCTCTCTCTCTCTCTTTTAATGGTATATATTTAACAGGTCACTACTCAAACAGCTAAATTTCCTGCCTCGTGATTTGGATAGCCTTAAAACACAGCTAATTTGAGGGTACTAGTAGAGTAAGTACAGCATGAAAATTATAGCTTTTTCACACAGCTATCTTAAAGAGGTAAGAGTCATAGGACTAGTGCATGAAGGAACTAGCTTAAAGATACAGCTATAATCTTAAGACAGCTATAATCTCATGCTAGAATCAGTGCCACACCTATACTTCAGCTTTAAGCCACAGCTGTTGGTGGGTTAGTTTTTAATGGAAAGTATAGCTTTAGTCGTAGCTATTTTGGGAGGTGTTGCTATAAGGGAATTTTTTAGCTTCGAGTCACAGCCGTTTTAAAAGAAAGAGTTAGTGGGTTTTTTTTTTTGCATTGAGTGTGCAGCTTTAGGGTAGGGCTAATTTAGGTAAGTAGCTTTAAGGGAGAGCTATTTTAGGTGAAGTAGCTTTTAGGTTGTGCTATTTTAGATCAGTGCTAGGAAGAAAGAGTAAGTAGCTTTAAGGGACAGCTATTTTAGGAAGTAGCTTTAAAGTAGGGCAATTTATCATAGGGGTGAGTCTCCCGGCACCGATAAAATAGCTTTAAGAAGCCTATATTTAGCTGAGCTCATTAAACAAACACACACACACACACACACACACACACACTACCGGGTCCGGATTCCTCTCGATGTGTGCATTAAGTTTTGACCTATCTGGGACTGAGAGAACGGGTCTAGATGAGGTGAAGTCTCTGTTCTATTCTGACGCCATTTCTATTTAATTTTTTTGTTTTTAAGAGTTTTCAAAGGGTCTTGTGGTAATTTTTTTCTACAGCAGAGAGAGAGAGATAATAAGAGAGAGAGAGAGAGAGAGAAAAAAAATATATATCTTTTGGCACAGTTCTCGGTCTCAGGAAATTCTGAGGTGGATTGCTGGTCATACGTGAAGAGAAAACAAACACACACACACACACACACACACACGCACACACATGTAAGGAATCCTATCTACTTTCCCCTTTTCCTATCTATCTATCTGTCTGTCTCTGTCTAACTATATCGTCCGTATTTTAGTCAGTCTCGTGAAGGGCCCCCAACTATGATGAGATAACAGTTAATCACCATAATCTTGTTCCTAGATCCTATGTTCCCCTCTTTTAATTCCCTCTCCTCTTCCTCTCTTCTCCTGCCCTCCCCTCCCCATCCACTCCTACCTCCCCCCCCCATTCACTCCCCCTCTCCCTCCTCCCCTCTCCCTCCCTCCCTCCCTCCCTCCTCTCCTTCCCTCTCCTGTTCCTCGCGTCCCTCCTTCTTCCCCCTCCTCAACCATTCAGGGTCCAGCTGCTGTTGCCAAAGTGGGCAAATTGACGTTTCATCTGCCAAATTACCAGCCAAAAAGTGGGGGCTCTAAAGTTCTTGTCGGGTGTTCTCCCAAGAGGCGACTCGACAAGTATTCCCCAACATTCAATTACGACTAACCATTGTTCCTGCGTTTTTGTCGTAAAGTCTGAAACTCACCTCCTTGACGATTTTCAAAGTGCTCTTCTTTCAGGTGGGTGGTGGGGTGGGGGGGGGTTGTGGTGGTGAGGTGTGGTGGTGGTGGTGGTGGTGAATGTGGGATGGTGAGTGTGGTGGTGGGGTGTGGTGGTGGTGTGTGGTGATGGTGTGGTGTGGGGTCTGGTGGGGTGTGGGTTGATGGGGTGTGGCGAGGGTATGTGTGTGGTGATGGTGTGTGGTGGAGTGTGGCTGTGGGATGGCGTGAGTTGTGGTGTGGTATAGAAGTAAGATGCGAGGGTGGGTATGGTATGGTATGGTATGGTATAGTGTGGTATGGTCTACTCTAGGCACAGGTGTTTGAAGGGGGATGTACTGGAGTGAGAATGGGGCAGGTAAAGTGGAAGGGTTGTTTTGGGAAGATAGGTGGTGGGTATAGTGTGAGGGAGGAATGGAAAGGGAGGGAAAGAAGGAAAGGTGTGGCAAAGAGGTGGGAGGGTGGGTGGGTGGATGGATGGATGGATGGATGAGAAAGGCGATGAGAGAGAGAAGGGGGGGTGGGTCAAGGGATGGATGAGTGAAATGGGAAGGGATGGAAGGGGCAGGATAGAAATATACTGAGGACATAGGTGGGTAGGACAGAGTAAACCAAATGAGTGAAGACAACAAAAGAAAAAGCGGTGTGTTAGGGAAGGAATAAGGAAGAGTGGGAATAAATAAGGATAGAGTAGATAGGATAATGAAGGAGGGTAGACAGAAGGAAGGTGATAAGAAGATGGTGTGATAAAAACGACAATGTGAAGAAAGTGAATGTTGATATAGGAATGAAAATGAGTGAAATTCATGATAAGAAAGAAGTGATAAAAGAAAGAAGGGAAGTGGGAAACGAGACAATAAGAGGAACTGGGAGGAGGACAAATCCGTAGAAAAGAAGCACAAAGGAAGGCGAGAATAATTGTACACATCAGGGAACGTTGGTAGTGGCTAAGGGCGAGCGAACGTTTGCCTGGCGTAACTTCAAGATAAAAAACTCAACCCACCAACATCACTATATAAAGAGAGAAAAAAGGGAACGCCAGACGCTATTGATCTTGTGCTGGCATTGTATTTATGGTGGTCACTTCCGTTCGTGTCTAATTTTAGTTGCTGTGTAATCATTTGGTCAGGACAGCTACCAACAAAAGTTCAATTCAGTATTTTTTTTTCTCCTTTATCTGATCTGACTTTTAGTTCAGGTTTATATCGACGAGAGTTATTTGTGTCCTGAAGGGAAGCAAAATCTTATATAGTTATGTTATATTGTAATAGTTAAGTAAAAGTTAACTCTAAATACTTATAAACGATACAGTAATTTAGAGTAACTTATTGACAATACTATATTACCTGTTGTTGTTGTTGTTCACGTTGGAGTAATTAAGATGATGTGTCACTATTACAGGTGTTCATAGGTATTTAGTACAGGGGGGTGTTTTTATAGTGAGATACGATAGTAGAAATCTAGCCAACCTTCACTCTCATTTCCTCCATCATCTTCACTCTCACTTTCCCTGTCACCATCACTATCACTTCCCTCATCACCTTCACTCTCTCTTCTTTAATCACCTTCACTCTCACTTCCCCCATTGCCTTCACTATCATTTTCCCCGTCGCCTTCACTATCATCTTCCCACCTCATTATCATCTCCCCATCGCCATATTCATCATCATCATCTAAGCGGCACACCTTCCAGCCACCTCACCATCATCTCATCACCTCATCATTATCATTTCACCATCATCACTGCACTACCAGCTCACCATCATCTCTCACCACCACCATCACCACCTCCCAGCCACCTCACCATCATCTCATCACCTCCCAGCCACCTCACTAGCAGCTTATCATCATCACCTCCTAGCCACCACACAATCACCATCTCACCATCATCGGACTCATCACCATATCGACAACAAACCTATTCATCCATACCACCTCCACACACACACACCGCCCTGATTACCAAAAGCTGCGACAGTCACCCATAGCGAGACACAAATACCTAAGTCACCCCTTACCTCAGGTCCCACTGCTTCCTTACACCACTCCAGAGATGTGTATGTATCCTCTTAACTAATTATGTGTCATGATGCTTAATTACGACGTTTTTTTGTGTCCTCTAGCAGTCCCCCCCCCCCCCCCGTTAACCACCGTCACCCATGTCAATTAGTGTTAACGAGCCTGTAATTAGGTTATAACCCCCCCCCCCTCCCTCCCTCCCTTGGTATCGGTACATATTAGGTTCACTTGGATTTCGTTTTCTTTTTGGGGGAAGAATCGTGTATTGCGTGTTGTTGTTATTTGTTGTTGTTGTTATTGTTGTTAATTTAGTTGTTGATGCTATTACTGTTATTTTCTTTGATGTTGGTGTTATTGTTATTTTAGTTGCTGATATTATTATTATCATCATCATCATCATCATCACCTCTTACCCTACCATGCACCTGAAATTCTCGTATAGTTCGTTGTCATCAAGGTCATTTTTTATTTGTTGTTTACATAAAACATAATGCTAATTAGGCGCATTTTTCCCCGTATGATCTGTTATGCTTGGGCCTTGTGTGTACAGGTTGTGTGTTATGAACTGTGTAATGATGCTCTGGGTGTTAGAAACTGGGGATTGTTAATATACATGAAGTTAACCATGGCTTTAATATTGTTATACATACATACATACTACACATACATACATACGTGCGTACATACGTGCATACATACATACATATATACATACATACATACGTGCATACATACATACCAAGTAAAAGCAGGAGTCATCATACATAATCATAGTAACTATCGTCTGACACACACACACACACATTCTACTCGTGTTGCTGTTTTAATGATTGAGGGAATTAAGCAGCTGTCCTCGGCACTGCTGTTCCTGGTTTAATTCCACACTTCAACTTATTACTGCCAGTGTGTGTGTGTGTGTGTGTGTGTGTGTGTGTGTGTGCGTGCGCGCGTGTGTGTGTGTGTGTGTGTGCGTGTGTGTGTGTGTGTGTGTGTGTGTGTGTTATTAGTCATCATTTGGTGTGATTTCTCCCGTGTTTAAGAGGTGTTTTTTTAGTATATGCTTCTGTGTTTATTATTTATTATTTATTATTTATTATTATTATTTATTATTATTTATTTATTTATTATTATTATTTATTTTTATTTATTATTATTTATTGTTATTACATATTAGTAGTAGTAAAAGTGCGGTTCTTGAATGGATACGATACTCGTTTCCTGTCCAAATGATCGTTGGTTCGGACCCAGAGCACTCACTCCTTATCCTGTTGGGGAAGTGAAGGCGTTCGAGTGCAGTGTCGGCTGTTGTGGGTACTGAAGGCTTATGTGACCCACTTTTAACTTTTTTCACTTTTTTACGTTTATTAATTTATTTAAGTCGTCATTCATTTTTTTTCTCTTTCTCCTCTTGTTTTTTTGTTGTTCTTTTTCTTTGGTCTAGTTTCTTCCTCTTTTTTGTTCTTTTTTTGTCTTCTTGTTCTTGTAACCTATTTTCAGGTAAATCCAATCCTATTTTATGGGGAAGTCACAGACCTACTTTACTACTATAAGGGAATTACAATCCTACTTTTAAGCTACTTTTTTAGGATATCAAGTTCGGGGAAAAATAATCTTACTTCTGTCAAACTTTTAAAAGAAATATTTACCATAAAACAAAAAAACACAAACATTAAATAAAAGGTAAACCAACAGCATTAAAAGAGAAACGCCTAACAAAAGAAAATACACATAAATAACACTAACTGCGGTAAATAAATAAAAGCTGAAAACTCATAGCGGGGTGAAGGGGGTTACCAAGTATAATAATATTGGGTCATAATTCACGGCTCACTGTTCTTGCCCTAGAAGCCACACACCCGTGAATGTATAAAGAGGGCAATATTCCGTCTTAAGAACTGACTCCTGGCTCCCCCCCCCCCCTCTCCTTCAGCCACAGCCTGGCCACATTGTTTACGGTACAGACGTGGCTTATTGGGTCTCTCTCTCTCTCTCTCTCTCTCTCTCTCTCTCTCTCTCTCTCTCTCTTACACACACATTGTAGCTCTTTCACTCTATTTTCTCCAATAATGGCTTAGAGAAGAGGGTGGTATGTGTATGTGATGCGTTTATAGACAGACAGACAGTCAGACAGACAGACAGACATGATGGGACGCGGTAAGTGCCAGGGTTAAGTTGTCAGCTCCTCCACTTAACGCTCAAAACTGGATTTTCCGGCTGTCACGGCTTCAGCTACTGGGAATGTGGACTGACAGCTGCCTGAAGCTGAGCCTTTATGCCTGAAAGGGGCTGTCGAGGGTGTGTGCGTGTCTCTTATGTGTTTTTGTGTTGTGTGGGTTTTGCATATTTATTTATGTATGTATGTATGTATGTCTGTCCGTATATGTGTTGTTTTTTGTTCCTTTGTGTTAATATTTATTTTTGTACGTGTGTGTGTGTGTGTGTGTGTGTGTGTGTGTGTGACTTTTTTACTTGTTTAATGTGCTTTTGTATTACCTCCTTGTACTGACATTCCCAACAAAAGCTTTTAGTAACAAAAAACCCGCAATCCTCCCATCATAAAATCCTATCAGAGACTTAGTAAAAAAACAAAAAAAAAAAACAATCGCTGTTATTAGTTAAGAAAATTGATCCACTTAACAGGACAAAGATCTCGTTATATAGAGAGGTCAAGAACTCCACCCAGATCAGTACATGAGACAGGGACTGGAAGTAAAGACGGACAAAAAAAAACGGACTTGCATTGCATTTCCCTCAACACCTGAAGAGAGGGAATGGGGAAGGTGGGAGGAGGTGATGTCAGAACGTTTGGATACTATTACTGTTTCCACATTTTTTGCTTCATCGTTCAACTAGTGCCTGAGAATATCGCCCGGACAAGCAATTAAACAACAAAATATAAAGAAAAGCAGAGCAACCACTATCTCCCCTCTCCTCCCTCCTTTCCCACGCGCGTTGGCTCCCCCTCCAGACGGAATAGGGGAGGAAAGAAAGGTGGATGTGTAACACGAACATAAGAATACAAAGAAGAGTAAAGGAGAAACGGTGTGAGGAAGGGAGAGAGAGAAGCAAGAGGATGTTAGAAGGAAAGGGAGGGAAGAGGACGTGAGGAAGGGGTGAAGAGGAGGGAGGAAGGGGTGAAGAGGAGGGAGGAAGGGTGGTGGGCGTTTGAGTGAACCAAGGAGAAATAAGTGAAGGTAACTTGTTGTGAGAGGCAGGAAGACGCTGCTGGCCCTGGGTACGTGACACACACACACACACACACACACACATTACACAGACACACACACACACACACTACACACATACACTACACACTACACACACACACACACTACACACACATTACACAGACACACACACACACACACACTACACACACACACACACTACACAGACACACACACACTACACAGACACACACACTACACAGACACACACACACACACACTACACACACACACTACACACACACACACACTACACACACACACACACACTACACACACACACACACACACTACACACACACACACACACTACACACACACACACACTACACACACACACACACTACACACTACACACACACTACACACTACACACACACACACACTACACACACTACACACACACACACACTACACACACACACACACTACACACACACACACACACACACACACACACACTACACACACACACACACACACACTACACACACACACACACTACACACACACACACACTACACACACACACACACACACACACACACACTACACACATACACTACACACACACACACACTACACACACTACACACTACACACACACACTACGCACACACACTACACACACACACACACACACTACACACACACACACACACACACACACACACACACTACACACTACACACACACACACACTACACACACACACACACACACACTACACACACACACACACACACCCACTACACACACTACACACACACACTACACACTACACACTACACACACTACACACACACACACACTACACACACACACACACACACACACTACACACACTACACACACACACTACACACACACACACACACACACACTACACACACACACACACTACACACATACACTACACACTACACACTACACACACACACACACTACACACACACACACACTACACACACACACACACTACACACACACACACACTACACACTACACACACACACACACACACACACTACACACACACACACACTACACACATACACTACACACTACACACTACACACACACACACACTACACACACACACACACTACACACACACACACACTACACACTACACACACACACACACACTACACAGACACACACACACTACACAGACACACACACTACACAGACACACACACTACACAGACACACACACACACTACACAGACACACACTACACACACACACTACACACATACACTACACACTACACACACTACACACACACACTACACACACACACACACACTACACACACACACACACACACACTTTCTCTCATATTTTTTTATTGTGTTCATACTTTCTCTGCTTCCTTTTACATTAGAAAGTTACTCTTAAAAAGTTCAGAACACTTGAAGAATCTGTTGCCTTGTTGTGGTTGGGTGGAGGAAGGGGGGTAATTGTTGTGTGGTATAATTACAACATTGGTGAGGTTTGTTGTGTCGTATCCTCATAACATTGGTGAGGTTTGTTGTGTCGTATCCTCATAACATTGGTGAGGTTTGTTGTGTCGTATCCTCATAACATTGGTGAGGTGTGTTGTGTCGTATCCTCATAACATTGGTGAGGTTTGTTGTGTCGTATCCTCATAACATTGGTGAGGTGTGTTGTGTCGTATCCTCATAACATTGGTGAGGTGTGTTGTGTCGTATCCTCATAACATTGGTGAGGTGTGTTGTGTCGTATCCTCATAACATTGGTGAGGTTTGTTGTGTCGTATCCTCGTAACATTGGTGAGGTTTGTTGTGTCGTATCCTCATAACATTGGTGAGGTTTGTTGTGTCGTATCCTCATAACATTGGTGAGGTTGTATCGTCAGCCCGCAACACTGAAGAGTTTGTTGTGTTGTGTCGTCACCTCACAACACTGGGGGGAGGGGTGAGGTTGTTGTATCGTCAGCTCGCAACACTAGATGAAGGGGCGGGGTTGTCATGTCATCACCTCAGAACACTAGATGAAGGGTCGGGGTTGTCATGTCATCAGCTCGCAACACTAGATGGAGGGGCGGGGTTGTCATGTCATCAGCTCGCAACACTAGATGAAGGGGCGGGGTTGTCATGTCATCAGCTCACACCACTAGATGGAGGGGCGGGGTTGTCATGTCATCAGCTCACACCACTAGATGGAGGGGCGGGGTTGTCATATCAGCTCACAACACTAGATGAATGGGCGGGGTTGTCATGTCATCACCTCACAACACTAGATGAAGGGGCGGGGTTGTCATGTCATCAAATCACAACACTAGATGAAGGGTCGGGGTTGTCATGTCATCACCTCACAACACTAGATGAAGGGGCGGGGTTGTCATATGAGCTCACAACACTAGATGAAGGGGCGGGGTTGTCATGTCATCAGCTCACAACACTAGATGAAGGGTCGGGGTTGTCATGTCATCACCTCACAACACTAGATGAAGGGGCGGGGTTGTCATATCAGCTCACAACACTAGATGAAGGGGCGGGGTTGTCATGTCATCAGCTCACAACACTAGATGAAGGGTCGGGGTTGTCATGTCATCACCTCACAACACTAGATGAAGGGGCGGGGTTGTCATGTCATCAGCTCACAACACTAGATGAAGGGTCGGGGCTGTCATGTCATCACCTCACACCACTAGATGAAGGGGCGGGGTTGTCATGTCATCACCTCACACCACTAGATGAAGGGGCGGGGTTGTCATGTCATCACCTCACACCACTAGATGAAGGGGCGGGGTTGTCATGTCATCACCTCACACCACTAGATGAAGGGGCTGGGTTGTCATGTCATCAGCTCACAACACTAGATGAAGGGGCGGGGTTGTCATGTCATCAGCTCACACCACTAGATGGAGGGGCGGGGTTGTCATGTCATCAGCTCACACCACTAGATGGAGGGGCCGGGTTGTCATATCAGCTCACAACACTAGATGAATGGGCGGGGTTGTCATGTCATCACCTCACAACACTAGATGAAGGGTCGGGGCTGTCATGTCATCACCTCACACCACTAGATGAAGGGGCGGGGTTGTCATGTCATCACCTCACACCACTAGATGAAGGGGCGGGGTTGTCATGTCATCACCTCACACCACTAGATGAAGGGGCGGGGTTGTCATGTCATCACCTCACACCACTAGATGAAGGGGCTGGGTTGTCATGTCATCAGCTCACAACACTAGATGGAGGGGCGGGGTTGTCATATCACCTCACACCACTAGATGGAGGGTCGGGGTTGTCATGTCATCAGCTCACAACACTAGATGAAGGGGCGGGGTTGTCATGTCATCAGCTCACAACACTAGATGAAGGGGCGGGGTTGTCATGTCATCACCTCACAACACTAGATGGAGGGGCGGGGTTGTCATATCACCTCACACCACTAGATGGAGGGTCGGGGTTGTCATGTCATCAGCTCACAACACTAGATGAAGGGGCGGGGTTGTCATGTCATCACCTCACAACACTAGATGGTGGGGCGGGGTTGTCATGTCATCACCTCACAACACTAGATGGAGGGGCGGGGTTGTCATATCACCTCGCAACACTAGGTGGAGGGGCGGGGTTGTCATGTCATCAGCTCACAACACTGAGTATCCCTTCTTTCCTAACCTCACATCAGGCAGTACAGTAAAATCCTCGCCAAAAAAACACTATCTCCCGCTGACTGTGTTTACGGTAAGGTAGAGTAGTAAGCTGACACCACTAAACCAGCCTACTAATTTGCTCCTTTATGACGACACAACACTCGTAATGGCGTAGGTAAGTGCTTTTCTGGATTAATACTGCAGCTAATCAACGTATCGGGTGTGAGCTTAATTAATGAGCTAATTACTTGTAATGTGATTGATCTCATTATGCATAACTGAATTTCCCTAGACAATAGGACAATAGGGAGGGTATTAATTATTCGGATCGTCTTGCTTGCGTAATGTATTGATTGTGAGTTGATAATTAATTGGTGGATGGTTCACTTTGTCGCAAAATGTATTCATACATTTGTCCAATTGATTCAGGAATATTTGCCATCCGAAATGTTGGATTGTTTTATAAATTATCATCATTGATATTCACCAAAATTTACCTTCATCAAGAACATAGTGTTGTATCTTAGTAATATTGTATGGTAGGTAATGTATTGATAACACTTTTGTTCTCTCGTGTAATAATAATAATAATAATAATAATAATAATAATAATCAACGGTTTATTTGAAAGCGCATGGCAGCCGGAAGCCTGAAAATATACAGTTACATAATTAGGGAATGGGTCTCTTGATTGACAAATAATATACAAGAAACATAAGTGATATAAATATGATATATAATAACTAGGTGGGGAAAAGTTCATACTAGAGGGCATTTCTACATAGTGACAGTGCAAAAGCGTAATATTGACTGGGAGTGAACACACTGGTTGATTACAAGTTATTGATAATTTTTACAATGGTTGAGACTGGGCTGTTCTTTTGGCGATCAGTACGTGCTCGCATAGGCTGGATGCGGTTGTGGTGTCGAACAGCAATTCGCGGACGAGGTATCTCGGGTGGTTGGAGCGGGTGTCGAGGATGGTGCAGAAGCTTCTCACCAAATTTGCAGATGAGGTCGTGGTGATGATCAGAGAGAGCCGAGAGGGTCAGTGTGTTGAGCGCTTATTGATATGTGGAGTAGGAAGGGGAGAGAATAATCTTGTACACCCTCCTTTGCACTTTTTCTAGGTGTTTACGTTGTGTGGCATTTAGGGAGGAAGACCAGGCTGGGTAGGCATAGGTGAGCTTAGGAAGTATGAATGTTGAGTAAACACTGAGGAGCTGGGACGCAGGAACTCCGGGGACTTGAGTCGGCGGAGGAGGTGGAAACGGAAACTGGAGGATTTGACAACTTCACTGACGTGTGTTTTCCAATTTATCTTGTGATCTATGATGACGCCGAGGAGCTTAGTGGAGTCCACAACCTGGAGTGTGTTGGGGCCTAAAGTAATGGAAGGGGGTGGAACAACGTCAGAGGAGAGGTTGATGTGCATAACCATGGTCTTGGTATGGTTGACGGTGACGTGAGTGTGTGAATATACAGGTTATATATGAGTGTTTGTGTATATGTGTTGAAATATAAACAAATAGGTTCTATGTATGTATGTATGTGTCGTAAAGAAACAGGTTACAACACCACCTTAACCACGACTCAGAAGGTGAAGGTGAGAACCATAACGGAACTATCATTACTAAACACCATCACCTTAACCTAAACCTGACCGAATGACCTCTCGCAGTGACCTTGACCTCTCACTTCAAGCCAATTTTGACCAACCACAGACAGCCTTGCAGGCTGAACCTCTAAAGAACCGCTCGTTCAATTTGGAGTTCAGAAGTTCATGAACATTGGTGAGGGTGGTAAGGAATAGCGTTTTATTCTTTAGGTTGACCTTGACCTCTGACCTAATACATCCGTGTGTGATTTGCTCCCACCGACATTTGGATAGCGGATTTTGATATTATTTTGGTAGCAGTATTTTAGGTGTTGTGAGGGGAGGGCAGATTTTGATACCAGATTTATTGTGATAGCAGTAGTGTCTAGCTCAATTTGATAACAGTATTTGATAGCAGATTTTCATAGTGGATTATTGCATTATTTTGGTAGCTCTGAGACACAGGAACCTTGATGGACTGTATATGTTAACTCGGTGAACTGTGATGTTAACGTGTCATATTAATGTTTACCCGTGTCATATCAGCCCTTGTCACCCTGTCATATTGATATTGGCAAGTGTCATCACCCTGTCATATTGATATTGGCAAGTGTCATCATCCTGTCATATTGATATTGGTAAGTGTCATCACCCTGTCATATTGATATTGGCAAGTGTCATCACCCTGTCATATTGATGTTGGCAAGTGTCATCATCCTGTCATATTGGTATTGGCAAGTGTCATCATCCTGTCATATTGATATTGGCAAGTGTCATCACCCTGTCATATTGATATTGGCAAGTGTCATCACCCTGTCATATTGATATTGGCAAGTGTCATCACCCTGTCATATTGATGTTGGCAAGTGTCATCATCCTGTCATATTGGTATTGGCAAGTGTCATCATCCTGTCATATTGATATTGGCAAGTGTCATCACCCTGTCATATTGATATTGGCAAGTGTCATCACCCTGTCATATTGATATTGGCAAGTGTCATCACCCTGTCATATTGATGTTGGCAAGTGTCATCATCCTGTCATATTGGTATTGGCAAGTGTCATCATCCTGTCATATTGATATTGGCAAGTGTCATCACCCTGTCATATTGATATTGGCAAATGTCATCACCCTGTCATATTGATATTGGCAAGTGTCATCACCCTGTCATATTGATATTGGCAAGTGTCATCACCCTGTCATATTGATATTGGCAAGTGTCATCACCCTGTCATATTGGTATTGGCAAGTGTCATCACCCTGTCATATTGATATTGGCAAGTGTCATCACCCTGTCATATTGATATTGGCAAGTGTCATCACCCTGTCATATTGATATTGGCAAGCTTGGTGACATAACCATCATGGTATATGTCATGTCTGATCAACCTGTCTTGTCAAAACTACCATAACCTGACATGACACCAAACATTAGACACCACTCATCAATAAACCCGCCCAGGACACACCATACGTCACCATAAGCTCACCTAATGCCAGCCATGTAGATAATTTATATTGGTATATATTTGGTCTATCCGTATTTATGCCTCTCATATACATTGTGGTAGGAGATGGATACTAAATATAAATGCCATGTTGATTGTGGTTGATTTAGCTTTGTTGTTTCATCTTACTTAAAGAAATGAGGGAATTTGTATTGTTTTTTTGTGTTTGTTGTTGACATGAGTTATGTAAAGATTATTATTATTATTATTATTATTATTTATTATTGCTTCTTTATTTTTCATCATTATATATTTTTTTCATATGTATTCACCTCTGGTAAAAAAGATTCACTGCGGGCACCATAACAAGACACATTATCCTTCGCTTACTGATTCAGCACTGAACGAAGACTTCTGGTAATAAATGACTCTAAGAGAGAAAGCCGATTATAATTTATGCTCGAGTGAATCTTACGCAGAATAGAGGTTTGGAATTACGTAAACAAAGGTATAAAGAAAACAGGCAAACAAGACAAACAACGGAGAGAATTATAATTTTAAAGCAAACAAAACTTACTTGATGAAAATTATACTTTAAGTGAACATGAAGTATAATAATAATAAGGTAAACAGATTATACTACTGTAAATTGGTATTCTTGTGTATTTTTCGCGAAAATCTCTATCGATAATTGCAGGTGTTCAGTTATGACAGGTGTTCAATTATGACAATTATAAATTACAGTGTTCTATATGACCTCCCCACCACCTCCTCCATTCCTGGCTTCATACACCAATGATACGACCTTCCGTGCGTGAGTTGTCTATTGAAAAAACAAATTAATAACATACTTTTTATTTGTATGAATTTGTATGAATAAGGAGGCGCCTCCCCCGTCTCCCCTCCCCCCTCTCCATTCTTCCCTCCCCTCCCCCCCCCCACCATCGCCAAATAATCCCTAATTACCTCCTTGGCTGATTTACGTCAACCTGAATCAATTATGGAGATTTTTTCCGCCGACTGTGCTGGTGATTCTCTTCCTTGTTTGCGTAACACAATTGTTCTCGTTAGTGTGTACACGCGGGGTCCTGGTGGTCAACACGGGGCTTTGTTTACACCCAATCACTGGACCTTCTTGCCCCTTGTTTACACCATTACAGTAAATTATAAACTGTAAACAAAAAAATAAGAAAAATGGAGTTTGTTTCTATTTGTTCTCTCAAGATGATATCGACATGTTCCCGCTGTGTCTCTTGTCATGCAATGCCATGACCTCGCCCCCGTCCCCTCTAGTGAGCTCACCTGACGGGCGCTCGTAACCAAACTCTACCTCCACGTATTAGAATTCTTGGCGCCATATTAGCATTTGAAAATGTTATAACGGGATATTTATGAGTTGTGCTCGAGGGTGGGTGGTGTGGTAGGTAGGTTGGTACTACGTTACTCTGTTATTGCCCCCGAGTGACCAAACACACACACACACACACACACACACACATACACACACACACACACACACATACACACACACATACACACACACACACACACACACACACACACACATTAAGACTCTTCTACAGTGTGCATACGTCTTCCATACACCCAGCCATACATATGTCTATACGCCTGGCCATACTCATAATGTATACGCACATAAACGCCCACAAGCTTTTACGCCGTGTCCGTATAACGCAAAATTTAAGCTATGTACGCCCATAAACCCACAAACGCTACTGTATATACGACCCCACGCCCACACTCAAAATTCCACACGCCTACACTACCACATCTCCACAAACCGAGACTAAGACAACCCCACACTACCACAACCCAACCACACCCATACTACCACAACCCCTCACGCCCACACAACCACAACCCCTCACGCCCACACAACCACAACCCCTCACGCCCACACAACCACAACCCCTCACACCCACACTACCACAACCCCTCACATCCACACTACCACAATCCAACCACACCCATACTACCACAACCCCTCACACCCACACTACCACAACCCCACACGCCCAAACTACCACAACCCCTCACGCCCACACTACCACAACCCGTCACATCCACACTACCACAACCCGTCACATCCACACTACCACAACCCCTCACGCCCACACTACCACAACCCCTCACGCCCACACTACCACAACCCCTTACGCCCACACTACCACAACCCCTCACGCCCATACTACCACACTACCACACTACTCCATCGCTCGTAAGAAATTTACTACTGTATGTTGGCAGCTTTCCAGGTCCCACGTTTCACTACCTCCCACACCCATCACTTCCCACACCACCCACACCCACCACCACCTCCCACACCCATCACCTCCCACACCACCCACACCCACCACCAACTCCCACATCCACCACCACCTCCCACACCCACCACCACCTCCCACACCCACCACCACCTCCCACACCCACCGCCACCTCCCACCTCCCACCCACCCACCGCCACCTCCCACACGCACCACCACCTCCCACCCCACCACCTCCACCCCACTCCCCACCACCACCTCCCACACCCACCACCACCTCTCACCACCACCTCCCACACCCACCACCACCTCCCACCTCCCACACCCACCACCACCTCCCACACCCACCACCACCACTTCCCACCACCACCACTCCCACCACCACCACTTCCCACCACCACCTCTTCCCACCACCACCTCCCACCACCACCACCTCCCACACCCACCTCTCACCACCATCTCCCACCACCACCACTTCCAACACCCACCTCTCACACCCACCTCCCACCACCACCTCTCACACCCACCTCTCACACCGACCTCCCACCACCATCTCCCACCACCACCACCTCCCACACCCACCACCTCCCACACCCACCACCTTGCATTCCAACCACCACCGTACCATCCACACCCCCACACCCACCACCACCTCCCACATCCACCACCACCTCCCACCACCACCTACCACACCCACCACCCACATCCACCACCACCTCCCACACCCACCACCACCTCCCACACCCACCACCACCTCCCACACCCACCACCACCCTCACACCCACCACCACCTCCCACCACCACCTCCCACCACCACCACTCCCACCACCACCACTCCCACCACATCCACCACCACCACCACCTCCCACACCCACCACCACCACCTCCCACACCCACCACCACCTCCCACACCCACCACCACCTCCCACACCCACCACCACTACCTCCCACCACCACCTCCCACCCACCACCACCTCTCACACCCACCACCACCTCCCACACCCACCACCACCTCCCACACCCACCACCACCTCTCACATCCACCTCTCACACCCACCTCCCACCACCATCTCCCACCACCACCTGCCACACCCACCACCTTGCACGCCAACCACCACCGTACCATCCACACCCCACCACCACCTCCCACACCCACCACCACCTCCCACACCCACCACCACCACCCACCCACACCCACCCCACACCCACCTCCCACACCCACACCCACCACCACCTCCCACACCCACCACCACCTCCCACACCCACCTCCACACACCCACCACCACCTCCCACACCACCACCTCCCACACCCACCACCGCCTCCCACCCCCACCACCACCTTCCACGTTAACCACCACCCTACCATCCATACCCTCACACTCACCACGTCGTACAAAAGATTCCACCTAAATGCTTCACGGACCAACTGGTGCTTTGAGGGAGAGTTCAGTAATGGAGACGTGTGAGAGAGGGTACTTCTCTCTCTCTCGCTCTCTCTCTCTCTCTCTCTCTCTCTCTCTCTCTCTCTTTCAATTTCCCTTATTCTTCCTTCTTTACACTCGTCTCTCTTTCTCATTCTCATATTCCATTTTCCCATTCACACCCCATTTCTTTCTACCCTCACTCTCTCCCTATCCTTCTCTCACTCTCTCCCCCTTTCTCTTTCTCGTATTTCCTTACTCTCCCTCTCCTCCCTCACTTTCTCCCTTTCTCTCCCTCACTCTCTCTTCTCTTTCATCCCAACTTCCGTAATTCATTTTTTATCATTGTTTAGTTTTTATGGCCGGGGTGGGGTAGTGATCACTGTGTTTGTCTGTGTGTCTGCATCTGTGTGTCACTTCGTCCTTGTGTGTGTGTGTGTGTGTGTGTACTACCCACCCATTTATCACTCACTCTCCGTCTCATATTTTCCTTCTCTGTTTTTAACTATTTATCTGCGTCACTTTCTGTATCTGTTATTTTGATTTCCATTTCTCTCTCTCCTTATTTATTTCTCACCGTTGTCTTTCTCTTTCCACCCTCCCATTTCTCACTTCCTCTCCCTTTCCGCCACATTTCTTCTCCATTACACTTTTTCATTCTGTCCTTCCCGCCTACCCCCCTCCCCTCCCTCCCTCGGCTTAGAGTCCACACATACGGAAGTGGCACAACGCACCGCCATTTTGTGGTTGCTGCGTCCCGACCGCAGTCAGTGTTCTCGCTGCGTCGGCGGGCAATCTCGGCTGGCTGCGGGCGCCTTGTGGTCGGTAAAGAACGTGGGCGGGCAGGCCCTGGGCGGGATGGTGGGCGGGCTGGGGGCGGTCGGACGACGCTTGACGTATGACTTCGATATATATAAAAAGGAAACAAACTCTTGAGTGTATAGAAAACGACAAAGATAAAATGGAGGAATGGTAACTAGAGTATTATAGGAAGGTCGCTGTAGCACATCACCGCCTCGTGTACGCTCGTAAGGTTTCATATCAGACCGCCGACACTTGACACCGGCCGGCTGAACATACCTGATACCCCTATAGTCTACCTGGATCTGTCTTTATCTGTGACATATCTCTCTATAAATCGTTATAATTAAGTAATAGGAGGACTGGAGGGAAGGATTAAGGTAGAGCCCGGGGCGGTGGTCGACCCTCACACCGGACTTAGAGAATCACGCTAAGGTGACTCAAAGGGAGGGGGGGGGGGGTCGCTCATGACTGTAGGAACCACAGTGGTACCCTGAGGGCAGTGACAACCCTCCTGCTGCGACTACGACCTGGGGATAGGGTAGGGGTGAGTGGGAAGGTGGTGGAGGGGGGTGAGTGGGAAAGGAGGAGAGACAGAGCTAGACTGCACTCGGGCTAGGTGCCAACACACGCCGGAGTAAACTTAACTAAAGCAGTTTATTTAGCCAGAAGTTTACAGATAACAACTGTACCTTATTACCAGTATTGACGCGGCTGAGTGTGTTGCAGCTGTCTTAAAGAACCACTTGATAAATAATTTACATTTATCTCAACTCAATTATTAAATACGGATTTATTATACAATTATTGAATAACATAAGCTTATGAACGTGTAGTGAGTGGATGAAGAATGGAAAAATAGTGAATATCAATAACTCATTATTGGTGTAAATGTAACAAAAACTGTAAATGGGGGATATTTTTTACATAATGATTTATAGGGATGGAGACGCCTTGACCTTCCTCTCCTTATGGCAGAGAGAGAGAGAGAGAGAGAGAGAGAGAGAGAGAGAGAGAGAGAGAGAGAGAGAGGTTCCTCATCGCTCACACTTACTGTACACTCGGAGACACACGCACGGTCTCTCCTTCCATACACAGGGAATGAACCACCTCCTAGTACATACACCTACTGTACACCCGCCCACCCACCCCTGGATACACCTACACCCACCCACCCCTGGATACACCTACACCCACCCACCCCTGGATACACCTACACCACCCACCCACCCACCCTGAATACACTACTACACCCACCCACCCTGAATACACTACACCCACCCCTGCATGCACTACACCCACCCACCCCTGCATGCACTACACCCACCCACCCCTGCATGCACTACACCTACTCACCCCAGCATACACCTACACCCACCTCGGCATAGACCTGCACCTCCCCACCCCCCCACACAAAAAGGTCACAAGGACAAGACAGTTCCTCTGCCAGTCCTTCGTACCACCACTGTAACCAATACCTGTACTATTATCACCACCACCTACCACTATCACCACCACCTACCACTATCACCACCACCTACCACTATCACCACCACCTACCACTATCACCACCACCTACCACTATTACAACCACCACTACCCATCTTACTCCCTCTACTACGATGACCAATCACCACTATTACCACATCCCCCACGACCACTGATATTGAAACAGTTTATTAAGCCAGAAAAACACAGATACACAGTGGATATTAATAACAATATTAACATGGCTGAGCCAGTTGAGAACCTGAGCTCTCTTGTAGGCACCTGATATATACTGTACATTTATCTCAAGGAAGTATTATGTAACATTTAGTATCATCTGGAATAGTACAATAGCATGGTGGTAATAAGAACATCTCATAATGTTACCACGGTTATCACTTTTTTTTTACTACCACCACTGTTCCCCATCCCCCATCATCACTACCACCACTGTTCCCCAACACCCATCACCACTACCACCACTGTTCCCCATCCTCCATCACCACTACCACCACTGCTCCCCATCCCCCATCACCACTACCACCACTGTTCCCCATCCTCCATCACCACTACCACCACTGTTCCCCATCCTCCATCACCACTACCACCACTGTTCCCCATCCTCCATCACCACTACCACCACTGCTCCCCATCCTCCATCACCACTACCACCACTGTTCCCCATCCTCCATCACCACTACCACCACTGTTCCCCATCCTCCATCACCACTACCACCACTGTTCCCCATCAACCACTACCACCACTGTTCCCTATCCTCCACCAACACTACTACCACTAACCACTCTCCCCTATCCCTACCACAACCCACACCATCTACCCTCACCCCTCAACACTACCCCCAACACTTCCCCCACCACTCCCACCACACAGTCGTCCCTCCAGCCTGGTTGTGGCCGCTGCCTTCCATTGTGTCGTCAGTGTGGTGCGGATACGGTGTCGCGTTCATCAGTCGCCTGAGACGTGTCTTATGCACCCAGACTGGAGGGTTGAGGAGGTGAGGCCAGTCTGGTGGTTTGTGGGGAGGAAAGAGGGATGGGGGGGGGTGCGGAGGTGAGGTCAGGCCGGTGGATTGTAGAGAGGAAAGAGGGATGGGGAGGAGGAAGGTGGGGAGGTGAGGAAGGTATTGATATCCCTGGCAGGGTGAGACTATGGGCAAGTTTCATTACGCCATTTGCTTCTGTCTACTTGTTAGTAGTTGGGAACCTGGATGTTTATCGATTTTCGGATCGTGTTCCGGGCTAATGGTTAGCCAGTGCAGTTGGCGAGTTGTCCGGTCATCTCGGACTATTCCTTGACACTGGGTCATGCAACTCGTTAACTTTGGGTGTGGTTATTGTGTTGGCGACAGCATCTACACCTTAAACAAATTCACGCCTTGGTGGCCCTAAGGCCGGCCATCCTCGTTACACGAGGGGCAGCCATTATTATTATTATTGATATTGAAACAGTTTATTAAGCCAGAAAAACACAGATACACAGTGGATATTAATAACAATATTAACATGGCTGAGCCAGTTGAGAACCTGAGCTCTCTTGTAGGCGCCTGATATATACTGTACATTTATCTCAAGGAAGTATTATGTAACATTTAGTATCATCTGGAATAGTACAATAGCATGGTGGTATTAAGAACATATCATAATGTTACCACGGTTATCACTTCGTTATTTATTTATTTATTTATTTTTTACATTTATATTATAAGTATATACATATTTTAGTGGTGTTGATATACATAAATATGATAAGGGAGGGAAACAGTACAACATTTGTTGTATTAAGGTGGAACAAGAGGACAGAGTTGTCAGTATCATGTCGAGTAGGCAACTATAATTATTGCAATTGCAGTTTCTATCTACCAACATGACAATCTATGATATAATGGTTTTGGTGGTACATGTAACCAGGAATATAAAGTAGGTATTACAAGATTATTAATACTTAGATAATAGATATTTTTAAGAGATGTTTTAAAGGAATAGGGGATGAAGGGTGGGAAGTGGTGAAGGAAAGGGATTGGGGATTAGAAGAGGAAGGAAGGGAATGAAATAAGAAGAAAAGGAAGGGAATGGGATGAGAATATTTTTTATTTTAACAACTTTATTGGCCAAGCTTGGAGTACAGTTTGCCTGTTCTGAGGAATTCAGTCAGGTCTTGACACTGAGGGTGGTGTGACTGTTCACTGCCACACAGGACAGAGGCTCATATACAGTAGAAGTCATGTTCTATTTGAGGACCAATCAGTGTGGGCCAGCAGCAAATTTAGGAAAGACAGCAAGAATGTCCTCAAGAACTCCTGATTCAATGATGTAATTACAAAGTTCATGATTCAATATATTATTGAATGTTAGGGAAAAGTGAGGAAGAGGTGGTGAGGGAGGGGAAGAGAAGGTGGCTTTAGGGGAAGAGAACAATAGACAGATTAGGGAAAGACAGTTCTGTCGTGTTTTATGCTCTCTCTCTCTCTCTCTCTCTCTCTCTCTCTCTCTCTCTCTCTCTCTCTCTCTCTTTTGTGTTTTCTTCGTATTTGTTGTAGTAATCACGAAGCGCCTCTCACTAATGCTCTCCCTCTCTCTCCCTGCTTTTCATTTTTCCTATTTATCTTTTTGTTTTCCCCTCTTTCCCTCCCCTCTCGTTCTCCTTTTCATGTTTCCCTTCCCCTTTATCCCACTCCTTTCCTTCGCTCTGCTTTTGTCTCTCTCTCTCTCTCTCTGTGTTTCCTTCTCCCCTTCCCCTCTCCCTCTCTCTCACCTTTCATTCCTCGTCCCTTTCCTCTCTCCTCCTCCCCTTTCATCCCTCTCCTCTCTCTCCCCCCGTTATTAGTAATCAACTACCTTTACGCTACATGCCGCGCTCTCTACCTGGTCGCCTTTGTGACTAAGGGTGTAATCGCTACCAATTAACTCATCTGCATTGTCTTATTGGGCTCGGTCGTCCAGGTAAAGGCTCACTACACTTACCTTGCCCTTCTTTATACCTCTTTAACAAACTTCCCTTGAAGTATTATGCAAAAATCCCTCCCGTATAAAATTCCATAGAAGAAAATTCCCCTTACAAAATCCCGTTAAAGGATATCCCATAATGAAACCCTATATTAAAAATCCTATTACAAATAATTCCATTGCAAAATCCCGTACTATAATATCCCATTGAAAAAATCACATTCATCTACTCTGCCCCGCCCCGCCCCGCCCCGCCCCTCCTCTACCTTACCCTGAATCTTCCATGCGCGTTATAAAGTCACTCAGAAGGACGTGATGGGTAAGCAAAGAATCCAGAGAAGTCAAAAGTTTACCTTAAAATGAAATTAATTGATGATCCATAACAGAATGAAGTGAGAATAGTTGATAATTTCTTCGCCATAAAATTGAGGTCACATTTTTTCCTCCTAGATTGAAAGAAATGAAATAAGGTGACAAAGAAAAGCTATAATGAATGAAAGCAAAACGCAAATTAATGAAGATGAATTTTCATCATAAATTTGAATCCAGTCACGTAATTTTTTTCACTCGGAATAAAAGAATTGAGAAAAAAAAAACAATGAAAGAAAATGACAAAAGTCGATACAAAATGAAGAAAGATATTTGTCAAAACAGAAAAAAATCAGTTAATATTATCACTGTTCCCCCCTCAAAAAGAAAGTATAGACGACGAGGGAGTTTACAAGGCCCAAACACCGACGTTCTTTTGTTTGTGTTGTGGCGGCAGGACTCCTCGACCCCAATACCCACCAATAAGAAAACCTCCTCAAGTTGATAGAGCCAGAGAGAATGTTCTCTTTATCTCACCTCTTCCTCAGCTCGTTGAATAGGTCGTTATTGACTCAAGGAAACAAGAGGGATAATAAGGGAAAATGATCTCTATATGCAAAATAAAGTAGAGCTCATCTTCCATTACGATCTGGTTTTATGAGGAGCCAATCATCGTCTCCTCGAAGCGTATTTATTCGTTTTTTTTTTTTTTTTTGGCCAGCCAATCACGATCTTTCGCGCCATCTTTCTCTCTCCGAATCAGCCAACCAAATTCTTTCCCGCCATTTATTATTTTTCCAGGCGAGAAACCTCCCGATATTTCCCGCCATATATTCACCAATCAGAGACGCAGTTGCTGATCCACCCAGGCGACGGTTCTGGGTAAAGTTGGAATGAGTGAGAGAGAGAGAGTGAGAGAGAGAGAGGGGAGAGGGTGGTGGAGGGGTGGAAGCTTTAATATGCAGTACGTGGCCAATATGTGAGAGCGAGTTAGGACTTTGAGAGCTCTTCTAGAAGTTATTGGTTCAAACTTTGCCGCCGTAGCAGGACCTGGTGTAGGGGGTGGGGTAGCCTGAGTGGTGGAGGGGGGGGGGGGGGGGGGCAGACTATTGGTCCTTGTTGTTGGTATGGGATGTTGACACAACCCTCGTGATGGCAATAGTTTCCAGGGGGTTTTTCTCCTATACTTGTAAAAGGTTTTGATGTTGACAATTTTATTATTTGTCTCACTTGGAGTTTATTTTTTTATTAATTATTTTTATCTTGGTTATACCGATAATATTTACCTTATCGTGACAGTAGTTAAATAGCTCACTCTTGATACCATAATTAACTCCGTATGTAAGTCGATCACATACACACACGGTCGTCTACTATCACTGCTAACGCCTTGACCACACGTATTGACACATTATTAACCGGATCTCGTTCTGTATATAATGACCCTTGACTCGCCAGCCTCACTACTGTTGATTTATTAGGAAGTTGAAGTTAATCGGTGTTTGGTTCCTTCTCGTTTTGGTTTCACGATAATTGTTGAGTTATAATTATTTACATCACCTGAAGGTTAGCCCGCCTGTCTTGGCTTATTTATCCTGTTGATTAAATACACTATTTCTTCTTGGGGAGGTTAGGGTGGTTTAGGTTAGGTTTACGTTAGGTTAGGGTTGGGTTAGGTTAGGTTAGGTTTACGTTAGGTTCGGTTAGGTTTACGTTAGGCTAGGTTAGGGTTAGACTAGGGTTAGGTTAGCATTAGGTTAGGTTAAGTTTGGTTAGGATTAGGTTTACGTGAAGTAAGGTTTGCAGGTTACGTTAGGGAAGAAGATTTAATCCTTAAAGAACGACGGTTTAACCCTAAACGCAATATGCATTAAACCCTTTAAGAACTGTAATGTAATCCTTTAAGGTCGACGATAGCTTAACCTTCCCATCCTCAAAGGCGTCAAAGAAGACCAGGCCGAGATGGGGAGGTGAGATGAGTAAAGTGGCTCGCCTCTGAGGGCTAACGTGAGCTCTTGTAGTACTTACGCTCGACTGAGGTGTCCGTAAATGAGTTAACCTCGACTTGAGTGTCAGGTGAACGATGTGTTATTATTCTAAAGGTTTATGTTCGTGGTTAATCTCATCCTCGGGTTAACTTACTGCAGTGATACAGTTGACCCTTGACCTTGACTTGAGTTCGACTTGAGTGTCAGGTGAACGATGTGTTTTATAGTTAAGGATTAATTAATGTATTTTAAAAGATGATTTATCTAGGAGTGATTAATCTCAAGATGGTTAACTCAAGACAATGAAATAGTTAACCTTTGAATGAAGTGACTGTAATTGAGTTCATCCTGGGTTAAATAACTGTATTTTTATTCATTATTTCGAAGGTAAGGTTAACCACAAAGCCATTGAATTAGTTAAGGTTTGACTGGAGTTATCAGACTGTGGGAGACTCGACGATGTTATGTTTATAAGTATCAGTTTCCGCGACATTAAAGTTCACTGGCCACTTTCTGATAATATTTCAATGATGTTGCTTAGATGTTTTGGGGGGTACAAGACACTTCCTAGTACAAGACACTTCCTAGTACAAGACACTTCCTAGTACACGACACTTCCTAGTACAAGACACTTCCTAGTACAAGACACTTCCTGGTATAACACTTCCTAGTACAAGACACTTCCTAGTACAAGACACTTCCTAGTACAAGACACTTCCTAGTACACGACACTTCCTAGTACAAGACACTTCCTAGTACACGACACTTTCTGGTATAACACTTCCTTTAGTTGTATACACACTGATGTTGACGGGTAGTAATATTAGCGACACACCGCAGTTTTTGTGTGGTGTTAAATTTTAGCGATATGTTGAATTAGCGAGTGTGTGGTGGCGTTCGGAAGCGTGGCGTGGCGTCGTCTAGGTAAATTACAACAAGTGAACGACACCCTAAAATAATTCCTACATTACCTATTGAACTAAGACTAAAGCCGGAGCCAACAGTCGAACACCGCCCTGACTATAGCACCCCCCTCCTCATGGTTTAGTGGTGTTGACCGTGATTCAGTGTTTATATATCACGGTAGGTAGAGTGAGGATGTTACCTGACCTTTCTCTTGTATTACCTGTCACACTCAACATGTTTTTATGACCATTGAAATCCAGTTACTTATGATTAGTATGTTGCTCAGTGATAATTGTGTGTTCGTATCCTCTTATTGTTGACTTGTGTTGGATATTAAAGATGGTAGTATTTTTAAGGTGTACTTGAGTGTTAAGTTCTACTACTACTACACTCACACCTCAGCAGTCACCTGTCACCAGCACTCTCACTCACTCCTCACCACTCACCTGTCACCAGCACTCACTCACTCCTCACCTCACCAGCACTCACTCACCACTCACCTGCAACACTGAAAATTACATCTTATTTCCTAGGTTCTCATCATCAGTGACGTTACAAAGGCACCTCTGACGTTAGATAATATGGCAGAGGAAGCCACATAGTCTAGTGATATCAGTAAACAGTGTGTGTGTGTGTGTGGGAGGGGGTGACATCCGCTTGGCTTGGGGTAGTCTGTTTAGTCACACGTTGGATGCCAAGGTTGATGATGTTACCGGAATATTACTCTTATTTACTGAGTTTCCTTCGGCGATAAGTTATGGTAAATCTTGAACCAGGATTCTCAAAGGTTCAGAAGTCATTTGTTTCAGTTTATTCGTAACTGAAGACCTTTTACAAACCAGCTTTATTTGTGTGTTTAATTGAGCCAGTTTTGTGTCATAAGGATTTGTAGGATTTTTAATTTATTTATTTTCTTATTTTTTGTCTAATTATTTTTTTTTTTTAAGATTTGGGTCTCTCTCTCTCTCTCTCTCTCTCTCTCTCTCTCTCTCTCTCTCTCTCTCTCTCTCTCTCTCTCTCTCTCTCTCTTCCTTCCCTTCCTTAATCCCCCCTTCCCCAATCTATTCCTTCCTCAAACCCTCCCTCCCTCCCTCCCTTGATCCCTTTCTTCTTCAATCCTTCCTTCCTAACTCCCTCCCTTCCTCAAACCCTCCCTCCTCGATCCCTTTCTCTCTCAATCCCTCCCTCAACTCCTGCCCCCCCCCCCCTCTCTCTCATACATCCCCTCCTTGCACAGTCATACCCTATAATGAAATATACAATCCCCACCCCCCCACACACACCTGCCTCTCTGTCTTAGCCCCGACTCACATAATATTTCCCTGTTCATGAAGGTCAAGAAACTAAGATCCCAAGGTCACACAGCCCTAGTGGAGAGGGTAAGAGGAGGTCGTTGAAGATACATAAAACATCAGTCGGGAATGTAATTGTCTCTGTCTGTCTGTCTGTCTGTCTGTCTGTCTAGTAGTCTATGATATTAATTGCAAAACACTGGAATTCCTACTCAAGATGGAGGTGGGGGTGGGGAGGGGTTGGACCTATTCACCAAGATGACCCGCCTCGCCTTGCCCCTCCCCTCCCCGCCTCGCCTCGCCTCGCCTCGCCTCGCCTCGCTTCATAGGTCATCACAAAGATTCCTAGAGATTTGTTTCATGTTTTGTTTTTTTTCCTCACTTAACTAAAGACGTGAGACTATGTCACTCTGGCGGGAGATGTTGCTCGAGATGGTGTTGAAATTACCCGAAGACTGACATGTAATTAGATACATTCTTTCCATCCCAGGTATGTGAGAGAAACAATGATGACATATGAATAATTAGCTAATTTCAGCCCAGGTGTCGAGGTGGAGATGGTGGGGGTATACACGTGGAGTGGGACTTGACTTGGTGGGGGTATACACGTGCAGAGTGGGACTTGACTTGGTGGGGATATACACGTGGAGTGGGACTTGGAGGAGGTGGAGGGGGGTATACACGTGTAGAGTGGGACTTGACTTGGTGGGGGTATACACGTGCAGAGTGGGACTTGACTTGGTGGGGATATACACGTGGAGTCGGACTTGGAGGTGGAGGGGGTATACACGTGTAGAGTGGGACTTGGAGGTGGTGGGGGTATACACGTGTAGAGTGGGACTTGACTTGGTGGGGGTATACACGTGTAGAGTGGGACTTGACTTGGTGGGGGTATACACGTGTAGAAAGGGACTTGACTTGGTGGGGGGGTATACACGTGTGGAGTGGGACTTGACTTCGAGGAGGAGGTGGTGGTGGTGGTGGTGGAGGTGGAGTTATACACGTGTGGAGTGGGACTTGACTTGGAGGTGGTGGTGGTGGAGGTGGGGTTATACACGTGTGGAGTGGGACTTGACTTCGAGGAGGTGGTGGTGGAGGTGGGGGTATACACGTGTGGAGTGGGACTTGACTTCGAGGAGGAGGAGGAGGTGATGGAAGTGGGGGGTATACACGTGTGGAGTGGGACTTGAATGTTTCGTGTTTCTCCCAGTCAGTCTACTTAATCTCGGGATCGTTCTCAACATCTTCAGATCCTAAAACTACACTCACTCACACCTCACCACTCACCTGCAACACTCACACCTCACCACTCACCTGCAACACTCACACCTCACCACTCACCTGCAACACTCACACCTCACCACTCACCTGCAACACTCACACTTCACCAGTCCGTTAGAGTTAAAGATTTTCTCATAACTATATAATCAATAACACATTTAACTCGCTTGTTTAATCAGCGACACAAAGATGACAGTAAAGAAAATAAAAGCTTCGAAATAGTAGTGAATCAAGTCCTTAAGACGACCTGTTGTCCTCTTATCAGATGAAAATGAAAAGGTAAGGTTAAAATATTCAAAAGTCTTAACCCTGTTGTCTGATCACCGAGTGTCAGTGTTGAGGGCAGAGGATCAAGTAGGGGGGGTGTAGACGAAAAGTGAGTTTCTGTGTAAATATATAAAGTTAACCTCGATGTTAAGTTAATATCGACGTAGAATCAGTCTGGACGTAAAGATAGTCTCGACATAATGTCACTTTTTAAGTGTTGTCAAGAAAGGACTGAACTGGACATGTCAACTGACTGACTGACATATAGATAAACAGACACACAGACAGACAGAACTGAACATGACTGACTGAATGACAGAGAAACTGAACCTGACCGACTGAGGCACGGCACATCACCTATAGACCAGTGTCAGGAGGGGCGGGCTAATAGCATGTGTGGATAAATTTATTGAGGTGATAAGGTTAGTGGAGGTAAAATGAAGGAGTTAGCCAGGTGATAAAATTACCGAGTTGGTGAAGTTGGAGCACCGGGCGGGCGAGGTGAGGAGGCTGGTGATGAGCAAGGTAAGGTGGCGAGCAGAGATGGTGAGGAGAGGTGGTGAGGAGAGGTGGTGGTGATGGTGAGGAGAGGTGGTGGTGGCGAGGAGAGATGATGGTGGTGAGGGGTGGTGGTGAGGGGTGGTGGTGAGGAGAGGTGGTGATGGTGAGGTGGTGGTGGTGAGGGGTGGTGGTGATGGTGAGGGGTGGTGGTGGTGGTGAGGGGTGGTGGTGATGGTGAGGGGTGGTGGTGGTGAGGGGTGATGGTGAGGAGAGGTGGTGATAGTGAGGGGTGATGGTGAGGAGAGGTGGTGATGGTGAGGGGTGGTGGTGAGGGGTGGTGGTGAGGAGAGGTGGTGATGGTGAGGAGAGGTGGTGGTGATGGTGAGGAGAGGTGGTGGTGGCGAGGAGAGATGATGGTGGTGAGGGGTGGTGGTGAGGAGAGGTGGTGATGGTGAGGTGGTGGTGGTGAGGGGTGGTGGTGAGGGGTGATGGTGAGGAGAGGTGGTGATGGTGAGGGGTGATGGTGATGGTGAGGAGAGGTGGTGGTGGTGAAAAGAGGTGGTGGTGGTGAGAGGTGGAGAGGGGTGGTGGTGAGGAAAGGTGGTGGTGGTGAGGAGAGGTGGTGATGGTGAGGAGAGGTGGTGATGGTGAGGGGTGATGGTGAGGGGAGGTGGTGATGGTGAGGGGTGGTGGTGAGGAGAGGTGGTGGTGGTGAGGAGAGGTGGTGGTGGTGAGTGGTGGTGGTGAGGAGAAGTGGTGGTGGTGAGGGGTGATGGTGAGGAGAGGTGGTGAGGGATGATGGTGTGGGATGATGGTGTGGAGAGGTGGTGATGGTGAGGAGTGGTGGTGATGGTGAGGGGTGGTGGTGAGGAGAGGTGGTGGTGGTGGTGAGGGGTGGTGGTGAGGAGAGGTGGTGGTGGTGAGGGGTGATGGTGAGGGATGATGGTGAGGAGAGGTGGTGATGTTGAGGAGTGGTGGTGATGGTGAGGGGTGGTGGTGAGGAGAGGTGGTGGTGATTCGTGAGGAGTGGTGGTGATGGTAAGGAGTGGTGGTGATGGTGAGGAGAGGTGGTGGTGGTGATGGTGAGGGGAGGTGGTGATGGTGAGGGGAGGTGGTGATGGTGAGGGGAGGTGGTGATGATAGCGAGGGGTGATGGGGAGGAGGGGTGGTGATGGTGGTGGCGGTGAGGAGTGGTGGTGAGGGGTGATGGTGGTGGCGCCGAGGGGTGATGGTGATGAGCAAGCTTAGGTGGCGAGCCCAGGTGGTGGTGAGGAGTGGTGATGGTGGCGAGGCGTGATGGTGATGGGTTGTGGTGAGGAGAGGAGGCGGTGGCGAGGCATGGTCAGTAGAACACTAACACCATAAGATCCTTGTGTTTCTGCCTCAACATCAAGCACTTCTACATACGACTAGACATGTACCTGACTAACTACTACACACCTGTACCTGCCTAACTACTACACACCTGTACCTGCCTAACTACTACACACCTGTACCTGCCTAACTACTACACACCTGGATAGATCTCCCATTTACTGGAATAATCAACAAGAATCCAATATTTTTACATCCGTCTAATGGTTCTTTAAGAGGTTATATTTTTCACCATTAAGCTTCATAATAACACCATTAAATACAACTCTCGCCTTAATGGTGCTGAAGAAATACCTGTAGACCGCAGTCATAACATTGGATTGTCATAAATATCGACCATAAGGTAATTGGTCAGCTGTAAATAGATTTGCTTGGATCAGGTGGACCAGTTCTTAGTTAGGGTTATTTTGTGTTTTAAATTATAGGTAATGGGTAGATTTTTACCTTTTGTGTGACTTAAATTTAAGGGAGTTGTTACATTTAAGGGAGTAATTAGCTTTTAAGGAATTTATTGCATTTAAAGGATTGTTTATTTTAAGGGAATATTTACTTTTTTATGGGTGTTATTACATTTAAGGGGTAATTACCTTTAAGGGAGTTATTACATTTAAAGTTGTAATATTTAAGGTAATAATTACATTTAAAGTAATTACATTCCAGTACTGTAATTACATTTAAGAATAATTACATTTAAGGCAGTAATAACAATTTTAAGGAATTCGTCGATGTTAGCACCGTCACCTCGCACACGACACGTCCTTTGTGCGAGTTCCCGGGGCTGGCTGCAACTGTGGCCAATTCCCTCCACTCTCTGCTTCCGTCTGTCAAACAGTAATTGGTGGGGGAAAACCTGAACATAAATAGATTGGCGAGTCCGTGTTTTCGTGGGGAGGATTGGTTAGCCAGTGCGGTTGGTTAGTTATCCGATTGTCCTGGGCTCTTTTGAATCGTTGAGTGTAGTGTTGATGATGATACTAGCTCGTTTTCCCTCATTTATCTGTGAGTTGTTTAGATGACCGAGTGGTACAGGTAAGGTCAGTTATTATGGTAGTTACGGATAGTTAGACTTGAATCAGGGTAGTTCTGGATACTATTAGGAGTGACGTATGGAGTGTACTGCCTTAGGCGTTTTTATGTGTTAGCAACGTGACTACTATGTCAGTGAACTAACCTAACTTAACCTAACTTAACCTAACCTAACTTAACTTAAAGTAACCTAACTTAAAGTAACCATACCTAAGCTGGAGAAAAAATTACACATGACATTACACTGCATACCTGACGTCACACCCACACACCTGATGTACACACACACCTGATACACACACACACACACACACACCTGACACACACGCACACACCTGACACACACACACACACACACCTGACACACACACACACCTGACACACACACACACACACCTGACACACACACACACCTGACACACACACACACACACCGACCGACACACACCTACCTGATACACACACACACACACACACACACACATATTATACACCGTACACTACCGCATTGGATTTTATTTTCAACGTCCCTACCAACATATGAACTAAAATAATGTACTAAAAAAAATCGTATATGAAAAAAAAAGAAGATTAAAAGATTGTTGATGTAGATAATGATAATGTTCCCATGGTTACCTGTGGTCGTCTTCCTTCCTCAATCATCTAGTGGGGTTCTTTACCACACTCACCCCCACACAGGTCAAGGGTAATGTGGGGTTTGTGGGGGGGGTTGTGGAGGGAATAAGTGGGTGTATGTGGAGGGGGTGTCTGAAAGAGAGGTGTGTGTGTGTGTGTGTGTGTGTGTGTGTGTGTGTGTGTGTGTGTGTGTGTGTGTCCAAAGTGGCTCACAGTGTACCTGTACGTGTATGAATTCTGTTGATATTACTTTCTGTTATGGTTTGTAGATTGTGTAGTGTACAATATGTACTGCGGATAGCTGAACTGATTTTTGTGTACATATTCATACATACATACATGATTGTGTGTATCTACATAGCATGCATACAAGTACACGGATATATAATCTTAAAATCCTATAAACTTGCGCAAAAACACACATATACATAAAGAAATGCGTAACTATACATAGCATACATACTGTACATGTGTGTGTGTGTACAAACAATCAAGTATTAGAATTGTATACTCATGTCCGTATACAAACATTATAAATTACATGCATAGGTGCACATGCATGCGACTCCTACAGCTTCATACACCCACCTATACCCTCCTACACCCACCTATACCCTCCTACACCCACCTACACCCTCCCACACCTATCTCCATCCCTCCCACACTTTACACCCACATACACTCACCTCCACTCTCCTACACTCACTCCTGCAACCTACTACACCCACCAACACCCACCAACACCCCCCTACACCCCCTACACCCACCAACACGGTCCCGGGGTCTCGTACCAGGACAGTCACGTCGGAAAATTGTCCCTCGTCGAGTCTGCTTTGTCGTGACGTGACGTAACCCCTCAGCAGGAAGCACACGGCTCGAGAGAGAGAGAGAGAGAGAGAGAGAGAGAGAGAGAGAGAGAGAGTTAGTTTACTTCTGAGAAAACTTGGTGTTTATCAGTACACCTGACAACTAATGTGAGTGCATAGAGTAATTAGAATCATCAGCCTCTCATTACTGCTCAGGTGAAAGTTGGTCCCATACGCCTCACGACACATTAGGGACAGTGCTTATCAGAATGATTACTTGCTGTCCTGTATACGAGGTGTGATTTAGTCAACACTGCACTTGACGGTCTTGAATCTTCCATCTGTAAAGTTAGGTGCTCATAGCATTATTATTATTATTTTATTATTATTATTATTATTACCTTAATTGTTTTATTATTCTAATTGTATTTACGACCATTATTATCATAGCTGACCAGGCAAGACCTCAACAGGCGTCCGTCTCTGTTAGGAAGGTCTCTGTTACTTACAAGACAACGGCGGCGGTCGTTACTTACCGTTAGGGCAGTACAGTATGTGTGGGGGGAAGGTAACATCCGCTGTGTCCGTCCACTCTACTGCGGCCCGTTACCGACTGCCTGCATTGTTCGTCACGCATTGTCGGAACTGCCTGGACACAAACCACTGCCGGGGCCATTAGTGGAGGAGAGCGTGGTAGTTATGCTGTTATCGTCGAGGTCATTAGTGTGTATTGAAGTCTGGATGGTTAACTGTCTCGAAGAAAAGGTCTCTCTCTCTCTCTCTCTCTCTCTCTCTCTCTCTCTCTCTCTCTCTCTCTCTCTCTCTCTCTCTCTCTCCTGGTCCTGAGAAATTCTGTCTCTTTCTTTCTCAACCACACACACACACACACACACACACCTCATTACTGGCCTCCACGAAGCCAGCTCAGAAAGAAGCAGTCAATGCGATACTCATTATCTTCATGACTCTATTTTTATTTCCCTTCACATTATTACTGCAGGTGTTCTTGTACTGCGTCTTGGTGTCATTTATTATTTTTTTCCTCCTATGTCCTCCTTTATTATGCTTTTGGGTGTTATTTTTTTACATTTTCTTTCATATTTCTAACTCTGTAATGTTTCTTTGTACAATGTCTGTCTGTCTGTCCCTGCCTGCCTGCCTGCCACCACTGACAGCTCATACATTACTTACAGTCTTGGTATGTTGATGAGTTGCCTTGAATTGTTGTAAATACATAATAATGTCCTTCCCGTTTCGGCATGACTCAGTCTGTTCTGATCACGTCTAACAATTGAACGATCAAGTGGGAATTACCTCACAGACGAACATTCATACAGACACTCCTTCACTCTCCTACACTTTCCTTCACTCTCCTACACTTTCCTTCACTCCTACACTTTCCTTTACTCTCCTACACTTTCCTTTACTCTCCTACACCTTCCTTTACTCCCCTACACTTTCCTTTACTCTCCTACACTTTCCTTCACTCTCCTACACTTTCCTTCACTCTCCTACACTTTCCTTCACTCTCCTACACTTTCCTTTACTCTCCTACACCTTCCTTTACTCTCCTACACCTTCCTTTACTCTCCTACACTTTTCTTTACTCTCCTACACTTTTCTTTACTCTCCTACACTTTCCTTTACTCTCCTACACTTTCCTTTACTCTCCTACACTTTCCTTTACTCTCCTACACTTTCCTTTACTCTCCTACACTTTCCTTCACTCTCCTACACTTTCCTTCACTCTCCTACACTTTCCTTTACTCTCCTACACTTTCCTTCACTCTCCTACACTTTCCTTCACTCCTACACTTTCCTTTACTCTCCTACACTTTCCTTCACTCTCCTACACTTTCCTTCACTCTCCTACACTTTCCTTCACTCTCCTACACTTTCCTTCACTCTCCTACACTTTCCTTCACTCTCCTACACTTTCCTTTACTCTCCTACACTTTCCTTCACTCTCCTACACTTTCCTTTACACTCCTACACTTTCCTTCACTCTCCTACACTTTCCTTTACTCTCCTACACTTTCCTTCACTCTCCTACACTTTCCTTCACTCTCCTACACTTTCCTTCACTCTCCTACACTTTCCTTCACTCTCCTACACTTTCCTTCACTCTCCTACACTTTCCTTTACTCTCCTACACTTTCCTTCACTCTCCTACACTTTCCTTCACTCTCCTACACTTTCCTTCACTCTCCTACACTTTCCTTCACTCTCCTACACTTTCCTTTACTCTCCTACACTTTCCTTTACTCTCCTACACTTTCCTTCACTCTCCTACACTTTCCTTCACTCTCCTACACTTTCCTTCACTCTCCTACACTTTCCTTCACTCTCCTACACTTTCCTTCACTCTCCTACACTTTCCTTCACTCTCCTACACTTTCCTTCACTCTCCTACACTTTCCTTCACTCCTCATCCTACACTTTCCCTTCACTCTCCTACACTTTCCTTTACTCTCCTACACCTTCCTTCACCTCTCCTACACTTTCCTTCACTCTCCTACACTTTCCTTTACTCTCCTACACTTCCTTCACTCTCCTCACTTTCCTCCTTCACTTCTCACTCTCCCACTTCCTTACTCTCCTACACTTTCCTTCACTCTCCTACACTTTCCTTTACTCTCCTACACTTTCCTTCACTCTCCTACACTTTCCTTTACTCTCCTACACTTTCCTTCACTCTCCTACACTTTCCT
This sequence comes from Homarus gammarus, assembly GCA_958450375.1. Taxonomy (NCBI): domain Eukaryota; kingdom Metazoa; phylum Arthropoda; class Malacostraca; order Decapoda; family Nephropidae; genus Homarus; species Homarus gammarus. Next base: position 2,031,189 of record CAUDMG010002508.1, read on the forward strand.
TCACTCTCCTACACTTTCCTTCACTCTCCTACACTTTCCTTTACTCTCCTACACCTTCCTTCACTCTCCTACACTTTCCTTCACTCTCCTACACTTTCCTTTCACTCTCCTTCACTTTCCTTCACTCTCCTACACTTTCCTTCACTCTCCTACACTTTCCTTCACTCTCCTACACTTTCCTTTACTCTCCTACACTTTCCTTCACTCTCCTACACATTCCTTCACTCTCCTACACATTCCTTCACTCTCCTACACATTCCTTTTCTCTCCTACACTTTCCTTCACTCTCCTACACTTTCCTTTACTCTCCTACACTTTCCTTCACTCTCCTACACTTTCCTTCACTCTCCTACACTTTCCTTACCACCTTTCTTCACCTCTACACTTTCCCTCTCCACATCCTACTCCTACACTTTCCTTTACTTTCCTACACTTTTCTTCACTCCTTCACACTCCTACACCTTCCTTCACACTCCTACACCTTCCTTCACACTCCTACACCTTCTTCACACTCCTCCTTCACACTCTTACACCTTCCTTCACACTCCTACACCTTCCTTCACACTCCTACACCTTCCTTCACACTCCTACACCTTCCTTCACACTCCTACACCTTCCTTCACACTCCTACACCTTCCTTCACACTCCTACACCTTCCTTCACACTCCTACACCTTCCTTCACACTCCTACACCTTCCTTCACACTCCTACACCTTCCTTCACACTCTTACACCTTCCTTCACACTCCTACACCTTCTTTCACACTCCTACACCTTTCTTCACACTCCTACACTTTCCTTCACTCTCCTACACCTTACTTCACTCTCCTGCACCCACCTACACTCCTACACCCACCTACACTCCTACACCCACCTACACTCTCCTACACCCACTTGCACTCCTACACCCACCTACACCCTCCTACAGTCCTACACCCACCTACAGCCTCTTACACCCACCTACAGCCTCTTACACCCACCTACACCATCCTACTCCCACCTACACCATCCTACTCCCACCTACAGCCTCCTACACCCTCTTGCACCCACCTACACCCACCTACACTCCCTACACCCACCTACACTCCTCCTACACCCACCAACCCTCTCTTACACCCACCAACCCTCTCTTACCCACCTACACTCCCTACACCCACCTACACTCCTCCTACACCCTTCTACACTCCCTACACCCACCTACACCCACCTACACCCTTCTACACTCCCTACACCCACCTACACTCCTCCTACAGCCACCAACCCTCTCTTACACCCACCTCCACCCACCTCCTATAAGACAATGGAACAAACACTAATAATTACACTGCCCGATAAAAAAAAACGTACAATTATCATGGACCAATGACACAACAGTAGTTAACTGACTGGTTCACTATTGTAACTACCATTCCCTGAGGCCGTACACAAACTCATTAGGTGATTAGTATCTCAGTCACAGCGTAAACAGTACACAAGCCATTAGAATTAGTCTAAGCCCCAACATTACATACAAACCCATTGGTATTAGTCATAGCTTAAACAGTACGTATACCCATTAGTGTAATGCCCTTCACTTAATATTCCATTAGATTGTAATAAACACGATCCAGGAACCCCATTAGGAAGTAAAAACTATTTCTCTGGAACCCATTAGTAAAGCAGCTGTAACAACACCTATAGAACCCATTAAATGTAACAACCACAACACCCATAACCTGTAAACCCATTAGAGTATAACCAAGGATGACTCCTTTAGGCCGTAACAACCACAACCCGAAAACCAATTAGAATGTAACAACCACAACCCAACGCCTAGGACGCCAGTGGTAATAACAACCACAACATTTACTGGATAATGAAGGCGAACCACCTATCCTACACCACCACTAACCACAACTACCACCACACACACACACCAGTCCCGTGAAGGCACAGCTACCACCTCCTTCTCCTCCTCCTTCCCCTTCCCTCCCTTCCTTCCCCCCTTCCTTCCCCCCTCATTCCCCTTCCCTCCCTTCCTTCCCCCCTCCTTCCCCTTCCCTCCCTTCCTTCCCCCCTCCTTCCCCTTCCCTCCCCCCTCCTTCCTTCCCCCTCCTTCCCCTTCCTTCCCCTTCCTCCCCTTCCTCCCCCTCCTTCCCCTTCCTTCCCCTTCCTCCCCTTCCTTCCCCTTCCCTCCCTTCCTTCCCCTTCCCTCCTCCTTCCCCTTCCCTCCCTTCCCCCCTCCTTCCCCTTCCCTCCCTTCCTTCCCCTTCCCCTTCCCTCCCTTCCCCTTCCCCCCCTTCCTCCCCCCCTTCCTCCCCCCCCTTCCTTCCCCTGGCCAGAGTCGGTCATTACCCAAGAGAGAATTATCACGAGGACGACCACAAGCGGCCGAGGGAACCAGCCAATCAGAGCATGACCACCACAACAACGTCATGCAGTGGTTGGTCGGTTGGTCAGTGAGACAACCCCAGGCAGTAGCGGAAGTTCATGCACCGCCTCCGGGTTGCTGCAGCAGTAATCATGCACAACGACACCTGTTTTACCTGCGCCCTGTCTTGCCTTGCCTTACCTTCTCTGCCTCCTGCTGACTCACCTGCCGCCGCTGCCGCCACCACATTTGCAGCCATTCCTTCCGCCACCACTACAACCACATCACCACTATTACTACAACCACCACCAACAACGATCAACCAGTCACCACCTTCACCACCACTAACATCAACAACACCTAACTAATCGCAATCCACCATATTTACCATCACCACCCTTAACAACCACCACCACCAACCACCACCATCAACCATCACCACCACTAGCCACCACCACCGTCACCATGCTACCAACCAACCACTACCACCATCGTCTGGGCCGTCCAGGAACTATATCGCAGAAGGATTATTATTACGGAGTAGTATTTTTCAGCAGGTGTTGACTCAGGTGTGGTGCTGTGTTCTGTAAGCTTCAGGTGTTGGCTCTACCTGTATGTGTGTGTGTGTACTAAGGCTTAAATGCTTCTGGGTAAAGTCGAACACGCGATATGTCCCCGAGTGTCCTATCATGTACTTGAACATTGTATACAGCTTTTCATTGGACAGTGATCGATGTCTCTTATCAGGTCTCAAGAACATAAGTCCTGAGTTACGACGTTCACACGGTAGTTAGGATACGGTCGCGGTGGACGGTATATACGGACGGTAACAGCTGGCGTGATTCCGTATTAACTTGGAAATCACCTTCGAGTTTACAATTTTTTTTTTAAAGTATTATCTGAATATTTTATTTAATCCGAGGTTTTTCTCCGTGTATTTATTGTTACTGAAGGGTTAAATGAGGTGCTTCTAGACGTGCATTAAGACTAACACAAATTGTCTCTTGCTAACTTAGATAATTGTTTCAAGAGGTTTGGAGAGCCTCTGCCTCTTCTCCACCCTCCTACCCCACACCCTCACCCCCCAAACCCCCTCCCCCCATTTCCCCCTCACATCCCTCAATAGCGAAAACTTCCTTCCATCATCCACTATTAATGCCAATATTATTCAACACAAATCACAGCAGAGAATCACAGCTGCCAAAAAATATAAACACATGAGCATTAAAAAAAAAATCCAAAATATTATGAGGTTTTATTGAGGGTAAACACACGCTGGTTTTTGTGCTTGTGATGTTATAAACTGGTGGTAGTTTTTATGCATGGATGTACGGCGTAATTTGCATAGATTATTCATATATGTGTGTTTATCTGTGCATATATTAAAGTTGTTATATTGTAGTTTGTTTATTTGTGAATATGTTTATAAAGTTTGTGTTTAATGGTTTAATATTTGGTTTGAGTTTTGGAGTAGGAGTTTAAATTAATTTGTCTGAGAAGTTTTTGTTGTTTTATCTTTTATTATTATTATTATTATTATTATTATTATTATTATTATTATTATTATTATTATTATATCCACAACTGCCCCCAACTAAGGCACCTCGGGATGTTTCTCGTATATGTACTATAATAATTTAAGGACCGGAATATGGATAATTATTGCTTCTAATTATACCATATTCCCCCCCTCCTTCCCCTCCTTCCCCCCTTCCCCTTCTCCTTCCCCCCCTCCCCTCCTCCAACTTTCCCCACCTCCCCTACCTCTCACCCCAACTTTCCCCACTCCTCACCTCCTCCACCCCTCACCTCCTCCTCCACCTTCCCCACCCACCCACACCCCTCAGGTCCCCCACACCCCTACCCCCACTTCCCACCCCTACCTCCCCCCCCACCCCCTACCCCCAGGTTAAGGCGGCCCATAACTTATAAGAAACTATAATTGATTTTTTAAAGACTGGGTTTAGTTGGTCAAGATGTCTACGTACGCCTTTCCCGACTTAACTGATGGATTTTTTATCAGTGGTGAGGGATGTTTGTTTACACTGATCTACACTTGTGAATAATTCCTGAGAAACTGACGCTGTAAATGAAACCGCCGAGAAACACTGTAAATGAACCCCCTGAGAATCTATGTAAATGAATCCTCACAGACATGCATTGTAAAATATTACCCGAGATTTACACTTGACATTTACACTTCCTTCCCTCACACGCTCTCTGACTCACTCCCCTTATCATATTTATGTATATCAACACCACTGTAAAATATGTAAATACTTATAATATTAATGTAAAAAATAAATAAAATAAATTAATAACTAAGTGATAACCGTAGTAACATTATGAGATGTTCTTATTACCACCATGCTATTGTACTATTCCAGATGATACTAAAAGTTACATAATACTTCCTTGAGATAAATGTACAGTATATATCAGGCGCCTACAAGAGAGCTCAGGTTCTCAACTGGCTCAGCCATGTTAATATTGTTATTAATATCCACTGTGTATCTGTGTTTTTCTGGCTAAATGAACTGTTTCAATAACTCGGTAAACTTGCAACTAACAACTATCACCACAACATTACAATAACAACATATAACCTATACTCTTCATAACCCTGACTCATATAAAACAACTTTAAATCCCAAACTCTTAGGTCAGCCAATTTACCCACCTTTTTTTTTTTTACTCATTTAGCAGAGAAAATATACATGACTAAGTAAAGTAAACTATTACCTGTTCATGAACGCCCACCCCCTCGCCCCTTACCTCCCACTCGCCTCGCCCCCAGTCGCCCCTTACCTCCCACTCGCCCCTTACCTCCCACTCGCCTTGCCCCCTCCCGTACTCCCCCCTTGCACCCTCCCGTAGCCCCCCCTTGCACCCCTTCCGTCACCCCCTCGCCCCCTTCGCCCACCCCCCCCCCTCGCCTCCTTCGCCCCCCCCCTTGCCTCTACCCTCAGTCTATATCACCTGTAGATTAACCACCCCTAATTTTCCATGGCCCGGGAGGGGTGTTAAGTCAGGTTAAGGCAGGTTAGTTTACCTTAGGTTAGGTTAGGTTAGGCTAGGTTAAAGTAGGTTTTGTTAGGTTATTAGGTTAGCGTTAGGCTGTTGTAGGTTAGAGTAGATTAGATTAACATTAGGTTTGGCTTAAGTAAGTTAGGTTAAGGTTTAGGTTAGATTAGCGTTAGGTTTGGTTTAAGTAGGGTAGCTTAAGGTAGGTTAAATTAGATTAGCATTAGGTTGGTTACTCATCAGGTGTAATAACCCTTAGGGGGGGGGGGGGGGACGAATGTTCAAGTAATCCTCCCGACTTTTAACCTTATGTCAGTAGATCCTAAAATAACATACACAGTCACGGGGTCGGGTTGTACTTGTCTCTGTCATCGATTACCAATACTGTACTGGCGTGTGTGTGTGTGTGTGTGTGTGTAGATCAATATTTAACAACGTACAGTAAGCTACTCTTAAAAAAAATCAATTTAGAAGGATGAAGAAAGTGCCATGCTGGTCTCAAGTGTCTCTTACACACCTCACCAATAAGAGCGAGACTCCCCTACCACACCAGTACTCCAGACAACCTTACTAACCACAATCGAAACCTTCAATAATTTCCACGTTAGAGTCTCCCCTCCCCCCTCCACCCCCTACCCCTCCCCCTCCCCCTCCCTCTCCCGTCCCCCCCTACCATTTAGGGCTCGGGTCTTAGTGTAATTTTGACGCCATTTTGAGGTTATTTCAGGGTGGCAGGGAGAGAGTGTGGACTGACGTGAAGGGAAGGAATTTAACTTAAGATCCTGTGGGACTCCTGACCGTAGGTGGGGGGGGGGGGGGGGGGGGGTTCCTTGACCTCTCAGGCGTGTGGTGTAGGAGTCAGCTGTTGCTCCTCTGCCTCACCGAAGACCGTCCTCCCTGCCTTCCTTCCTTCTTTCCTTCCCTCTTTCCTTCCCTTCCCCTACACTCCTCTCCTTTACCCTCTGCTCCTTTCCTTTTGTTTTTCGTTTCCCCCTTTCTTTCCCTCTTCTCCCATTTTTTTTATTTCCCTTCTTTCCTCACTTCTTCCCCCATTCACTCTCCTTTCCTTCTTCCCCAACCTTCCGTTTTTTTCTCTACCCCTTATTCCCCTCCTTCTCCTTATCACCTTTCTCTCTACTCCCCTTCTTCCCTTTCCTCCCCTCCCTTCTCCTCCCCTCTCCCCTCCCCTCCCCCCTCCCCTCCCTCCCCTCCCCTCCCCTGCCCCCCTCCCCGCCCCTCCCCTGCCCCCCTCCCCTCCCCATCTTCCCTCCCCTCCCCTTCTTCCCTCCCCTCCCCTCTCCTCTCCTCCCCTCCTCTCTCCTCCCCTCCCCTTCTCTCTCCTCTCCTCCCCTCCTCTCTCCTCTCCTCCCCTCCTCTCTCCTCTCCTCTCCTTCCCTCCTCTCCTTCCCTCCTCTCCCCTCTCCTCTCCCCTCTCCTCCCCTTCCAAGCTGTGTGTCGCCAAACGTTCGTGTGATTGAGTAGTAATTGGAATAGTCTCTTGGTCGTCTTTCATCAACCATTGCCTATTCCCCTTACTTCCCCTCTCCCTCCGTTCTGTTTACCCCTCACCCTTCCTTCCTTCCCCTCATCCCTCCCTCCCTCTCCCCTGTTTACACCTCACCCCTCCTTCCTTCCCCTCATCCCTCCCTCCCTCTCCCCTGTTTACACCTCACCCCTCCTTCCTTCCCCTCATCCCTCCCTCCCTCTCCCCTGTTTACACCTCACCCCTCCTTCCTTCCCCTCATCCCTCCCTCCCTCTCCCCTGTTTACACCTCACCCCTCCTTCCTTCCCCTCATCCCTCCCTCCCCATTCCTCAACACATCTTACCCCCTTCTCTTCCATTACCTCTCACACCTTCCCTCTACTTCTCAGCGCCTCTCCCCCCTTCTCGTCGCCTCCCTCCCCCATTCCTCTCCACTTCTCACCCCTCCTCCCCCTACATCCTCCTCTCCCTACATCCTCCCTCCCCCTACATCCTCCCTCCCCCTACATCCTCCTCCCCCTACATCCTCCTCCCCCTGCATCCTCCTCCCCCTGCATCCTCCTCCCCCCCTGCATCCTCCTCCCCCTACATCCTCCCCCCCCTACATCCTCCTCCCCTACATCCTCCTCCCCCTACATCCTCCTCCCCCTACATCCTCCTCCCCCTACATCCTCCTCCCCTACATCCTCCCCCCCCTACATCCTCCCCCCCTTACACCCTCCTCCCCCTGCATCCTCCCCCCCCCTCCCTCCCCTTAGGAACCAATTATTGTCCAATTTTGTGAGGCTTATCCTCGCGTCTCTGAACATTATTCAATTTCCAAAATATTGTGAGAGAGAGTCAGCTAAATTGTCGTTGTTATTCTTGTTATTACATCAGCTGCTGTTATTGCGGCTGTTTCCTTCTGTTATTGTGGTTGTTTCCTTCTGTTATTGTGGTTGATTCCTGTTGTTATTGTGGTTGTTTCCTTCTGTTATTGTGGTTGTTTTCTTCTGTTATTGCAGCTGTTTCCTTCTGTTATTGCGGCTGTTTCTTTCTGTTATTGTGGTTGTTTCCTTCTGTTATTGTGGTTGATTCCTGTTGTTATTGTGGTTGTTTCCTTCTGTTATTGTGGTTGTTTTCTTCTGTTATTGTGGTTGTTTCTTTGTTATTGTGGTTGTTTCTTTCTGTTATTGCGGCTGTTTCCTTCTGTTATTGTGGTTGCTTCCTTCTGTTATTGTGGTTGTTTCCTTCTGTTATTGTGGTTGTTTCCTTCTGTTATTGTGGTTGTTTCCTTCTGTTATTGTGGTTGTTTCCTTCTGTTATTGTGGTTGTTTCCTGTTATTGCGGCTGTTTCCTTCTGTTTTTGTGGTTGTTTCCTTCTGTTTTTGTGGTTGTTTCCTTCTGTTTTTGTGGTTGTTTCCTTCTGTTATTGTGGTTGTTTCCTGCTGTTATTGTGGGTGTTTCCTTCTGTTATTGTGGTGCTTCCTTCTGTTATTGTGGTTGTTTCCTTCTGTTATTGTGGTTGCGTCCTGCTGTTATTGTAGTTGTTTCCTTCTGTTATTGCGGCTGTTTCCTTCTGTTATTGCGGCTGTTTCCTTCTGTTATTGTAGTTGTTTCCTTCTGTTATTGTAGTTGTTTCCTTCTGTTATTGTGGTTGATTCCTGCTGTTATTGTGGTTGTTTCCTTCTGTTATTGTGGTTGATTCCTGCTGTTATTGTGGTTGTTTCCTTCTGTTATTGTGGTTGTTTCCTTCTGTTATTGTGGTTGTTTCCTTCTGTTATTGTGGTTGTTTCCTTCTGTTATTGCGGCTGTTTCCTGTTGTTATTGTGGTTGATTCCTGCTGTTATTGTGGTTGTTTCCTTCTGTTATTGCGGCTGTTTCCTTCTGTTATTGCGGCTGTTTCCTGTTGTTATTGTGGTTGTTGCCTTCTGTTATTGTGGTTGTTTCCTGCTGTTATTGTGGTTGTTTCCTTCTGTTATTGTGGTTGATTCCTGCTGTTATTGTGGTTGTTTCCTTCTGTTATTGCGGCTGTTTCCTGTTATTATGGTTGTTTCTTGTTGTTCTTGTGATTGTTTCCTTCTGTTATTGTGGTTGATTCCTGCTGTTATTGTGGTTGTTTCCTTCTGTTATTGCGGCTGTTTCCTGTTGTTATTATGGTTGTTTCTTGTTGTTCTTGTGATTGTTTCCTTCTGTTATTGTGGCTGTTTCCTGCTGTTATTGCGGCTGTTTCCTTCTGTTATTGCGGCTGTTTCCTTCTGTTATTGCGGCTGTTTCCTTCTGTTATTGCGGCTGTTTCCTTCTGTTATTGTGGTTGTTTCCTTCTGTTATTGTGGTTGTTTCCTTCTGTTATTGTGGTTGTTTCCTTCTGTTATTGTGGTTGTTTCTTTGTTATTGTGGTTGTTTCATTCTGTTATTGTGGTTGATTCCTGCTGTTATTGTGGTTATTTCCTGCTGTTATTGTTGGTGTTTCCTTCTGTTGTTGTGGTTGTTTTCTTCTGTTATTGTGGTTGTTTCTTTGTTATTGTGGTTGTTTCATTCTGTTATTGTGGTTGATTCCTGCTGTTATTGTGGTTATTTCCTGCTGTTAATGTGGCTGCTTCCTGCTGTTGGCTGTTTCCTGCTGTTAATGTGGCTGTTTCCTGCTGTTCATGTGGCTGTTTCCTGCTGTTAATGTGACTGTTTCCTGCTGTTAATGTGGCTATTTCCTGCTGTTAATGTGGCTGTTTCCTGCTGTTAATGTGGCTGTTTCCTGCTGTTAATGTGGCTGTTTCCTGCTGTTAATGTGGCTGTTTCCTGCTGTTAATGTGGCTGTTTCCTGCTGTTAATGTGGCTGTTTCCTGCTGTTAATGTGGCTGTTTCCTGCTGTTATTGTGGCTGTTTCCTGCTGTTATCCTGTTGATGTTCATAGCTTTACTGTTTATAACGGTAGTAACAAAAACTGCTGTGGTTATTACTGTTTTTGTTGTAATTGTCATACATCTTCCTGTTGTTCTTGTTTTTTTTTGTTTTTGTTTTACTGTTGTCGCTAATTAATTTGTTTTCCTATATTTTTTTCTTGTTGTTGTTGTTGTTGTACCTTTTGCTTTTGTTTGAGGCTGTTAATGTTTTCGTTTTCTTCTGTTACTGCTTTTGTTAGTTGTTTAGTTTATTTGTTTTTGTTACTTCTTTATTAGTTGTTTATTGTTACTGCTTTTGTTACTTGTTAATTTTATTTGTTATTGTTTTTCTTTCCTTCTGTAACTTACTTTTGTTTGTTTCTGTTACTGTTTTTCTTTGCTTGTGTTACTTGTTATTGTTAATTTTGTTTCTGTTAACGATTTTCTTCCCTTCTGTTACTTTCTTTTGTTAGTTTTGTTTCTTTCTTTTAATGCTTTCTTCGCTTCTGTTGCTTTCTTTTGTTAGTTTTGTTTCTTTCTTTGCTTTCTTCTCTTCTGCTTTTGTTTGATGTAGCTGTAATAAAGGGAGAGAAGGTACAGTAAACCCCGGGGCTCTCTTTTAAGGAAATCCGAGGACCGGTCTTGAATTAATGTGTGCTGGCCGGGTTATGTAACTGGTGAGCCCCCGGTGAGAGAGAGAGAGGGGGGAGGAAGTGAGTGAGAGAGAGGGGGGTGATAGAGAACGGGAAAGGTAAAAATCTATTAGAGAGAGAGAGAGAGAGAGAGAGAGAGAGAGAGAGATCAAATATACGACATCTTAAACGTACTAATGGAAGTCTCACAAAATCCTTTATTCGGTTCTTTTTCCCAGAGTGGCTCCTTCAGCACCTGGTGTGTCGTGGTTACCTTTGAGTAACTGGTCTGTCGTGGTTACCTTCGAGTAACTGGTCTGTCGTGGTTACCTTTGGGTACCTGATGTGTCTTTAAGTCAGGTTAGGTTGGGTTAGATTGTGTTAGGTTTGGCTTAGCTAGACTGGGTTGGGATAGGTGAGGATAATGGGTTGGGTTGGGTTGTGTTAGGTCAGGTTAGGTCAGGTCAAGTTAGATAAAGTAAGGAAGGATCAGGTGAGGTGTTAAATAACCTTCCCTATAGCCAATACTGGTCAAGGTACTCAGGTGAGATAGGTTCTTCAGTGGTTTATACTGTAGTCTGTTGTTACTGTGTCTCGGCCCAGGGACTGTGTGGTCTTGGCTCTCGTCTGAACACATTAATACTTAGATGATGTATATTTCTCAATTTTGGCAGTATACTGATTCAGTATAATGTATACCCTGTATATGTGTGGTGTAATGGTAACATAGCTCGTCTCGCAGATGAATGGACCCGGGGTCGATCCCCGGGCATGGTGAAACTATGGGCAAATGTCTTTACGCTATTTGCCTCTGTCTACCCAGCAGTAATTGGGAACCTGGATGATAATCGATTTGTGGATCGTGTTCCGGGGTAGTGGTTAGCCAGTGCAGTTGACGAGTTGTCCGGTCTTTTTGGACTATTCCTTGACACTGGGTCATGCAACTCGTTAACTTAGGGTGTGGTTGTTGCGTTGGCCACAGCTTCTACACCTTGGAAAACAAACTTCACGCAAGGTGGCCCATGGGCCGGTCAACCTCGTACACGAGTGACAGTCAAGAATATATTTGCACATAAATTTCGCAGGTGTAAACGTCTACAATTGAATGCCTCCGAAGAAAATGCTGTTTGGCTCATTGGTCTCCCATGTCATCGAATGTGACGTCACGTATGTAAACAACCCCCCCCCCCTCGTACTTCTTATTTACGCTTCTCTTCCTGTATCTGTTAGATGGAGGTTTCATATCTAAAGCTCTCTCTCTCTCTCTCTCTCTCTCTCTCTCTCTCTCTCTCTCTCTCTCTCTCTCTCTCTCTCTCTTTATTGTCCGTTAAAGAGAGGTTTCACTGCTCAACAGCGGTAATGTTCCGTTCTGTTCAACTTGGGGAAATTTTCTCTTAACAGCAATAGCGAGGCGGTGCGGTCTTGGGTGTGCTGTCTGTCTGCCGATACCAGCTGTCAGTGATCATTATTTTGTACAGTTATTTCCCCAACGCTCCGCCCCGTCGTCGGTCACTCCCATAATGCACCGTTCCATAACCCAGCGTGACGTCATGATATATCAGCCAATCACAATAAAGCTGATATAATAGAGTGCAATAAGTTTTGAGTGACTACTTTTATGCAGTAGATAGATAGATAGATAGATAGATTTTCTGTCAATTCTTCAGCTGTTCACATTTGCCTTGGAGTTTCGTTCATCACTGATAATTATTTTAAGAGTCAGAAAATATCACACACACGCACGCACGCAGAACATCTTGATTTGACTGTTTTGAAAGTATGTTGAAGAAATATAAATAGATTGACATCAATATTTATTTATCATTGTTCAGTAAATAATTTGTATCCGCAAACCCGTTCTCGAGTTATTTTTGGGACAGACAGACAGACAGGAACGTAAATGTGGGCAGGGTAATAATAACAATAAAAACAATAATAACAATAACAATAATAGTAATAATAATACGGTAATAATAATAATAATGAATGTACAAAATATTCAACGTCATCATTCAGGAAACTTTGAGGAAACTTATAAAATATTAAACCCAAAAATGAGTTGTGTCTTTCTTCAAAAACCCGGGCGGGGTCTTGGCGTCTTTCTTAAGAAGTAAAAGAAAGGTAACCAGTCCTTGGCTCTCATTACAACCACACAAGAAAGTTTGGGTGGTTGTGAGGGAGTGAGCATGACACACACACACGGAGTCGTCGAGCCAACACTACCTCTCCCTCCTACCCACCCCACCCAACCTAACCCCACCCCACCCAACCTAACCCCACCCCACCCCACCTAACCCCACCCCACCTAACCCCACCCCACCCCACCCACCTTCCCCCACCCCACCCACCTTCCACATTTTGGAACAAGTTACACACTCCTGCTTCCCTAAATGATAAAACCGACCTCTCTTGGGGTGAAAGTGGCCTCTCTACTGGTTAAACTGGCCTCTTTCATGGTTAAACTGGCCTCTTTCATGGTTAAACTTGTCTCTTTCAGGGTTAAACTGGTCTCTATTGGGGTTAAATTGACCTCTCTTAGGGTTAGTGGCCTCTTTCAGGGTTAAAGTGGCCTCTCTAATGGGTAAACTGGCCTCTCAGGGTTAAACTGACTGGCTTCTCTCAGGGTTAAACTAGTTTCTCTCAGGGTTAAACTGGCCTCTCAGGGTTAAACTGGTTTCTCTTAGGGTTAAACTGGCCTCTCAGGGTTAAACTGGCCTCTCAGGGTTAAACTGGCCTCTCAGGGTTAAACTGTCTTCTTTCATAATGTATACAGAGGCCTTCGGTTCATAGGACGCAAAGTAGTTCCCTTGGGCGTGTGTTATGTCGTGGAGGGAAGAAGGGGTAGGAGGGAAGGAGGGAGGAACCAAGACGAAAGAGAGTGATCGGAGGGAGGGTGGAGGAGGCAAGGGAGAGGAAGGGAATGGTGGAGGAGGCAAGAAAGGAAGGAGTGGTCGGAGGGAGTGAAAAGGAGTAGGATGCTGCGAGGATTTTGACTTGTAATAGAGAGAGGAGAGAGTAAACTATAATACAGTAAACGTCATAAGGAAAATAATAATAATAATAATAATAATAATAATAATAATAACAATAATAATAATAATAACAATAATAATAATAACAATAATAATAATAATAATAATAATAACAATAATAATAACAATAACAATAATAATAATAATAACAATAATAATAATAATAATAATAATAATAATAACAATAATAATAATAATATAGTCGATCTGTTATGAAAAAAAAAATAAATAAGACAAAAAAGATCATATAAAAAAATTAAGTGATTTTTTTGTTATTATTTCCTTTATTTTTAATCATATTTAATTTATTACGTTTTTTTTATTGTAATAATTTTCCGACGTAAAAGTGAGCGATGCATTGAGAGATGAACGACGAGAGAGAGAAATAATGACAATAGATTTTAATAGTTTTTTTTATTATTGTTTTTTTAATTGTTTTGTAATTTATTTGTATATTTATTGTTAGTGAATTTTTTTATATATATTGTTATTAAAGGATTTATTTAAATGTATTTTTTTAATTGTATTTGTTTGTTTGTTTGTAAGTCGTGTGTGATCGTACCAGAGGCAGACATATGGCTTTTATTGTGTCTGTCTGTCTGTCTGTGTCTGTCTGTCTGTCTGTGTCTGTCTGTCTATGTCTGTCTGTCTGTCTGTCTGTCTAACCTTGTACAGTGATACATTATAATAACATTAACAATTGGCGATGCTATTTCCCGGTTGTAATTCGGATGGTCCTAGCCTTTCTTTCTTTCTTTCTTTCTTTCTTTCTTTTTCTTTTTCTTCATTATTTCCATTTGTCTTTTCCCTCCCTTCCTCCCAAATCCTCCTCCTCCCCCCTCCCTCCCTCTCACCCCCCTCCACCTCCCCACTCCCCCCTCTCCCCTCCCCTCACCCCCTCCTTCCCCCTCCCCTCCCCTCCCCCTCCCCTCCCCCTCCCCCTCCCCCCTCCCCCCTCCCCCGCCCCCCCCCCTCCCCCTCCTCTCCCCCTCCCCCTCCTATTACATGAAAGGAAGCGAATCGACAAGCGACAATTAAGAAAAGAATAAGATGTAGGAGGGAGAGACAGGCGATGATAAAAGAGGAATAGACGTGGGGAGAGTGATAAAGGCGAACGAAGGAGAGGAATAAAGGGAAGGGAGGGAGTAAATATGAATGGTGAATAAATGATGGGGAATAAAACAAGGTGTGTGGATGAATGTGAATGAATGACTCGTGAAAAATCGTAGTTTATTGTAGATGGAGAAATGTGACTAGTTTTGTGATGTAATTTAGTGGATAGGTAGATAGATAAAGGGATAGGTAGATAGATAGATAGATAAAGGGGTAGGTAGATAGATAGATAGATAGATAAAGGGGTAGGTAGATAGGTAGATAGATAGATAAAGGGGTAGGTAGATAGGTAGAAGAATTGAAGAAATAACAAACACATTAAATTTATATACAAAAATCTAAACACAAATGAATAAAAAAAGAAAAAAAGAAGTTTAATGTAAATTGACTTAAAAGCGAAAACAATAAATCAATAAAAAATCAAACACTCGAAATTAAAACAAAACAACAAAACACAAAAATAAAAAAATAAAGCAAATAAAAAAAAATAAAAATAAAATAAAAAAATAATAAAAGTTTTCAAATATTTAAAATAACTAAACAAGGCTACAAAAAAATAGTTATGTAGTAAACAAAAACTTAAAAAAAAAATAGAATAAGAGAAAGTGTTAAGTGAGAGGTGACGGAGGCGGCTGAAAGTGTATAAGGAAAAACTAAGAAAAAGGTGAGAAAAAGTTGAGAGAACGTCACCGGTAGACCAGTTAATTACAAATTGGGTGAGAGGCAGTGGAGGAGGGAGGTAGGTTTAGGGTAGGGGAAGTTAGAGGGGGAAGGTGGGGGAGGTTAGAACAGGGGATGTGGCGAAGAGGGGGAAGGGGAGGTGGCGAGGAGGAGGAAGACGAGGAAGGAAGAGATGGCGAGGTAAAGAGGGAGGAAGGGGAATTGAGGAAAACAAGAGGGGAAATAGAAGGAGGGTCATGGAAGGTGAAGTAGAATGAGGGAGGGAGCGGGAAGGAAGAGTAGGGGAGGGGCTAAATGGTAGAAGCGGAAGGGAGGGAGAGACTTGACAGAGGGAATAGAAGGGAAAGGTAAAGTAGAAGGAGAACGAACGTGGGAAGTAGAGGGTGGGTCAGGGATGGTGTGGGTGGGAGAGTCAGGGAGGGTGTGGGTGGGAGAGTCAGGGAGGGTGTGGGTGGGAGGGTCAGGGAGGGTGTGGGTGGGAGGGTCAGGGAGGGTGTGGGTGGGAGAGTCAGGGAGGGTGTGGGTGGGAGAGTCAGGGAGGGTGTGGGTGGGAGAGTCAGGGAGGGTGTGGGTGGGTGGGTGGGTCAGGGAGGGTGTGGGTGGGAGAATCAGGGAGAGTCGGGGTGTCCTAACAGGATTTCAGCAGCTGGGGGGTACAGTAATTCGTCGCCCCTCCGCCTCAGGTCAATTTCTTTTAAAGGTCCCTGGCCCTTTGGTGTTCCGGGTCCCTCCCCTTAGTCTTAAAACCTCCTACGTTAATTCCCCCTCGCGTAAATGATGAAAAAAGTCCCCTTATAGAATCTCAGTGCAACGTTGACGCCATTTTGAGTAGATAACGTCATACTGAAGGTCATAATATTAGATGTGTTTATATAGAGAGAGAATTTAGAGGAAGAATTAACTTACGATACGGTGTTTTTTTTTCTCTAAGGGTGTGGGAACGATCTTAAGTGGTTTACTCAAGCGGACACACCAAATTGGCTGGCGTTAAGGTGGAAATTGCAATAACATTCTATTGGTTAACTAGATACAGCCTCCTGCCGGCCCCAGTTACCGACGGCAAGTTAATGAATGGGTTGTATAAGAATCTTAACTTACAACTGTTGTGGTTGTTGTACCTGTGAGATATGTTCTGTAAGGTGATTGGTTGTGAGTTATTGAAGTATACTAAAGTAAATTGGTGTTTTCTCGTTGATTAGATTTTGTTTTAGAGAGAGAGAGAGAGAGAGAGAGAGAGAGAGAGAGAGAGAGGCGAATATCATCACCATCTTTATTTTAACTCAAGCTCATTAAACACCTCCAAATTACCTGCTTTCACCGGTCCGTCTAATAGCTTTTTTCTTATCTTCTGGGATACTGTCGAGGTTCTCTTGCGCGCGCGAACACACACACACACACACACACTTACTTTGTTGACGAGTTGCTCCTTGTCATATATGGTCTGTCGTCTGCCATTGGAATTCCTCGTGACCTTTCAATGACATCTGCTAATAACATCTGACCTGTATGCTCTCATTGCAATACCTGTATACCTTGCAATAACAACTTTGACTTTAGTTTGAGATATCCTCAATATGGATGGCAAAAATTCAGGTAGTTGTGCGTGCGTGCGTGCGTGCGTGCGTGTGTGCGTGCAAGTTGAGGACAGGAAGAAGGAAGTGCAGGCAACTCTTTCTATTTCCTGTTGTAAGAGTTTCCCTGTCGTTCTCCACACTTGTCTTGTTATACACTATTTATTCTTTCTTTGAGCTTTCTCCCCCTTTCATCCACCTGACGCGAAAGTGGAAGGAAAGAAAAAGATGAAAGGGATAGAAGGAAAGAAAAGGGAGGAAATTCTCTTCCATTTATTTCTCTTCCAACTTGCCGTTAATTATGTCTCGTCTACCTGTTCCTCACCTGGTTAAATGACTAGACACCTCCAGACATATCAATACTGAAGGTTGTATGTATTAACTCAATAACACCTTTTTAATTATACTAAAGGGTTGAAAAGAGATGTTGGGATTAATTATATTATTCTTTTTCATGTTTTTTATGATAATTTAACACTAATGATGTAAACTAATGATGTGTTTTTTTCACGTATGTTGCAGGTAAGAGAGAGTGAAGTTACCTGTGCCACACCTTACCATCACAAGGTATAGTACACTTACCTGTTCTCTCTTGTCTTGTGTTTTGGTCGATATTAATCATCATGTGAGATAACCTAACTAAAACTTTTATCAATTAAGTTGTATCACCTGACTATCACCTAACACTTGACCAAAATAATACCCAGAGTAAAATAATTTCCTCTCGACACCAAATGAAAATACATATGGAAAAGTATAAAAACTTTCCCCTCATGCAGTGGGGAAATTTGGAACGAGAGCTTTATGGCAAATCAACGTGCATCATGGGAGAATGCATACCAACTATGTTTTCCATTGCATATTTCACTCTGCATTGCAATCTCGATTTTAATTTACATTTCTCATTTTTGCTGCATTGGCATTTTAATTTATTTTATTTTTAATGTGTGATTATGTTCAGCCTTTTGGTGTGTTCGTGACGTTGTGTTGATGTAGGGCGCCTCTCTCTCTCTCTCTCTCTCTCTCTCTCTCTCTCTCTCTCTCTCTCTCTCTCGTGTGTGATAAGTATTTTTATTTCTTTCATAAATTTGTGTTCCAGTTCATATTTTCGTATTTTGTGGGAATATATCTATACTTTCATATTTCTTCTTATATTATTATGGTTCCTATAACACTATAATATTACTGACGGTACATTTGTGTGTGGATACGGTTCAGTAAGGGATATATATATATATTATAATGAGCAAAGACGAGAGGGATATATCTTTTACCTATATCCACCAAATCAGAAATAAATAGCCTATATTCTGTTTATAATACAGTATATACCAAAAATAGCTATATTCTCATCGTGTGCATATATATATATATATATATATATATATATATATATATATATATATTATATATATATATATATATATATATATATATATATATATATATATATAAAAATAGCGAATGAGTTATAAATATATAGCTCGTAGAAAAAAACTATATAATACCTCATCTCACTGTAGAAAAGATAAACAAAATGCAAAACAAAAGGTTACAAATCGAAACACAACACATGTTTTTCTGGATTTCATTTCCTCCAGTGACCGGGGCGGGGGGGGGGGGGGGGAGAGGGATATCAATGGTATATACGATTGTTTTTGTAACAATACAACTGGCCAGCAGCATCCATGACCCCTCCCCCCCTCTTCTTATATCCAATAGATCAACAAGCTCATGCAAAACAATTAACAGCAGAAACACAAATTAACTACAGAGGTCAGGGTTACAGGTGAGAGTTAAACAGGTAAATGTATTCTAGGTATTTTTATATTTTTTTTAGTCACTATTAAGTAAATATTTTTGCACCTGTGCTGAAAGTTTCGAATTGTGTTTCAATAGTTTTGTGTTGTGATAATAGTTTTGGTTTTCATTATGTAGTTTCAGTTTATGGGATAATATTAGTTTGTTTCATTTACTGGGATAGTGAGATTGACTGTTTCTTTATTAGACAAAATGGCAGTTAGTCTGTATACTTGTCTGGCTGTGTGTCTGTGTATATTAAATGTGTCATTCGTGTGATCCTTTACTTGTATGTTTATCAGATGTTGTTTAGTCATTGTTCTTGCATCCTTCTTTCTGCTTCTCTCCTCCTCTTATCTTCCTCCTTCTGCCCCTCTCCTCCTCCTCCTCTTCTATCTTCCTCCTTCTGCCCCTCTCCTCCTCCTCCTCTTCTATCTTTCTCCTTCTGCCCCTCTCCTCCTCCTCCTCCTCTTATCTTCCTCCTTCTGCCCCTCTCCTCCTCCTCCTCTTATCTTCCTCCTTCTGCCCCTCTCCTCCTCCTCCTCTTATCTTCCACCTTCTGCCCCTCTCCTCCTCCTCTTCCTCAGTCATGTCTCTACTCGTCGTCATCGTCTTTCTTCTTTTTCCTGCTGTTGTTTTTTGTTATTGTTGTTGTTCTTTTCTCGCTCTTGTTCCTCCTCCTCCTCCTCCTCCTCTTCTTCTTCTTCTTCCTCTCTTCTTCTCTATTCCTTTTTAGATTCCTCCACCAAGCTCTTTAAAAAGTTCCTCATTGTTAACTGAACTGGACTGCTGTAAAAGAGGTAACAGAGCTTATCTCTCTCTCTCTCTCTCTCTCTCTCTCTCTCTCTCTCTCTCTCTCTCATATTTAAGAAAGATGATGTTTTATCAGTAAACATTTAATCGTCAATTCCGTAATAATTAAATTTTGTTATAACTAAATTCCTTTACAAGTATAAACAACTTTACTCATTAGCGTACAGAGAACGATGATAGAAATTAGTTGATAACGTAGGTAATGAGATCACCTGGAGATTAGTCCATAGCGTAATATTACCTGTTGAGTATCCATCTTAATGTTGAATGTTAGGTTAAGTTAGATTAGATTAGGGTAGGTTAGGTAATGTTATAGTAGGTTAAGTTTGGCTAGATGTCGTTGGATTAGCTTAGCTTAGCTTTGGTTAGCTAAGGGTGGTTAATCATCAAGGTTAAATAAGGTGGGAGCTAATTATTAGAAAATCCATTTTTCATATAAACTAATTTCTATTGTTTATTATTAGTTAATGAGCTAACATATTAACCTTAAGGACCATACATGTTAAATCACAGTAATTTAACGTCAACATGAAACCCAGAAAATTATAACGAGGAATTTTTACCATAACATCAGAATGCTCAGTAAACCTAACCTAACCTTACCTTTAACTGAGTGTCACCGTTTCACTTCATGAGAGTATGGACGTAAGGACGGGGACACACACACACACACACACACACACACACACACACACTCACTCTAATACACAAGATTATCGCACAGTCAACATAAGCCGTCAACACAGCCTCAACTAACGCGAGCGACAGACCTGCTGTGTTTGGCTAAGAATCAAAACGTCTGGGGATTTACGGCTGGTAATCCTCGACAGCTGGGACGGTCACGGCTTACTGTCACTACAACCTGATCAACTGTCTCTAATGTATCTACAAACTGATAGGTAAGTAGATAATATGATTGATTATAGGGTGTGTATGTGTGTGTATGTGTGTGTGTGTGTGTGTGTGTGTGTGTGTGTGTGTAAGGACTCCTCGTGTGTGGATGTGTGTGTGTATAGATATATGTTTGTGTATACGTTCTTAGAGAGGAACTTTTCCCCCCTTCCTCTCACCTCCCTTACACCCTTTACCCCCTCTCTCTTTCACCCCTGTCTTCCCTTACTCTCCCTATCCCCTCAACCTCCCTCCCATCACCCTCCCCGTCACCCACCCTCTCCCTCTCACCTTCCCCCTCTTCAATCCCCCTCATCCCTACGGCCTCAGCACAGGTCATGAGGCGCTCTTCAACACCTCATGGTCGATGGTTCATTACGGGTGTTATTGTTGACCGGGGTGCCTGGCGCTCAAGGGTGACCCCAGCGCCTGGCTCTCATGGGTGACCGCGGCGCCTCACTGTCAAGGGTGACCGCAGCGCCTGGCTCTCAAGGGTGACCGCGGCGCCTCACTGTCAAGGGTGACCGCAGCGCCTGGCACTCAAGGGTTACCGTAGGGGCGCCGGTGGGTAGAGCGGTACCACTCTTACCTTGCAAGCGAGATGTCACGGGTTCGATTCCCGAGCCGGTGGAAAGTTGTTCGGACCACTTCCCAGCCCTCCTTGGTCCCTGTTCACCTAGCAGTAGTGTAGGTACCTGCTGTAAATCGAAAGTTGCGATTTCGTATTCAGGGACAAGTTGTTGGAGCTTCCAATAACTTGCTTAGACATAAACCATTAACTCTTCAGGTTTCTACGCTCTTGACTCTTCAGGCTTCTACGCCCTTAACTCATGAGACATAAAGGCAAGCATGAACTAATGCTTCCCTGTTGGGCGCTGTAAACACTTCTGCGCTTCACCTTACACAAGGATGTAGGGGGGGGGGGGGGACCGCGGCGCCTGGCTCTCCCCCTTGTGATGCCAACAAGGGTGACCGTTTGTCTCCGTAATTATTAGGGATTTTCAGCCTTCAGTATATAACTCAAGTCTATTGAATAGTTGGGTCATGTGAAGATTAGCCACCCGCAGCTTGTTTCACCTAATGAAGCAACCTAATCTCGCCTCACGCTAACCCAACCTAAACTAACCAAATTTATTTATTTTATTTTATCTTATTCCTCATTTTCCTTATTTATTATTTACATTATTCTATACTGGCAAATTGTTTTTCATTTGGGATAACTTTTAGTTGACCTTCGAAGCATTATATCTTGGCCGAGGTCAGGCAGAGGTCAAGGTCAGGTCACAGAAGCCTTGACATAACAGTAGCAGTATAGAGGATTAAATCTCCTGAAAATATTTTATATATTTTTGGATTAAAATTTACCTGTCATGGTGTTGTGGATTATCCCTGTAAAGCTTTTTGTGTTGTGATCAAGGTCTGTGAGAGGTCATAGTCACCACTTGTTAGAGGCTACAGTCACAGGTCACAGTCACTTGTCAGAGATCAGTGTCGCAGGTCAGAATTCTCATGTTAGAGGTCACAATCAAAGGTCACAGTTATTGGGCACAGATAAGGCACATGTCTTTTGCACTTTTATAAGATAATTTAGGTTTTCAACTGATGACTTAGTTCAATTCTCGTCATATCCTGCCCCAAACACGACCTTCCTTGTCCCTATTACTTGATGACGTTTGAGTTTGTCTTTGAGTTATTCATCTCCGTATCATCCATTACATGTTATTCATCGATGTGTTGTTATGTATCGTAATTATTTTATTCATTTTATTTGTTTTCATTTTATTTAATTTGTTTTTTTGTTATGACGAGTAAATGAGCGGTGCCGTATCTCGTGTTAGGGGAAACTTGCCATAAATTTTCCTGGTAACTATATAATGGCAATACTTGAAATATATAATGATAATTGGTTTCTATAATGAGGAAAAGTGTCGCTGTTAAACTCTCTCTCTCTCTCTCATCTTTATCACATTTCCCGCTTCCTCATCTTCTTTCCAATCACCTTTTGTCTCCCTCGACGTCCATCCCTCTTCCCTTCTCCCTGTTCTGAACTTTTCCTTCCGTTTCAACTTCTCTCTCTCTCTCTCTACTTCTTCTTTTATTTATATTCTTTTTTCTTCCTCTTTGTCTCTCATCTCCCTTTCCTCTCTCCTCCTCCTCCTCTTTCCTCCCCCTCCTCCTCCCTCCTCCATCCTCATCCTCCTCCCTCCTCCATCCTCATCCTCCTCCATGCTCCTCCACCTCCTCCTCCACCTCCTCCTCCCGCCCTCCCCCTTCTCTTATTCTTCCTCCCTCCTCCTCCTCCTCCTCCTCCTCCTCCCAACTCCTCCTCCTCCTCCTCCTCCCTCCCTCCCTCCTCCTCCCTCCCTCCCTCCTCCTCCCTCCCTCCTCCTCTTCCTCCTCCCTCCCTCCTCTTCCTCCTCCCTCCCTCCCTCCTCCTCCTCCTCCTCCTCCCTCCCTCCCTCCCTCCCTCCTCCTCCTCCTCCTCCTCCTCCTCCTCCTCCTCCTCCTCCTCTTCCTCCCCCTCTCCCTCCTCTTCCTCCCCCTCTCCCTCTTCTTCCCTCTCCCTCCTCCTCCTCCCTCCTCCTCCTCCCTCCTCCTCCTCCTCCTCCCTCCTCCTCCTCTTCCTCTCCACACAAGCTTTGCAACACTCACACCCAAGTATATCACGTCTCTTAGCGGGCTTAAAATAGCATTTGGATAGTGGCAAAGTTTGTAACTAACTGAGTGAGAGAGTGAGGAAAGGTTATCTCTCTCTCTCTCTCTCTCTCGTTTTGTTGTGTGTGTGTGTGTGTGTGTGTGTGTGTGTACATTCTCTTATATTATTACCACAAAGTGCGACTCATTTTTCATCTTAAGATTTAACGATATTAAAAAGTTTTAAGAGGAGGTTTATCTAAGTTTTGTTCTCACACTTACGACCAGTAGTTGTCCTCACACTTACGACCAGCAGTTGTCCTCACACTCACGACCAGCAGTTGTCCTCACACTCACGACCAGCAGTTGTCCTCACAACCAGCAGTTGTTCTTACACGACCAGCAGTTGTTCTTACACGACCAGCCGTTGTCCTCACAACCAGCAGTTGTTCTTACACGACCAGCAGTTGTCCTTACGCGACCAGCAGTTTTCCTCACGCCTAGCAGTTGTTTTGGCCACATTCTTAAAGGTCAAATTGGCTAAGTTTTGCGACTACAGTATCGTTTAAAATGTGTGAAATATATTAGTTATATTTTGTACCACTTCGCAGGCCATGTAATGTACTGAAATATACTTTGTCGAGGGAGTTAAGATTTTGCCCCGGTTATATTCTTCTGTGGTACAAGAGTATATCCTGTTGATAATTTAATGTTGGTATGTCATATTTTTTGAAGTACCAGGTGGGTTATTTTAGGTATTTTTCCCTCGTTATAGGTGAGGTGTTTATAGCACTCTAGGTATACATAGAGCACTTTTAGGTAGTTTACTTTAGGTATTTTAGTATTATGTAGGAGCTTCGTCTATAATTTTAAGTATTAAGTTAATAATTATATATGTGATTATTTATGGTATTTCCAAAGCACATTCCATATAGGTTCAGGTGTTGATATCACTCATATGTATAGGACTTTGGAATAGTTCTCCATATATGCATTTTGTGTTGATGTTTAAGTATAACTTCATTTATATGCAGTTTATCTATTGGCTAGGTCTCATAGAGTTATTATTATTATTATTATTATTATTATTATTATTATTATTATGGTTGTTGTCTTTGTTGCTGTTGTAGAAAGCATAAACATTGCCACAACAAAGACATGACCACCACCTCCAGTGTCTTTGTTGTTGTTGTAGCAGAAAACATAACCATTGCCACAACAAAGACATGACCACCACCTCACAACCCTCACCATGCGTCAGGGCCTCAAGGTGTGATAGCCAGGGGAGGGGGGGGGAGAGGAGTTATTAGTGCGTATTTGCGTAGTTACGAGAGAGTAACAGTACGCTAGTGAGTCCTGGGTGGCCCTCAACACACCAAGCGGAGGTTCAAGAAGGTGTGGTAGTGGTGGAGAAAGAAAGAAGAAAGATAAAGAAAGGGTAAGACGAAGATAACTTAAGTAGGGATAGAATGAAGGGAGAGAGAGAGAGAGAGAGAGAGAGAGAGAGAGAGAGAGAGAGTAGACCTTTCTAAATTTAAGCTTTGAAGAGAGTTTACTTAGGGTAGTAATCTCTCTCTCTCTCTCTCTCTCTCTCTCTCTCCTTTTCTCTTTGTTTGTCTTTTTCTTTGTTGCTTTCTTTTTTGTTTCTCCCTCTCTCGTTCGTGCATTATTTGTCTCTCTCTCTCTCTCTCTCTCTCTCTCTCTCTCTCTCTCTCTCTCTCTCTCTCTCTAATATAAGAGTAACACCAGCAGCCAAACCAGCACACAACTTCTCTCCAGACGCAACATAAACCAACTTTTAACACAGCTGTGAGAACTCCTCGTAGTGTACACAGAGCCGAGTTACACACACACACACACACGCGCGCGCGCGCGTAAGTTAAAGCTTTCTCTCTTAACTGGGAGATGTGATGATTCATGTAAACTAGCTTATTTAACCTGTACCCTCCCTATAACTAGCTAATTTAACCTGTACTCTCCCTGTAACTAGCTAATTTAACCTGTACCCTCCCTGTAACTAGCTAATTTAACCTGTACCCTCCCTGTAACTAGCTAATTTAACCTGTACCCTCCCTGTAACTAGCTAATTTAACCTGTACCCTCCCTGTAACTAGCTAATTTAACCTGTACCCTCCCTGTAACTAGCTAATTTAACCTGTACCCTCCACTGTAACTAGCTAATTTAACCTGTACCCCCCCTGTAACTAGCTAATTTAACCTGTACCCTCCCTGTAACTAGCTAATTTAACCTGTACCCCCCCCTGTAACTAGCTAATTTAACCTCTACCCTCCCTGTAACTAGCTAATTTAACCTGTACCCTCCCTGTAACTAGCTAATTTAACCTGTACCCTCCCTGTAACTAGCTAATTTAACCTGTACCCTCCCTGTAACTAGCTAATTTAACCTGTACCCTCCCTGTAACTAGCTAATTTAACCTGTACCCTCCCTGTAACTAGCTAATTTAACCTGTACCCTCCCTGTAACTAGCTAATTTAACCTGTACCCTCCCTGTAACTAGCTAATTTAACCTGTACCCTCCCTGTAACTAGCTAATTTAACCTGTACCCTCCCTGTAACTAGCTAATTTAACCTGTACCCTCCCTGTAACTAGCTAATTTAACCTGTACCCCCCAAAAATGAAAATAAAAATAGAATCCAAGGTGGTTAACATGGCGCTGAAATTACACTAAGACTCCTGCAGGAATGAGATACATACTGGCATCCTTAGTTACGAACCTCTTATGACTCACTCCTCCTCCCGACTGACTGTAAACAAACCGAGTGATAATTCCGGTTCACATTCGGGTTCATAAGAGATGCTGGTCTGGGTTCGCTCAAAAATTTCTTGCGTTAGGTGGGGTTTGGTCGAGACAAGATTGCCATTTTGTTGTCATTTTAGATGGGAAAAAATTATTGCATAAATGGTTTTAAATTTATACGGATTTTTTCTTTTTTTTTTTATTTGATTTTTACTTGTGTATTGTCGTGTTAAAGTGTATAATGTTTATGAATGTGTATGATTGTAATGTCTAAGAGGATGTATATTATTGTGTTAATGTTTGATGCGTAATATAAATAAACACAGTATCTAATTTAAAATATAAACTGATAGTTGAGAGAGAAAGGCTTAATGTGAGAAATAATTAATATTTTACTTTTACCATATTATGATGTAGCAGTTATGTTCTTTTGTGAGACTGTCCAAGACTGTTAACTTAACGTAACTTCTAACCTAACCTAACCTAACCTAAGCTAAATTGAACTAACCTAACTTAAATTGAACTAACCTAACCGAACTTAATCAAACCTAACCTAACCCATTCTAACCCAACTTTAAATTAAACTAACCTAACCCATCCTAATATTACCTAACAACTAAAACTAACCTAGCTTAAATTAACCTAAACTAATCAAACATAACGTAACCTAGAACCTAACCTAAACTAACCCAACCTAAACTAAACTAGATGAATCTAACCCAGATTCTTACCCACTTCAGATGTTATGTGAATTTCCCGTAGATTAATTCACCTAAGCTCCTTTCATCCCCTCCCCGCACTACACCAGTCAACAACATTCTCAATTTTTTCAATTCACTTCTTGCTAAGGATATAAATTTACCGAAGAATTCTACATAAAACCTCAAATGCTTATAATTTAAACCAACGTCTTCAAAGGTTTATAACTTAGTCTTAAACCATCGTCCTCACACCTCCGGGTAAAGTAATCAGAACTTATTCACCTGGCTCACTTTACCTGTGGTACAAGGTGGCGGGGAATACTATGTGTAACAAGGCACTTAAATATAAGAGAAATTTGATATTGTCTTCCCCTGACAATATTACCTTACTTTTTTATCCCTATACGGGGAAAAATCTAGACCTATAGCTATATATTTGAGCTCTTTATACCAGCATTATATCTAGGCCTATAGCTGGTATATTTGAGCTCTTTATACCACCATTATATATAGGCCTATAGCTATATATTTGAGCTCTTTATATCAGCATTATATCTAGGCCTATAGCTACTATATTTGAGCAATTTATATCATTATATCTAGGCCTATAGCTACTATATTTGAGCTCTATACCAGCATTATATCTAGGCCTACAGCTACTATATTTGAGCTCTATACCAGCATTATATCTAGGCCTACAGCTACTATATTTGAGCTCTATACCAGCATTATATCTAGGCCTACAGCTACTATATTTGAGCTCTATACCAGCATTATATCTAGGCCTACAGCTACTATATTTGAGCTCTATACCAGCATTATATCTAGGCCTACAGCTACTATATTTGAGCTCTATACCAGCATTATATCTAGGCCTACAGCTACTATATTTGAGCTCTATACCAGCATTATATCTAGGCCTACAGCTACTATATTTGAGCTCTATACCAGCATTATATCTAGGCCTACAGCTACTATATTTGAGCTCTATACCAGCATTATATCTAGGCCTACAGCTACTATATTTGAGCTCTATACCAGCATTATGTCTTCCTAAAGGATTTATATAAGACAAAAGATTATTGATATTTTACAGAGGATTACAGACAGGTTTACTGTACATTCTTCCATTAGAGGCCTCCCGTCCCTCACCATCCTCCTCCCACCCTCTCTCATCCTTCTCATCTCCTTATACCTGATCCCACCCATTTCTTACCTGTACTACACCTACACACCCATCCTCCACCCTTACTCACATTCTCCCTTCACTTACCACCTACACACTCCCTACACACTCCCTCCACACTCCCTACACACTCCCTCCACCTTCCACCTACACACTCCCTCCCTACACTCACTCTCCACCTACACACTCCACACTCCACTCCCACCTACACACTCCCTCCACACTCCCCTCTCCACCTACACACTCCCTCCACCCACACTCCACCTCCACACCTCCACCTATACACACTCTCCACCTAACACTCCCTCCACACTCCCACCACCTACACACTCCCACCACCTACACACTCCCACCACCTACACACACTCTCCACCTACACACTCCCTCCACCTACACACTCCCTGCACCCACACATTCCCTCCACCCACACATTCCCTCCACCCACACACTCCCTCCACCCACACACTCCCTCCACCCACACACTCCCTCCACCACTCTCATTCCATCTTCAGTTCTGGTTTATACCTTCCGACCCTCAACTCCTCAATCCCTCCCCCCATTCCCTCCCTCCCTCCCTCCCTCTTTCCCTCCCCCCATTCCCTCCCTCTTCCCTCCCCCATTCCCTCCCTCCCTCCCTCCCTCTTTCCCTCCCTCCCTCCCTCCATCTTTCCCTCTCTAACTCCCTCTTTCACCCCATTTACTCCTCGAAGTTCCTTCTTCCTTCTCTCATTCCTTCCCTCCCTCCTTTATTCCTTCTCTCTCTCTCTAATCCAATTCACCTCTTCCTCACCTCCCTCCATCACCATGTTCACCCCCTCCAACACCCTCTTTCCTCCCACCCTCCACCTTCACCCCTCCAACACCCTCCCTCCCTCACTCCTTCAACACCAAGACCCCCAATCCCCCCCCCCCCCTTTGCGCCGCCTCCTTCCACCTCCCCCCCTCCTCCCCTCTCACCTCCCCCCTCCTTCCCTCACACCTCCCCCCCCTCCTCCCCTCTCACCTCCCTCTCTCTACGGTAAGATGAATCCAATAGCAATTAATAAAATATTTAGGCGTCGTCTTCCTCAGCTGGTGGTGGGCGGCAGGACCCGGGGACGTCCCTAAGGATTCACGAGAAGGATTTTCTAATAGGATGTTATTGATCGGTTCCATTACTCGCTCCCAGGATTACTGAATATTTCATTACTAGGTGTAGGTTGTTGGGTGTAGGTTGTTGGGTGTTGGGTGTAGGTTGTTGGGTGTAGGTTGTAAGGTGTAGGTTGTTGGGTGTAGGTTGTTGGGTGTAGGTTGTAAGGTGTAGGTTGTTGGGTGTAGGTTGTAAGGTGTAGGCTGTTGGTGTAGATTCTTGGGTGTAGCAACAGGTTTCAGGAACAACAGAAATAACAGTAATAAGATAAAAACAGTTGTAGAAACAGCAGGTGAAAGGGAAGAAAAAGAAAAGGAACAATAATAAGAACGAAGAGAAAGAACCCAAAAAATAAATAAACAAGAAGAAGAAGAATTAAGCAATAAACGGGTGGAGAAGGAAAAAATAAAATGAAAGGAAAAGCAAGAAAATCAGGAAGATAGGAAAGGCAAGACTGTGAAGGCGAGAAAGAAGATGATGGTGATTAGGAGAAGAAGAAGAAGACAATTAGAAAGATGATTACAAGAAGAATGGAAAATCAAGAAAAAAGGGGAAGAAACAAGAAAAATAAAAAAATAAAAATGAAAGAGAAGATTAGAAGAAGAAAAGATAAACAGTTGATGAAAAAGAAGAAAAACGAAATGAAGTAAGAGTAAAGAAAATACACAAGGGAGTGAAGAGAAAGAGACTGCGACAGTTCAAGAGTCCCTCCTTGACTGTACATTATACCCTCCTGAGAGAGAGAGAGAGAGAGAGAGAGAGAGAGAGAGAGAGAGAGAGAGAGAGAGAGACTCTTCCTGCCACATCTCACTAAAAGTCATTGTTATTGTCCCCCGCACACTGACACCACCACCACCACCACATCTTTGCTCTTTCTTCTTTGCCTACTTTTCCTTCTTCGTTTTATTCGTCATTCGTTATCTCTTTATAAGTGTAGGAAATAACTGCTAACGTGTTTTTATAGGCTTCCATATTAGGTTAGGTTAGGTTAGGTTAGGTTGAGAGAGGTTCTGATTAATGTGTTTTTATTACCAAAAATAATAATAATAATAATAATAATGAAATTGTCAGTAATAATAATAATAATAATAATAATAATAATAATAATAGTAATAATACCCCAAGACATTAATGATAAATTGATCCTTTCAAGTTTGAGAGAGCTGAAACTATTTAAAGCTTTGTGTTCACTCCCAGTTGGATATTTCTCACTCACCTACAGCCAGGCGCGGAATATTGACACGTATTGTTCGCAGCCGTCCCCAGCACACACACTTGCAAACGTTCACCCAAATCTTTCTTCATATAGGTTTCTTTAATCTTGCACACAAACGTTAGAGCTGTATTGTAATAAAAATGTTCCTGCATAAATATTGATAGTCTCCCCCCTCCCCTAGCTCCCCCCCTCCCCTCACTACTCTGTACCTGCGTTTGTTAAGTCTAGTCGACGGAAAATATTGATGCATATATTCTTTACAAACGTTGCTTCAATTGTTTCTGTTAACAGTTGATAGAATTGTTTTGTGTGTGTGTGTGTGTGTGTGTGTGTGTGTGTAACTATGACATTCTTCATGTAGTCAATATAACACCTAAATAATGATAATATTTTCCAATTCGTTTTGAAAATCATTACTTCAAAATACGTACACAAATTTCCTTCATGTACGTATCTGGGAATATACACACAGTGGTCCTGTACACGCCGCCTCTCTCTTTAAGGCTGTTTACAGTAGTGTCTTTGAGAATAAATCCAATTGTTTCTTCCCTTTGAAATGTATGAAGTAAATTTATACTTCCTAAAAAGTTTACCCAATTTTATCAACTACACGAAAGTAAACCGAATTTTTTCTACTACCTAAAAATTAACCCAATTTTATCTACTACATAGAAAGTAGAAAAAATTTACCACTAAAAATTATCCCAATTTTTTATACTTCTTAAACAGTAGCCCAGTTTTATCTACACTCTAAAAAATACCTAAACACTTTTATTTCCCAAGAGTATCCCAATTCTTCTCCTTAAAAGTAACCCAATTTCATCCACTCCCCAAAAGTGACCCTAATTTTTTTTACTAAAAATCTCTTCCATTATACCTACTACTTAATACACACTTAAATTATTTTATTCTTTGAGACGAATTTAAGGTGTTCTTGCAGTACAGTATTGCATATTTGTGGTTTTCTTCTCCATAGAATGTCCTAAAGTTATTTCTACTCCCTAAAATGTACTACTTTAAATATTTACTCCTTTAAGATTTACGTATTTTAGTTATTTCTTCCCAATGAGTTATTTAAGACTTAATACAGTAAACATTCCTTCGTGGATATTTTTACCTTTGCTCTTGTGATCCGGGTCAGGGATGTTCTACATAAGAACTTAAGAAAATAAGGAGTCTGCAATAGGCCGGTTGGCCTGTGCATGGCAGCTCCTGTTGAGAGTTACTACCACTCTATCATCCATGGATCTATCCAGCCTCCTTTTGAAACTTTCCAGAGTTCCCGCACTTACTACAAAGTTGCTAAGCTTGTTCCACTCGTCCACCACCCTATTTGTGAACCAGTTCCTTCCTATCTCCCCCCTAAACCTAAACTTATCCAACTTAAATCAGTTGCTACGAGTCCTATCTTGCTCGGATACTATAAGAACTTTATCTATATCGCCTTTATTGATTACTTTCACCCACTTAAATACTTCTGTCATATCTCCCCGCACTCTTCGTCTTTCTAGGGAATGCAAGTTTAGTTTCTTTAACCTATCCTGACGTTTTGTCCCTGGTGAGAACGGTTTTATGAGCCGGTCAGGAACGTTTTGTAAGGTAGGCCAGGAACATTTTTGAGCCGACCAGGAACATTTTATGAGCCGGCCAGGAACGTCTTATGAGCCGGCCAAAACGTCTTATGAGCCGGCCAAAACGTCTTATGAGCCGGCCAGGAACATTTTATGTGCCGGCCAGGAGCGTTTTGTTAGTCGGTGAGAAATGGTGTTTTGATGAGCCCTGGGGAGGAACGATCTTATACTGTAGGTGAAAGAGGCGCATCAAAGTCGGGTGGGAGCGGTAGCGGTACTGGGCTCTCTACTCCCAAGTCACTCTCCTACACAGTCTACACCATCAAAGGTACACTAATTACATTACCTGGCCTTTTATCTCACACACACACACACACACACTCACACTCTCTCTCTCTCTCTCTCTCTCTCTCTCTCTCTCTCCTGCCTC
This sequence comes from Homarus gammarus, assembly GCA_958450375.1. Classification (NCBI taxonomy): domain Eukaryota; kingdom Metazoa; phylum Arthropoda; class Malacostraca; order Decapoda; family Nephropidae; genus Homarus; species Homarus gammarus. The sequence goes on from CAUDMG010002508.1 coordinate 2,063,064, forward strand.
TTTATCTCTCGCTTTATCGCTCTCTCTCTCCCCTGCCTCTTTATATCTTTCTCGCTTTATCTCTCCCGCTCTCTGAACCTTCAAAAGCCAGACAAACCTCTCCTTCAGACATCTTCATCGCGTCTCTCCAACAAAATACCAGAGAATTCGCTTTTGAGGAGCGAGAGTGGCCCGTCCTGCAAAAAAAGCTGGAGAGGAAGAGGAGGAGATGGAGGAGGGGCAAGAGGAAGAGAGCAGGAGGAGGGGGAGGGGCAGCAGGAGGTGGAAGAGAGGGAGGAGGAGGAGTAGGTGGAAGAAGAGGATTGGTAGGAAGAATGGAATCAGGAGGGGAGGAAGAAGAGAATGAGGAAGAAGAGAAGGAGATGGAGGAGAGGGGTGGGTGGTAGGGAGTGTGTAAAAGTGCAGGAAGGAGGAGGACGACGTCGATGATTAGGAGAAGGGACAGAGGAAAGAGGAGGAGGGACAGAATGAGAGATAGAAAGAAGAAGGGAAGGAGGAAGAAGAGAAAAGGGAAGGGGTGAGGAAAAGTAGGGTATTCAACTCTTCCATCCTTCTTCTTGGTGGTGGTGGTGGTGGTCCTGGTGGCGGTGGTGGTACTGGTGGTGGTAGTGGTACTGGTGGTGATGGTAATGGTGGTGATGGTACTGGTGGTTGTGGTGCTGGTGGTGGTGGTACTGGTGGTGATGGTACTGGTGGTTGTTGTGGTGGTGGTGGTGGTTGTGTTACTGGTGGTGGTGGCACTGGTGGTGGTGGCGGCACTGGTGGTGATTGTACTGGTGGTGGTGGTACTGGTGGTTGTGGTACTGGTGGTTGTGGTGGTGGTACTGGTGGTTGTGGTACTGGTGGTGGTGGTGATGGTGATGGTACTGTTGGTGATGGTGGTGGTGATTGTGGTACTGGTGGTGTTGGTGGTGGTGATTGTGGTGATGGTACTGGTGGTTGTGGTACTGGTGGTTGTGGTACTGGTGGTTGTGGTACTGGTGGTGGTGGTACTGGTGGTGGTGGTGATGGTACTGGTGGTGATGGTGGTGGTGATTGTGGTACTGGTGGTGATAGCACTGGTGGTGGTGGTACTGGTGGTGATGGTACTGGTGGTGATGGTGGTGGTGATTGTGGTACTGGTGGTGATAGCACTGGTGGTGATAGTACTGGTGGTGGTGGTAGTGGTGGCGGTCACAGTCTTACCCTGGAGGACTTCAAAGGTCACCACCGCCACACTGTATCTTTGGCTTGGCTCGAGAGTCTAGTCCGAAGTGGTTCTTGTTTGCTGTACTTTTTATTTTCTTGAGGATCACCGAAGGAGGAGGAGAAGTAGGAGAAGGGTGCAGGAAGAGGAGAGGAGGAGAATAAGTGGGGGGAGATTAGGAGAAGAAGGAGAGGGGGATAGGAAGAAGAGAAGGAGGAGAGGAAGAGGAGAAGGGTGAAAGGAAGAGGAGGAGGGGAGACGAAGGAGGGGAAGGGATAGGAGGAGGAGGAGGAGGTGGTGTTTGGTTGGCATGATTTTGCGCTCTCTCTCTCTCTCTCTCTCTCTCTCTCTCTCTCTCTCTCTCTCTCTCTCTCTCTCTCTCTCTCTCTCTCTCTCTCTCTCTCTCCTCACTGTTCTTCCTCCTTACCTTTTTCATCTCTTCCCCCCCCCCACTCTCTTCTCTTACCCCTCTAACTTCCACCACACTCCTCCTCCATCATCTTCTTTTCATTATCTATTTAAATTCATCATTAATGGTCACTTTCATCATGACGACTCCTCACCACCATCCACCTTACCGTCATTATCCTCCTCATTTTCACACATCATTTTCATCAGTTTTTTATATATAATTATAATACTTTATTCCTTTTCGTCCACATCATCATCCGTTTCATCATCACTATCACCCCTGTAGCCATCACCTGCTGGTCAATCAGGTATGCAATATGCAACATCAACATCACCCCGCCAGGTATCCTCAGGTAATGATATTCACCCTAGGAAGGTCATTACCATTAATTGCTTGTAATAGTTTTCGATACGACGGCTTTTCTAATCACTATTAATGGTTTTGCGGTGGTTGAGTAGATACGGTGGTCACTTCTGCTTCTAAGGGTCACTGGTTCGTGTTTCGGACGTTACCTGTTCAGTTGTGGAAGTAAGTGGGGTCGAGTGCAGTGCCCGCCAGGTGTATGGGAATAATTTTAAAATATTATGTAAAAAAAAAAAATCAGCTTTGTAGTTACCTCTCATCCGATTGGAATTTTTCAGTCATTTTTTCCCAATCGTCTCTCAAAAATGATTGGTTAATATTGTTGTTGTATTAATCAGTATTTTAATTATTTCGAACACTTTTAGCGTCACAATCTTGATTTTTTCGTCTTCAAAAATATTGCCAGATATTAAAATGTTGTTGTTGTTGTTATTATAAGCTATTACAATCATTCCCCCCAAAATATCGGTATTACAATCCCATCAGTAATGAACAGATTTAAGTACAATCTTTAAAAATTTTCAGCATCAAAATTCTCTCCTATCACCTCCAACAATTTGTATAAGGTTCTCTTTCTTTCTTCTCTTCCTTTATCGTCTCTCTCTCTCTCTCTCTCTCTCTCTCTCTCTCTCTCTCTCTCTCTCTCTCTCTCTCATCACTGACAAAACTACTTACTCACCTTCAAGAGAAATTACACGAATTACTCAAACTTGTAAATGAACGGCGATGGGGGGCGGGGGGGGGGGGTAGGGAGGAGGAAGGGAAGACGAAATAGAGGAGGAGGAAAGGAGGGGAGAAGAGGAGAGAGGAGGAAGAGACGATTTACATGCGGAGAGAAGCTGAGTAAAAGTTAAGGAACTGTGTTTAAGAATTTTCATTAAAACCTTCCTGATACATATTCTCTCGTGTGTGTGTGTGTGTGTGTGTGTGTGTGTGTGTGTGAGGATTTTCGTTTTCCTGCCCTTGGGTAAAAGAATATTCGTGGGAGGAAGATGGGAAGGGGAGAAGAACAAGGAGAAGGGATGTATAGGGAAGGGATGAAGGAGGGAAGAGAAACAAAGGAAGATGAAAAAGGGAAGCGGAAGAGGTTAATTGATTAAGGTAAAACCGAAAGGAAAGTAGAGAGAAGGAACAGGGAATAGAGAAAGTGGAAAGGTAACGGGGAGGGGAGGGGATGAGGTATGGCAACTACTCATATTAGACAACATTTTTCTCCGTTCTTGTCAATAAAGTTTGTAATTTAACTAGAAAGCCATCGGAAGTATGACTGTACCCACTCGCATCGATACTACAGTTAGTTTCGTCATGGGTAGAGATGGCATTCGTGTCTCTTTATGCTCCTCTGTTATCTATGCTCGTCTGTTATCTATGCTCGTCTGTTATCTATGCTCGTCTGTTATCTATGCTCGTCTGTTATCTATGCTCGTCTGTTATCTATGCTCGTCTGTTATCCATGCTCGTCTGTTATCCATGCTCGTCTGTTATCCATGCTCGTCTGTTATCCATGCTCGTCTGTTATCCATGCTCGTCTGTTATCCATGCTCGTCTGTTATCCATGCTCGTCTGTTATCCATGCTCGTCTGTTATCTATGCTCCTCTGTAATCTATGCTCGTCTGTTATCTATGCTCGTCTGTTATCCCTGCTCGTCTGTTATCCATGCTCGTCTGTTATCTATGCTCCTCTGTAATCTATGCTCGTCTGTTATCCCTGCTCGTCTGTTATCCCTGCTCGTCTGTTATCCCTGCTCGTCTGTTATCCATGCTCGTCTGTTATCCATGTTCGTCTGTTATCCCTGCTCGTCTGTTATCTATGCTCGTCTGTTATCTATGCTCGTCTTATCTATGCTCGTCTTATGTATGCTCGTCTTATGTATGCTCGTCTTATCTATGCCCGTCTTATATATGCCCGTCTTATCTATGCTCGTGTTATCTATGCTCGTGTTATCCATGCTCGTCTGTTATCTATGCCCGTCTTATCTATGCTCGTGTTATCTATGCTCGTCTGTTATCTATGCTCGTGTTATCTATGCTCGTCTGTTATCTATGCTCGTGTTATCCATGCTCGTCTGTTATCTATGCTCCTCTGTAATCTATGCTCGTCTGTTATCTATGCTCATCTGTTATCTATGCTCGTCTGTTATCTATGCTCGTCTGTTATCTATGCTCGTCTGTTATCCATGCTCGTCTGTTATCCATGCTCGTCTGTTATCCATGCTCGTCTGTTATCCATGCTCGTCTGTTATCCATGCTCGTCTGTTATCCATGCTCGTCTGTTATCCATGCTCGTCTGTTATCCATGCTCGTCTGTTATCCATGCTCGTCTGTTATCCATGCTCGTCTGTTATCTCAGCTCGTCTGTTATCTATGCTCGTCTGTTATCTATGCTCGTCTGTTATCTATGCTCGTCTGTTATCTATGCTCGCCTGTTATCCATGCTCGTCTGTTATCTATGCTCCTCTGTAATCTATGCTCGTCTGTTATCTATGCTCGTCTGTTATCTATGCTCGTCTGTTATCTATGCTCGTCTGTATCTATGCTCGTCTTATCTATGCTCGCCTTATCATGCTCGTCTTATCTATGCTCCTCTGTAATCTATGCTCGTCTGTTATCTATGCTCGTCTGTTATCCCTGCTCGTCTGTTATCCATGCTCGTCTGTTATCTATGCACGTCTGTTATCTATGCTGTGTTACATTTAACATTATCGACCTCACATAGATCCTTTCTTTCATTCGAATTAACAAAATATTGGAACAGTAATGACTTGGACGATACCTAACCTAACCTTACCTTACCCTTTGATATTAATATTATTGTAAACTACATCAATATTTATAGACAGCTTTATTTTCATCTATAACTCGATGACCTTTTGTGGAGATCCAGGAATCTTATATTAAACCTGTAATTGGGCGGGGCCTTGAAGCAGAGGGAAACTGTTGGAAACTGCTCTGTCCTGTTCTATATATTACCGTTCCAAGAATGCAACATTACCAGGGGGTAATCGAGTAAATAAGAAATATTGTCAGTAAATACACCGTGGACGGCGAGCCAGTAGCACGCGTGACGACGTCGACGCATCGATACTGCTGCGTCGGTAAGAATTACTAATTGTGTTTTATCTCCCCGAGCATTGCCCTTAACATTATAAAAAAATATAACTTCATATACAATATTTTCTTTAAGGCCACACAAGAAGTGTAGTGGAGAGGGATATATCGGCCAACTGAATCACCGATTTCATGTATCACATTGGGAAGTGTCGGTCAACCCCACAAAGACTTGCAAAATCATTTCGATTGGAAAATAAATTCCTCTTACAAATGTTTTAGGTTACATACAAACCATAATATGCACAGGTATAAATTATAAGTAAAATATCTCACATTTCTAGTCTTAAGAACATAAGAACATGAGAATGGAGGAAACTGCAGCGAGCCTATTGGCCCATACTGGGCAGTCCCATTTACACCCAACCCCTATCGCTCATATATCCATCCAACCTATGTTTGAAGCTATCCAGCGTATTCGAATTAATGATGAGGTTTGGTAACTTGTTCCACTCATCCACTACTCTATTTCCAAATAAATGTTTACCTATTTCGCTTCTAAATCTATTTTGTCTAATTTAAAACCTTTGTTACGAGTTCGCTCCTGGTTGGATAGTTTGAGTACCTTTGTAATGTCCCCTTTGTTTGATCCCTGACTTCCATTTATACACCTCTAACATATCGCCTCTCACTCTACGTCTCTCGAGGGAGTGCAAATTAAGATGCTTTAACCTGTCTCTATACTCAAGGTTCCTAATGCCCAGGATTAGTCTTATCATTTTCCTCTGAATTCTTTCTAGGGATTTTATATCCATTCTGTAGTACGGTGACCAGAATTGAATTGCGTCATCCAAGTGAGGTCTCATAAGCGCAAGATATAGTTTTAGGATGATCTCGCTAGTCTTGTAACTAACACTCTTTTGTATGATTTTCCGAAGCGTTAGTAATTAAAGAAACCCAATTTAGTCAAAATGTTTGTGTTTTTCCTGATCCTCTTCTTCATTATGGAACTTCGCTTTCTACGTATATATTTGCGTGACTTATTATTGTTATTTCTTTCTCACATCTACCATGACAACTAATGTTCCTAACCAAATGCACAACATTTTACATATATTTTTTATTTTTTTTATTTCCTGTTTGAAACAACCATTACTTTCGTCCTTACAACACAACTCTTAACTTATACTCTTCACCGTTTTTCACTGATCTGTTAACCAGTGTACGTAACGCCTCTGTACTATCCGTGATAATGGCGGTGTCATCTGCATAGCGTTTATTTGATATTAGTTTACCATTATCACTTATAACTTCTCTCATTAAGAATTCTGATTATACAATGTTGGAGATAGAACACTAAGCTCGTCATTTGCAAACACTGCATCCTCCTGTTGCCAATAAAGATTTTTTAGAATTCAAATAATTATCTTCTTCATCAATGCCTATTTTTCCCCTAGATCTCTAAAAGTTTATTGTGTTTTACCTGATCAAAACGTTTTCAAAACCAACAAAACAGATGCATTTACGGAATATTAAAAAAATATGTGTAAACTTCTCTTGGAAATCGACGAATTACGACTGTGATTAATTGTTATATTTACGAATCAAATAATTGTCAGAATACGAATTTAATAAACCAGCTAACTTAATAATAATGACGAAGGAAACTTTTGAAAATACTAAAAACGACTTAAAGCAGGAAAACCAACAAAAATACTTAAAATACTTCTAAAATTAACAAAAACGACTTAAAATATCATAAATTAACAAAAACGACTTAAGCGACTAATGAAACTAACAAAAATGACTTAAAATAATTCTAAAACTAACAAAAACGACGTAAAATACTTCAGAAACTAACAAAAACTACTTAAAATAATTGTGAAACTAACCAAAACGACTTCAAATACTTCTATAAATAACAAAAACGACTTAAAATACTTATAAAACTAACAAAAACGACTTCAAATACTTCTAAAACTAACAAAAAATAATTAAAATATTTCTAAAACTAACAAACACAACATAAACCAATTCTCAAACTAATAAATCATCTAAAACATTTTTGAATCTAACAAAAACGACAAACCTTTTCTGAAACTTCGTAAAACTAGGAAAAAATTTGGAGTAAGAAAACTGAATTAAATGATCTGAAACGAAGAAAAACCAACTAACTTTTAAATTAAGAAACGCAACATCAAACTTTTAAAACTAAGAAACACAACAACAAGCTTTTTTAAAACTAAGAAACACAACAACAAACTTTTTAAAACTAAGAAACACAACATCAAACTTTTTTAAAACTAAGAAACACAACAACAAACTTTTTTAAAACTAAGAAACACAACAACAAGCTTTTTTAAAACTAAGAAACACAACAACAAACTTTTAAAACTAAGAAACACAACATCAAACTTTTTTAAAACTAAGAAACACAACAACAAACTTTTTTAAAACTAAGAAACACAACAACAAACTTTTTTAAAACTAAGAAACACAACAACAAACTTTTTTAAAACTAAGAAACGCAACAAAAAACTTTTTTAAAACTAAGAAACACAACAAACATTTTAAAACTAAGAAACACAACAACAAACTTTTAAAACTAAGAAACACAACAACAAACTTTTTTAACTAAGAAACACAACATCAAACTTTTTTAAAACTAAGAAACACAACAAACATTTTAAAACTAAGAAACACAACAACAAACTTTTTTAACTAAGAAACACAACATCAAACTTTTTTAAAACTAAGAAACACAACATCAAACTTTTTTAAAACTAAGAAACACAACAAACATTTTAAAACTAAGAAACACAACAACAAACTTTTAAAACTAAGAAACACAACAACAAACTTTTTTAACTAAGAAACACAACATCAAACTTTTTTAAAACTAAGAAACACAACAACAAACTTTTAAAACTAAGAAACACAACAACAAACTTTTAAAACTAAGAAACACAACAACAAACTTTTAAAACTAAGAAACACAACACCAAGCTTTTTTAAAACTAAGAAACACAACATCAAACTTTTTTAAAACTAAGAAACACATCAAACTTTTTTAAAACTAAGAAACACAACAACAAACTTTTTTAACTAAGAAACACAACAAATCACATACTAAAGAATATCCGAAACAGAAGAGAAACGCTGAAATGAAACTTGTAATTACAGAAAACTTGATAAATGCAACGAAATGAAACTATCCCACTGCGGAGGTTCCGGTAATGATGAGGAAACTTACGGGTGAAACTTTCGGGTAAAAGTATCAGGGACAGAACACACACACACACACGCACACACACACACACACACACACACACACGATGTTTTTCCCAGTGTAGCTTAAGACAATCAGTGACCCGTGCCTGGTGAACCGTGTGTGTGTGTGTGTGTGTGTGTTTCTAGTCAAGGTAAAATGTTTTCAGTAAGTATAAAAATTTTCGCTTTGCATAATCACTATTATTATTAGGTTAATTGTTATGTATAGTGACGCTTACTTGATAAAGGAAAACGTTTACAAAATCTCTTCTTGTTTTGGTTTTTCATTTAATCGTGGGAATTAATTATTGTAAATTAAAATGAAAAAGTTTGTTAATTTGTTAGAGAATTTTTTGTGTACTTGTGGGTGTGTTTACTTGTTGTTGGTATTATTATTATTATCATCATTATTTTATTTCAGTATTTTTATTAATATTATTCGCCATCATTTATTACATTTAATACTATAATTTTTATTTGTATAAGTACTGTTCATCAGTATCGCCGCGTCCGGCCATCAGAGGTGAGAAGGTCAGACTTAAATGTGTGGACACGAACCTCCGACGTGGTGTGACAAGTAGTGATAGTGGCAACATGTCGGGGTGTGTGTGTGTGGTGAGGAGTGTTATGTCCGTGTGAGTGTGTGTGTGTGTGTGTGTGGCGAGGAGTGTTATGTCCGTGTGAGTGTGTGTGTGTGTGTGTGTGTGTGGCGAGGAGTGTTATGTCCGTGTGAGGGGGGAGGATGGGTGTATGTGTGTGTGTGTGTGAGTGATGGCTGTGGAGGGGTGCGGGGTGTGTGTTGGGGTGTGCATGTGTGGGGGAGGGGGGTATAGGTGTGTGTGGTGGATGGATGTGTATGTGGGGGATGTTTCTGTGGGAATTGATGCATGTGTGTTTGTGAATAAAAAGAAATCAACGTCACTCTCCAATTTCTTCCTAGGACACATCCTTCAGTATCCGTATTGTATCCTACCATTAATCAGTCCTACTGTCATCCTATCCACCATCCTTTCACCTTATCATCCGAGCTGCTCCACTCCTTAGTCCAGCGAACCTCCTCCCTCCCTCCCTCCTCCCTCCCTCCCTCGTACCCATCCCACCCCACCACCCCTCCCTCCCTCCCTCCCTTGTACCAATCCCACCCCACCACCCCTCCCT